>VXBL01005517.1:493043-564295 GCA_013400195.1 Aramus guarauna
CCCACCACCACCAGCGGGACCTGGCTGGTCTGAAGTGCTCGGTAGCACAAGCCAGACTGCACCACTTGCTTCTCACATGTTTTAACCTAATAAGCCCCAATATATGAAAGAAAAGCCAAACAAATACTTTTCTATAACTTAGCTTAATGTAAATGGAAAGTGAGGTGAGGTATGTCCTCCCTGCGGTGTCACTCCTGTTCTCCAGCCGCTTGCTCCCAGTTTCTCCTGCGGAGGCTTGCTGTCCTCTGTCCATAGGGCCACCAGGTCAGTGCTGAAGGTTGAATTCATGTAACCCTAGAAATTTCGTCCTTTAAAAATACAGCTAGGGTTTATTGTGTGTTTTATTAATTAATCTTCAGAAAACTAAAACTTAATACTATTTTAATTCCTTATACCGTAATTAAACTCTTTGAACTAAGAGAAACATAAAGATTGGCTTTTTAAACTCCAGTGGAGTACGGGATATTAGAAAAAGCCTCGCAGATGAATTAATTGTGACCTGTCAGGTAAAGAGAGGTGCCAACTTTGATAGATAATACTTAATCTTTTGGCCCAGGTTAAGCCAACCTTAGNTTGTTTCACATGCAGCCTTTATCCTAAATGCATTTTAAGTAACATTACCCCATGTGTTTTCATTAATAGTTGAAATAGTACATGTTGCTGTGAAACAAAGACGATTTAGAGAGCCTGTCTTCCCCGGCCGAACGGACTCTTTTTAGCACCATTCTGACTGCGGACGTCAGGGCCCTAAAGAAAAGATGTTTATGCTCCCCTCGCCAAGTGGTACCACACGGGCATTCACACGTGGCCCCGGTGTGCGAAAATGAGGGTGCAAATGGGGCATTTTGATCACTCGATCCCCAAAACAGCTCGATTCGAACTGCAGAGCCTGCAGCACCCAACCCCGACGTGGATTTTACAGTCGGNGCGGTGTCACTCCTGTTCTCCAGCCGCTTGCTCCCAGTTTCTCCTGCGGAGGCTTGCTGTCCTCTGTCCATAGGGCCACCAGGTCAGTGCTGAAGGTTGAATTCATGTAACCCTAGAAATTTCGTCCTTTAAAAATACAGCTAGGGTTTATTGTGTGTTTTATTAATTAATCTTCAGAAAACTAAAACTTAATACTATTTTAATTCCTTATACCGTAATTAAACTCTTTGAACTAAGAGAAACATAAAGATTGGCTTTTTAAACTCCAGTGGAGTACGGGATATTAGAAAAAGCCTCGCAGATGAATTAATTGTGACCTGTCAGGTAAAGAGAGGTGCCAACTTTGATAGATAATACTTAATCTTTTGGCCCAGGTTAAGCCAACCTTAGGGCCTGACCAGGCGGCTCAAGTTCCTCGCAGCTTGGGGCATCTGACCCTGCTGAACAACAATAGATAGGTTATTAAAAGTATATCCTCTGCTTTTGTTCTTTATAGCTAAGAATCTGAGGCCCTGATAAATCTCACTGAGTTTAAGAGTAATGCAAAAGAATTTAATCCGTTAGTCATGACTTCTCTTATTAATATCCTGCAGTTTGATTTAGACTGTGAAGTGGAGAGAACGCACAGTTTCCCAGTTAAAAGGAAGAAAATATCTGGCTTTGGAAGCCGAAAACTACCGTCTTACCCGAAGTTTCTAGACACATACATCGAAAGTTCACAGGACAGGTGGGTGGAAGGATGGGTGGGTGCACGAATCCATGGATAGCAGACAGACCACAAGCTATAGCAGGATTCGTTATCATTCTCAGCGACCCATCAGATCAGTCACATCTTTCATATTTTCCTTTGCAACCTCAGTTTTACAAGGCACAAGACACTTTGCAGTCTGCCCTCGATGGACTCTTCAGCATCCTGTTGCAATGTGACATGTGAATGTGCTGGTTACCTGCAAAGGAACTAACAAGGTGATTTCTGAACAACAGTCTTCTGAAGGACCATTAAGTCACGGTGAGTACCTTCATGTAATAGTTCACCCCTCGTTCATGTAACAATGTAGTTTACTGATATAGGTTGTCACCATTTAGGTGTGGTAATTAGACGGTCAGTTTGGCACCTAAGATGTTTTGAAGAAAAAATTTCTTAACAAAATGAAAGAAAGCTAAAGTTCTACTCATGCTTTGCCTATATGCCATAAAATCTCAAGCACGTTGCCACTGCTTACGTGCCACCAATACTTCTGCTTTCTGGTTAGGCCTTCGGCCTCAATAGCCAAACCAGAGTTTATAACCTCACAGTAATCTTGGCCTCCCTCCTCGAGGGCTCAGTTACAGATGATGGCACGTGGTCCTTGCTGCAGTCAGCTCAGCTTAAAAACATCTGCTTGGCTTTGGTGTTTTGAGTCTTCCTGCGGCAAGCTGCTTTCCCTCGCTTTCAAGTTTGCTTTCCTGTATGTAACATTTACATCATGATCTGAAAACAATTTTACACATAATAAAGTTTAACTATTCGATATTTTTCATTTCAAAGCTAAATAACAAACATTTAAGAGAATATTCTTTCTTTTAATGACACACTTGATAGTATTTTTAAACACTAAATGACATCCACAGTGAATTTTTTGGTCTTTCTCTAGCAAATGCGCTATCAGCAAAGTTTGCCAGTATTTATGATTTTTTTTCTTTAAGATGTTTTACTGCATTTGGTAGAACTAACATCTGCTTCTCCAGGGACTCTCCTATTTATGACAATTGGAGATGTTTTTGAAAACTATTTGAATTAAACTTAGTCTGCTCAGAAGTGTTTCCACAGGAGCTGACTGTACGTATAGTTTTCACTGATGACATTTGACAGAGCTGTTAATCCCTCTTGACTCTGATGTATGATATCACATTGCAGGAGCTGGAGCGATCCAGTGATATATGCACATGCAAAATAACATTTACCCACTAGTTACCATTTGTTCTGTTCAAAACCAAAATCCCTGAAACGAGCTGTTCCATCAACAGAGGAAGGAAGGAGGCGACGCTCCCTATTCGTATTGCTCTACACCCCTCGAGGTGATGCTTTTACTCCCGGACGCTGGGAAGTCCCCACTGCTGTGTCCGGTGTCCGGCAGCCGCTTGGCCACGGCGGAGGAGGACGCCCAGGTGCCTGACCCGTCCCCACGTGCACCACGTGCACGCCAGCCCCTGCCCGCGGCGGTGACAGCACCTCTCCCCACCTCCTCTTTCCATGCTGTACCGCAGACTTGTCTTTCAGCCTCCACCAACTTTTGCTTAAATTTCTGCCTTCCCCCGTTTCGGAGGCAGTGCAGATGGACAGCCAAGTCAGCCTGCTCTCTGGAGGAAGTCACACTTTGAAGGCCGGTCGGACCCTCGGGAGCCGCGTGAGCTCTGGAGACGTGGCTCCGGGGGAGAGGATGCCCGCGAAGCTGGTAGCGGTCCTGGTGCTTCTCCCCCGCCCCAGGCTGAGCGAGGCGTGCTGCGAGGCAGGTGGGAAAGCTGGGAGCACGGCTGCCTTCCAGAAGTGAAATGCTCCTACGGCACCTTCTCCCGGCACCGGGCAGCGGTGACGTGATGGCAGGTCCCTCCGCGTCGTGCTTTTCCAGCACCGCCCCGCAAACAGCAGCCGCTTTTCTTCTACTGTTCAGCCATAGAAACTTTGCCAAGACTTTTGTTTCAGCCTTGCACAGAATGAAGTCCAAAAGGAGTAATTGTGAAAGAAAAACACTTTTGCCAGCTCAATTATCACATCAGCAGCCATATTCTTGCGTACAAACTGTCTTTTTAAAAAAAAAACACTCCAAAGTGCAAGAATTCTTTTGGGATTGTTACCGATGAAATCTCTTATTTTCTCTAAAGAGTGATGGTCCTTAGGGAATTACCATGAGTTGTAAGAAAAGCAAGGTGTTGTAATGTAATGTAACATTATGATTTAAATGTGATACTAATTATCATTCCTCTTAAGTGCTGAATCTGCAGTATCATTTTCTGCACACTCTTAAGAAACCTAACACAAGAAAAAAAAATCTCCAAAATATAGAAGTGATGCTTCTGCATTAAAGTGATAGCTTTGGACTTCATAAATTCGATCGCAAATATAATTCTAAACATGACACTATTTATGTTGGAAATATAAAAAATATTTTCAGTTGTTTTCAAATCACTAAATCAAAGTACTAAATGCAGTATTTGCAGTAGTCTTTCTGCTTGTATCTGACTCTTTGCTTTTGGGTCAGAATAAATAATGTGCCAACATTAAAAATAAAAAGGAAAAAAAAGATTTATTTTTTTATTTTAATGAAGTAAAACCATTTAAAGTTGGATGACATGAATCAACATGGACAATAAGAGACTCCTTCAACTAAAGAAAGATGTATTGATTCCTGAATATACATTGTCTTTGACTTTGGAAGGGCATTTCCTTGGTCAAGAAGACCAGGTCCTTTCGCTGATGACATGTTATCCCTTCTGCTCTTCCATACGTCTAATTATTCTTACAATTAAAATAGATTGCACGCTCTTTCATCTAAAACTTTCTCTTTAAGAAAAAGAGAATTTAAACCTTAATTTATGAACTCTGATCTTATTAACCTTTCATTTGATTTGCTTCTGTGCCTTGATCTTGTAAACAGGCTGTTATACTTTCTGCAATTTTATTCGGTATGTGCTATTGCAAGACACTCTGAAAACTAAAGCTCACCTGCACAACCCAAACTAAAAATATTCTCTCTTCTGCATCCTTGTTTAGTGTTCTGAGTCCCATAATTTGCTTCAAACCTGAGGAAAAAAGCCCACCAATCGGTGTTAATAAATAGAAACTTTGCTGTCTTTTGCTAGTGGCTTCTCAAGTCACAGCAATCCCTTTCTGTCCAGAGCACACAGCATTTCTCTCTTTTGCCTCCTCCCGAAGGAATTTGTGCTCTCCACTCCTGCTGCTGTTTCTTCCGACACGCTTTGTTTTCTTTGTCTCTGCTATTTCCATCAGCCCACTTGTCTTTATTTCCTTTTTCCCCTCACTGTCTTTATTCCTTTCCTCCTCCTATAGACATCAGGACCTTAGCTTTTATAAAATCAGTCATGCTGCTCCTTTTCCTCCCTAGTTTTTACCATCCTATTTGTTCGTCTTCGTTTATGAATGCTCTGTCTGCCGTTCTTCGGTCCTTTTATTGCAGTCTCACTTCTTCCTTCACTTTCATTTTCTGGGATTCTACCTTGTTCTTTAGCTCAGATTTATTATTGTCCTGGATTCCCCTCCCTCTGAAATGCCACACCTGCCTTTGGCTGCTGACGGGCACTTCTACTTTTATTCTCCTGCCTGTACTCAAGATGAGGGAAGATATTTCCCAAGGAGCAAGAGCTCCATGCAATTGAGATACTTTTTTTCCCTTCTCATTGAACACATCCTACCCGTGAATTTGCAGAAGAGGACAGTTCCTTCCTCTGCAAGTTAGAGACCTGCAGGCTGCACCACATAGTTTCCCATCGCTGTCCCAAGGCTTGCTGGGCTGTGTGCTCTCCTGAGCTCGGCGGACTGCTGGCACTGTCCCGTCTGATGCTCAGTGGGCACCCTACATTAGCTGCTGTTTGCTGCCTCTTTTTTACTTGTTTTTAATCCTTTGGAGTCTGGTTCCATTTGCTGGGAGAAAGTCAGTAGCAGTGCTGGTGTCACCTGGGACTGTGCTGGAGGCTGTGGGATTTTGTGAAGGTCAGAGAGTAGCAGCCCACAAGTATTGTGCATGGTGGGACAGGGAGCTGAGTGTCTCCAAAAGAAATTTAGGACTTTGCAAATATAGAAAATGTTCTAAACTGTACGATGGGATCTTTGTCATTCCTCTGTTTACAAAGCTTGCTTTGTAGAACTTGTCTTATGCAAGGGAAAAGTAGAGAAGGGACAGTTTTTTGGTTTGATGGGGTTTTTATATTTAATTTTAAATAAATTCCAGAAGGTAAGTGCAAATAAAATCAGAGAATTGACTTCAGGACTATTAAGAAGGCAAAGAAAAAAGGGAATTTTTTTTTGTAAGAAGAAGAAACAACCAACAGTCCAAACCACAGGTCCCTTCAATACCAGGAGAGCTCTAGGGGAAGGCACCATCGAGGGCACAGCCAGGAGAGTTAGTCTGCTGTGACTGTACGGTAACTGAATTCGCCATTAGCAGTTCAAACTTTGCTCTGGTCTTAGTCTTGCCCAACTATGAGAATAAACAGCCCGTGCTCCAGTCTGTGCAGAGGGCTGGCAGGATGGAGAGAAGTGCTGTGATTTCTCTCTGTGCGATGCAGTAAGGCTGGACTTCTGCAGGCTGTCTTAAAAATATTGGACTGAAAATACAAAATCAAATATATATGCAGGAGACATAGCCATGTGGGATTGGAGAATTTTTCAACCTTTCATTCATTTACAATATGTCGTGAAAGAAGTCATTAATATAATGAAGAAACATGTTTTTCCCCTCTGCTCACTATTTTCTTTCTTTGCTTTCTTTCTCACTTCAATTCTGTTACATTCTTTTCATAGCTGCTAGTTGCAAATTCTTTCTTACCAAGCCCTAGGTACAAACCAAACCAACCTGCCCAAACAGGCCTGGTTTGGAGATCAACAATTACCTTTCGTGAACCATCATTGTACCAGTATGCTGTAAATCTTAGTGCTTTATTTTCCTTTTATTTCCAATGCCTGCAATATGGTGTTTTCACACAGTCTGGGCTGCACCAGTGAAAAGCCAGGACAACCAGGTCATTAAAGAGCGACCTGAGACACGTGCCCATACAGACACACACATATTTATACACATACATGTATATATGTATAACTTTTTATGGGAAGCAAAGCAGGAGGCCATCCGTATTTCTTGTACAGAGGGAACAGAAGTTAATTTGTAGGTTGGTGAGAGAGAGCTTGTGACACTGCACTCCATTTCACATCAAGAGACATTAACTTGAAATTACTGTTTCCAAGGGAAACACTTATGACTCAAAGCATTAATTTGCATTAGCCCACGATAAGGCTAGCCTGTAAATTGAGTTATTGAAAATAACTCGCAACCATAGCACCAAGGAAGGAATTAACTAGGAATGTTTTCCTATAAACATAAGCTGATATTTTTTTTTCCAGGTAGTTAAAATACTAAAACTGTGCAAAATGTAATCAATTTAGTTTTCTAGTAAAGTAATTAGTTAACAAATTGTCACTATGGAAGTAATCCATTTGGATAAATTTGAGTTGGCTGGGGTTTATCTCCTCACTTTTTAGTTTCATGTGAACAGCCTATTAAAACCCATGGTTTGGGACAAGCTCTACATTTTTTACATCTTACAGCTGTGAGGATAATGGTCATTCTTTACAAATCTAGTTCAAAGTAACGTGACGTTCTACCCAATCTGGCAGAAAGATTTATAACTTAGCAACTGGGGGCTAAATTTCTGTGTTGTAAGCAAGTGTGGTCTCAGGCAAATTTCACCTCTTCTGAACATCATAAAGATTATTTATAATATCTCCATGAAATACGTTCTTTACCCTTCGGGTGCTCCTGTGATAACCACTTGAAGTGAGTTAGCAATCGGCAGTATTAATAACTGAAATCTACACCAGAGAAATTATTGTAAATTGTTACTGATTACCAGTTGCACAGGTACCACCACTGCTTTAAATATGGGTGAGCCGACATTCCCCTGAGTCAATGTAGTCAAGCAAGTCCAATTTTTACAGTTCTCACTCAGGTTTCCATCCTTACTCAGCATCATAGCTTTGATACAAGAATGGAAATGCTGGCAAAATGTCTTTTCTTTACAAAAACTTATCTTTCTGTTCAGGAGCCACCCAGACCGGGTGAAATGCAGACCCCCCCTGCCCCCACGTAGGTGTGCCCCATCCCTGCGCATACGGCTATGCGAAAGGCACAGCCTACCCGACTGCCTTTTGGCCCTCTCCAAACACCCTTCCGATTTATTAGATCCAAAATTACTGTGGAAGAGGTGAGAGGAGAACAGACTAATTTTCCGGACTAAGTATCTTTAAATCCAGATGCTGGCTCCTTGTATTCCATTACCATCTGCACCTATGCTTGTACTGTAGCAGCAATCCTTTTGTCTTCCTGCCTTGCTTTTTTTTCTTCAAACTGAACAACAAACTTTTTGAAATCCAGCAGCACAGACATAGTACGGTGGGGCAGCGAAGCACCTGTGGGTTTGTCCAAAAGGAATAGCTTGGAAGGAGCCGGCTATACCAGTAGATGCAATTATTTCCTCTTGCCCATGGTAATGTGGAGCCCGGGTATCTGCAGCACCTCCAGCTCCTTGGGCGGGAGAGGGTGACGCCAACCTGCCGAGCTCCCCAGCAGACGAAGGATCAGCACATCCCTGAATTCAGGCACGGCTTTTCTGGATTACACACAGGATGTCTGGTTTTCTACTCGCACACCCATATGGTAAACAATATGACCTCTATAAAAGGCATGTGACGATGTTACATGTGTAGGTGAGAGGCGTTAATAAAGACGCAGGCTTGAGTCGTGTCGTTTCCCCTCCGCACTGTGTTTCTCGCGGAGCGGAGCGTGGCTCTGCGGTGCCTTCCCCCTGCCCTCTGCCATCCCGTATTCTATCTGCCTGCCATGCCCGACGGGGCACCCCGCCGTGTATCTCTCAATTGCTTCTCATGAGTAAGGACATTATTTTTGATCCAAACTAATATGTAATTATCTATTTCAGAATGTTTTATTAGGAATTAGGACCCTTTTTATATTTTAACCAAACATATTCATTTCACAGCATGTTAAAAATCATTTTCTCTCTCCTAACTGTGTTTATCCTTTCTCCGTAATATTTCACAGCTGAAGTCCTTTTCTAAGAGAGCTTGAAAAATATTGTCTGGGTTTATTTTTTTTAAATTGAGCATATATGGACAAAATCTGTCCTCTCCTTTCGTGTCTTTAGCATTCTAAAATGTACCTGTGTTCAAATATTAAGAAATAAAACAAATATAAATTATGCATTTTCCAAGTTAATTTAAAATGCATTATGCACTGCTTTGTTCTCTGGAATTAGTATTATTAAGGGGACAGATCTGTATGGATTAATTTTGAGTCAGTTTATTCACTTCTTTGTAATTCAGTGGCAAGGATTTCTGTCCCCAGGCATCAAATTAAAATTTTTACTGTAAGTAACACATACACAATATGGACCTCTTTGTATTGTTTCTTTGTTTTCCTATCAGGCAGCATATTTACATATTGTATTATTTCACAAAACCATCTCTTTCAAAGTAAACAAAACTTTTTCCCCCTCTTGAAAATTATTTTAATATCCCCATTGTCACTGTACCCAACTGGCACCTAGTTCTAGTTTCGAGGGTTTTTTCCCTCTCCACCAATAATCACATAATATTTAGCCGTGTCTTCCCCGGGTTCTAACACAAGCTGAATAACCATCCAACCTCTCTTTCCTTCCAAATATTTTTGGTGGTGCTCGAGCTGCTTCTTTATGATTTTTATTTTTAAACAAGCTATTCAATAATCATTTTAAAATATTGTGTTATTGTAATAATTCTTTGCACTTACATGTTTTAAATCTTTATTTTTCCCTAAACTGAGCAAGAAAATAGAGTCTGCTTTCTTAATTAGTCTTCTTTAAACAAAATATCCTTTCATATGCACTAATAAAGACTAAGGATCATTTCTCTCTTGTTTAAATAACTGCTTGCTGTAGTATAAAATTGTAAGAGACATGATGCAGATCAAGATGCTGGCTTGAAGTGGAGAAGAGGAACAAGCAGTGCAATAATAAGCAGATTTTAATGATTTACTATAAATCAGCATTTTTGCCCTGTCAGTGAGATTGAAGAGGCAGACAGCTCCTCACATGTCTGCCTAGCAAATGTCTTCCTGATGAATCATGTGCTCTGAATCACTGATCACAACATTCAAACAGCACATCCAAATAATGAGGAAAACATATACACAGCATTCTTACGGCTAGTCTAAAACTGCAGGAATATGTGTTTTTAGTGGTGTGGTAGTTAAACCCCTACATTGATACTGTGTCTGTTCAGCAGAGGGTAATATAAGGTTAACTAGTGATGCCCCAGCTTTGCTTCCACTCGTTAAACTGACAGTGAAAATCTAATCTTTACTTACTCTGCAGGAAAAAAGAAGGCAAAAGTGGATAACAACGTATATTTTTAAATATTTTCCAACAGGGAACTGCATCAGCTACTTATTGAGAGAAACATTATTTCCATTAATTAGAAACCTACGAAGGCTAGTGTTTTATACACAGGGTAGTTCGGATGGCCATTGTTAATAATCTCAGTTGATCACAAGGATAATAGTGGTTATAAAATATTACGCGTCGCGTGCCGTAATCCACACTGATCCTCCTCGCAATCCTGCCAATGCTTTCAGGTAACCAAATAATTGTCATCGAAGGCTCCTGCAGTGGCGGGGTGTGACTGACTCAAGTCCTCCGCAGCAAAACTCACAGGTTTTTGAGGATGACTGAGATACAGTGAAGACTGTGGGGGCAAATGGGATGAGGTGCAGCCCCAAAAGCTCTGGGAGAATTCAGGAATGAACTGCACAGCGGGGTCTAGGCTCTGCCTTCGCAGGCAACACTCCCAAGAGCAGTAGTGGGACTCAAAGACATGAGACAAAACTTCCCGGAGTAAATATGGGAGCTGACCCGCCTCGCCCCCTTGGGTTCAAGAAGGCTGATAATTTTCCCAGCAGTAATAACTGTGGTGATTGTCGTCCTCACTTGCAGGGGATGCTCTGGTGAGGCTTTCACACTGCTGCGGCCGAGCGAGGGTCAGCTCGGGGGACCCCATCCCGCAGCTCACTAACTTGGCTCTTCGTGGATAAAATGAGGACTTTGGCTTCCAGCTGTCTCTGTCTTTAACGTTTATTAACACCATCATTTATTCAGAAGATAGTTATGAAAGAAGTTATTTTGTATTAGTAGGAACCTTGGATTTAGAAATGTAAAAAAAAAAACCCAAAACCCAAACCAAAACGTTATTCCAAGTTGGGTTGTGGTGATCGTTTGAAAGGTAGTTACTTGTAATTCTTTTTTTTTTTTTGTAGACTGTAACTTTTGCATTTATTACTAATTTTCTGCGCCGCGCTAAACGTGCTGCGTGCATTTAATTTAAAATGTGCTAGTACCATTTACGTATTTGTGGTTCAACTCATCCTTATGCAGACTTGGTAAAAGGTTTTTCCTAGAGATCCTGCAGATGAGCTGGCACTAGAAATCCACTGATGGCTTTTCCTCCATGTCCCTGTATCCTGCTACCCATCTGATGCAGAATCACACTATGTGTTTTACAAGAAGCTGCTGTCCATTGTTTGAAGACGTGAAATTCAAAGTCCTCATCTTTTCTGGTTTGCACTCATGGGAAAAAATAATAATGGGCTTTTAAAACAATAAAATGTCAATGTATTTTAAACATGATCATGTCAGGCTCAAAAATGTTTTTCAAAAGCGTATCCATTAGTTTAATTTGAATAAGAACATACTTAATTTCATGGTCATTTGGTTAAAGCAGTTATTTTTATTAATGTGTTATTGAGCTAGAAGCTGAGGGCACTGGTCAGTTTGCTACTGTATAACTCACTCGCTTGGAGAATGAAGTCTTGCGGTACAAAGGGGAAAACTCGTATGTGCTATTTTGGCATCACAATGGTATATTTGATCTGTGTTCTTATTTTATTCAAAGGAAGGAGGGGAAAAAACAAAACGCTCAGACTGCTGATTTCTGCAGAAAAAATCTGCAAATGAACTGTTCTATTAGCACAAATGTACAAAAGTCTTTAGAACCTCTCTCTTCAAAAGCATAATTAGGTATTTATTTCAGACATACTAACATCTTTGCAGTAGCTAATAAGATGCAGCCCATTTGAATATTAATATAATAAATGATTAAATTAAACAGCAAGATTCAGACTCAGAAATAGCCTTTATAGGTCCCAGGGGGTCACTAAAACTGTATTCCATTTCTTCCTACAGTTAACATAGTACAAGGGACATGAATGCGTAAAGCAATATTTGTCTTATGAAACATGGAGTTTTATATTGTGCTATTCAGTTTTATTACTCCACAGTTTGAAGCTGAGGCCTGTGATGAAGTCACCATGCTGGGACCCAACAGCAACTCTTCCTGTTTCAGTGCTTTTTGGCATCAAAGTGACGCATCGTTGTTTTGGCAGAGGCAAATCTAGTGGCAGGCTACATATAAATAGGTTAACAATGTTGGCATGTGATAAACTAATAACAACACACGCAAAAAAAGTTGTTGTAAAGTAAACGGCCGAGGAATTTTTCATCTGTTCATTACTATGTATTTATTATTAATAATATGTGCCCAATAATGTGCAGAATTAATATCAACGGCACGAGGATGATAGGTTGGGCTTATTTTTTTCCCCCTGTACATCAGATAAAAGAAAAATAGGCAAAGCAGGCAATTATAATTGGCCATTATTCCAATAAAGGTGTTTCCCTTCTCAAATTAGTCCACAAAAACTGCTCACTATCCAAATCCCATGAACCTGAGAGGTGTTAATAAACATCTGGTCATGGTTTTTGCTTAATTAGCAATCCTTAGTTTGGACTGAAGTCTGTTTATGTAAAACAAAACACACGTACACGCGCACGCGTACACACACACACACACACACTGTCAGTCCCATCCCCCCCCCAACAATAACAAAAAAGAGAGGGTTTTGTTTTGTGAGCCGCAGCCCTTCAGCAGTCCAAACCAGCTTCTCGTAAGTGCTCGGTGGGAGAATTGGATTTTTAAGTCTTATCATTTGTCAACACAGCCGAATAAAATGAAAGCTATTTGGATTTGTCTGTTTCTGTTCATTTTACCAGACTAATGTCACCTCAGTCAGACCTACGAAATCCCCGTATTCTACTGGAAACAAAATTACCATTTTTAAATGCAAAAAGAAATTGCATACTTACTCCAGGTTACTGAAAAATGCCATTTTATTATTCTTAGCATCCAAAATCTTACAGCACCATCTCTCTAAGGAGCAGCATTGGCAGGAGGTAATGGATAAACATGCAACTGGGCTTGCAAGACTATACTGTCTAAATTAGATAAAAGAAAAGTAGGAAGAAAACTCCAAGATAAGTGGTACAAAGTAAATCAAAACAAATCATCTTACCAAACTTTATTCGCATCTGATACCATTTTTAGAAATTAAGGTCAGTTTTGTGGAACTAATAGGGAGTTACACCTATATATCTTGGGCACCATGACAATGCTTGAGAGGAAGATTTATACACTATGGTTGCAGATGCAGAAGAAAGATATGAGAGATCAAATGGAAGTGCATGATAACAAATGAAAAATGGTCCCCACAGCCCATAAATTAATTGAGAAAAGAAGGTTGTCATTATTTGAACATGCTTTAAAATAAGGTATGGGGTCCAGATGGCAGAGAATAGATAGGCCAACAAAGTTTGAGTAATTGATGACTTAAAAATAAAACAAGATCTTAAAGAAATGAATCACGTTGGGAGAGTTAGAGGAGGAATATTAGATGAAAAAGCACAAAAACTCCTCGAAACTTCAGAGCAAAAATCAAAGTATAGGAAAACAGACACATTTTTTCGTGAAGGATCTAAATAAATGTAAGTAATAAATATTTCAGGCAGCAATTGTATCCCCATTAAGGACACTTTTCTATTGTCATTTCATTAACCTATTCAGCTTTGTTTTCACAATTTTATTTCTTTCCTTTTTTTTTTTTTTTTTGTGGTCTAAGTTTGGTTTGTTTGTTTTTTTGTTTTTTTTAAGAAATGAACTGAAAGAAATTAGCAAAGCCTGTGCTATAAAAATCACAATTACCATTCCTGCTCCCATCACTGTTGTTAGCTCATAAGGTCACTGCAAGGAGCCCTTTGGTAAATAGTGACATGCTTTCCAGAGCTTATTGTCTGCATTTACAGTATCCCATTTCCAGCAGCACAGCTTGTTGTGCTGGTTAAACCCAAACCCTTCCTTGCTTCATTGTCAGGTTGGCAGGGTCAGGGAGGAAGTGACAACACACACGGGTTTTATTCCATCTTTTTTTCCCCTTGTTTTTCTTCCCCTTTCTCTGTTCTTATTCCTTGGTCCCACACTGAAGGGGTGGGAGCGCATCCCTTGAAACAGTACTTCAGTCTCATGCAATGCCAGGTGATAAATACATAAACTAGGTACAATTTTATTAATTTTGCCTTCAAATTTTCACCCATCTATCCATAGAGGAGATGAAAACATCTGCATGGGGGAGGGTGAGTGTGTCTGCAAGGGGTGTGTGTGTGTGTATATGTGTTCACATATGTATCTGCACTCTGTCTGTGTCTGTGTGTGTACGTGCGTATGCATGTGTGCATTTTCCATATTTATCGCTTTTCAGTACATTAGAGCATTTAGTACTTTGGAAGGCACTCATCCAAACAGAGCTCCATGTAAATGCACTGTGTACAAGCCAAGAAAGAACGGCTCCAGGCTGATAGAAACCTCAGAAGTATGTTAAATCATAGTACTCAACTGTTCCTCATTAGAACACTCCTCATTTCTTTTTTTTCCTTCCACTTAAAAAAAAAATAATTTTTCCTCAAAGCCACTTACTTCGGTGCTGCACTCTAAGAGCATATTATGAATATTCAGATTGAAAATAGAGCACCATCTAATAACGTGGAACACAAAGGAGCCCTGAAATTTATTCAGCCTCTTATTTACATTGTTATGAGAGATATTGCATTATCAAACAATGGCTCCATTCCACACTGTATCCGTTACCCCTCACATTGGGCTCCTTGGGAACTTATTATTGATGACAAAAATGCATCTAATGAGAGACTGCAGACTCGCTAAATGTATAGGTAAGCTATATTGCCTATAAGAAAGATAGCCCTAAAGGAAAAAACATCAAAGCCCGAGAGCTGATTTGTTCAGAAGTGCAACTGAGATGGGAAGAAAAGCAAACTTGGGGACCTTCCCATCATCGCACACAATGATGTCATTAAGGTACATTAATCTCAAAAAAGATATATACAGGAAACCTAAAACGTGACCCTCGGTGCGGAAGGCAAGCAGAAAGGCTTGAAAATATTCAGAAGGCAGAAATATACAGGCAACAAACATTTCGAGGGAAAGATAGTTGCCAGCAGGATTGATTTGAATACTCAAACCGGTGATTTATTTTTCATGCTTCTCATAAAAAGAAGAGATCCTTTTTTCCCCTCCTCTCCCCCGCGCTCTCGCTCGCTCGTTCCCAGGCGGTAGAAAGGATGGGCTGAGAGGCGCCGTGCCCATTGAGCAATGGCTGCCCTTTCGCAGACACCACAAATGAATGCAGGATGCTGGATAGACCAATTCAAACACTTTACCAGGAGTGTATCAAAAAATGGGATAATCCACGTTCTGTGCATTTGTAACGGAAGAAAGGGAAAAAGGACAATTTCATTAAAAGTCCAGCCTCTGTAAAGAGAATGTTAAATAGTTTCCTACCCGAACCCCAAACTGCTTTGAATGCAAGTCCTGCTTTGCCCTTAACTGAAATGAAATTTCGCAAATCCGGCTGTACACAGAGCACGAAAATGAAAGACAAAATATTTACTCATGGACTCAATTGTCCCCTGTTTAAAAGGGAGGGGGTTAACTATTGATTTTTTAACAATATAAATTTAGCATATTTCACATGATCCATTACATTCCTTAGAACCATTAAGATGCAGTTTACGTGATTTATTCAGAATAAGGTCCACTTTTAGCTATATTTAAGTCTCCTATTTGTTATTTAACATGTGTTTAATGTTTTCTGTCCCTGCTGTGCACAGCTGCAAGCTGCTATTTTTTGGCAATTTTTGTGACTGTGAAGTGATTTGTGTCTTTGCATCTCACCTTTCTATTCTACGGCCTGCTGTTTTGATTTTTTTCTAAACTTTAAGAAGTAAGTGGCACCGTGTTATGACCTTTACTTCACTTCACGGAAGTAAACAAGAAGCCTAAAAGGACCATAAAAAAAAAATCATGGCAGGTATCCTTATGGGGTAGATACAAGGACACATATGCAATTGATTTAGCATTTTGTGACACTGTAATTCAAAGCAGTTTAAGAAAACCCCGCTAAAAATCCAGTAACGACATAGGAACTACTAATTGAGTGCTGGCAAACACTTCACTCACCACTCATAGTCTAGGCATATAAATCCTCCATGGCAGAGAATCTTCCACATTGTACAGCTTCATTAAGATTATTTCAGCTGATCTCAATTAGAGGAAATCTGACCGGAAAAAAATTTATTATTGTACAGTAGATTTAAAATATCCTATTTATTTTTACAGTCATAAAGCAAACGGAGCATGATGTTGAAGTACAACAGATAGATAAAAATGATTGTGGGGAATTTTGTAGCAAAAGCATGGGCACAGCAAAAGGATTCTGGTGTTTCAATTGGCTTCCTGGATACAAAACTTTTGAAACACAGTAATCATGAATGATGGCAAAGCATGACAGCTCTAGCACTGTAATTGTCTTTTTTATTTTTTTTTATTTTTCCTTTTTTTTTTTTTTTAATTAAATGGGACTTTCCAAAACATGGCTATGAGCAGTTGTGAAAGTGAAAGGCACTGAGCTCATCTCCAGCCGCAGTACCTCTGGGCCGTTGCTCCAAACCCCAGACCCCGCAGACGGGACCCCTGCACCCACTGCAGACAGGACCCCTGCACCCACTGCAGACGGGACCCCTGGACCCACTACAGCCGCTCCAGGACGCCCCGCGCCTGCCCGCCCTGCCGGAAGCCCGTGCCCACCTACGTGCGCCATATTGCACTCAGGCAGCCCCAGGCACGGTGCTGGACCCCAGCCCCAGCCAGCCCCGGCCGCCGGCAGACCCCAGCCCAGGCAGAGGCCATCCCTGCACCTTTGCCCACGGAGCAGAAGCAGCTGCCGATGGCCTGAACCCCAGCGGCCATGCATCATGGCAATCAGAGGCACCGCAAAAGGACTTAACCACCCGATAGTCACCCGTACGTCCCAAACTCCTTCAGATTGCTGAGGCACTCCTACAGACACGTGAAGTGCTACCTTGTCCACTTACGGCTTCTCATGCCGAGGTCGGCAGCCGCGCCGCCCTGCCTGCGCTCAGCCTGCAGCAGTGGGCGCAGCCTCCCCGGCATCCCGCGCCTTTTCATCCGCTGTTTTTCCTTTGGCCACCTCTTGATTTCGAGGAAATGAATCAGTATCTCTCTCGCAAATTAGAATCTACGTATAATTCATGGGCAATGAATGTGCAATGTTCATATAATGATCTAAAAAGGCAGTTAGCAGTGCATAATGCATATGCTGGTACATATTCCTTTTTTATGTGGAGTAAAATGGGAGTGCTTTGTGGTGTGCTGAAATCTCAGAGATGCGTGCCGGTGAGTCACTCTCTTTTTTTGGAAGGCTCATATTCCACATCACCAGTGAATATAAGCAAAGCGAAACACTGTAGGGTGTATTGGGGGTATTTGTTGTCGCTCTTTATGATATCTCTAGATAATTTCAGTGTCTATCAAACTGCTACTTTAATTGATAGGAAAGCATTTCCCCTTAACAATTTTAAGCAAATATAGTAGGTAAAAATGCCTGTGTCAATTTGAATACACTTACCTGTAAGTGGCAAACTTAGTAACTTCATTTATCTGATTTTAATGAAAATGGAAAATGCACTGCTATATGACTTCCTAAAAAAAAAAAAAGTAAAATATACCAGTTATTACTGTTTGATATATGTTCCCCATCCTTTTATAGGATCTATAAGAGAAAGCCATGTTGAAACAGTTTAATGCAATGCCTTTAACTTATCTAAACCACATTCAACTGACTGCACTGGGAAAATTGAATCTTTTCCTCACAATCTTAGTGACATGAAAAATATATAATACAGTAAATGATTAATGCAGTTATAAACTATACCTGAGATAAGATTTAAGTATTCATATTTCTATCATGTTAATACAACACGATAAACCCATGAAGCAAACTTGACCATAGCATTTGTTATTCTGTCCAGTGTTCAATTATTCTTTGTCCAAATACAATTTAGGAGCTTGCTAGAATACATTCTCCGGGTACGAAGCATTATGTGCTACAGTGAGATAATCAAAGCAGTGGTCAGCAACTGTAGACCTCGATTCGGTATTCGCAGAGCTGCAAAATAAAAGGGAGCCCAGAATATAGCCACATGCAGGTTTTTTATTTTGGTTGTCCAGCATATGTCATTTGCACGTGAAAGGATTATTTTTCCTTGCTTCTCTAACATTTCACTTGAAGCTTTATATTTTTAGGTAAACCTAAATCGATGTAAACACAGATGTGCTTAGCAACTACCAAAGCAATTTCAAACCATGTTGCTTTAATAACCAACCTCTTCCTCTAATTTATGCAGCAAGGGTCAAATTCTGCGGGTGGGAAACACATGTATACCACTCTGAATGATACCAAGAGAAAAAATGAGCCCCCCGTGATGACCACTTTGATGCTTTGATGGGCATTTTATTACAAGGATCTTGTGCCTCCATGTAAATAATAACCAATTGTACTGTAGACAGGCAGCGTGCCTAGCAGGGAAAGCACAAAGCTGGGAGATGGGATGGGAAATTTGTGGATCTGTCTCAGCCAGTAGATTTGCAATGGGTTACCTCAACTTGCCCTGTTGCAAAATGAGTATAAAACTTCATTTTCAAAGGTGCATTTATACCCTTGAATGATAGGTGAGATAATTTTGAAATTGGATCAGATAATAAATGAAGCGATGAAGGTATTTTAAAAGCTCAGCCCAGCTTTGAGCAAGGGGTTGGAGTAGATGACATCCAGAGGTCCCGTCCAACCTAAGTTATTCTATGAGTCAGTGACTGCAGCCCTTGGCAGCGTTGGTGTTAAAATACCTGCCACTCCGAGCCCTTCTCCCACAACTCCAGCCACAAACTCACCATCCATGTACACGGAGAGCCCAGATGTAGCTCATGCTGTGGTGACCCGCTTTCAGCAGCCAATGTGTAGACCAGAGTCTCCTCAGGGCCAGCTGAAAATTCCCTTGAGCTCTCTGAAAGGCTGGTGGTTTCCAAGCTGGAATCGGTCGTAAAAGCTAGAGGTTCCTTTAAGAGTTACTCAGAAAATAATTCTGAAGATGAGCAGGATTTAATAATGATTTCTTTTTTTTTTTTCTTTTTTTTTTTTCTTTTGTCAAGGCTTTCATTGAAAAATTAAATTGCCAAGAGTTTTTCTGTTTTATTTGCCCCCCAACTCAGCTGTCAGCTGAAGAGCTTTTGATGAAAATATATTTTTGAAATGAGTATAGAAGCCAGCTGGGACGGCCAGGCAAGGCCCTTTGCTAAGCTAATCTGTCACTGACTGAGGTTTGGATGGGCAAACGTTCAGGATGATCTGAGGTTTGCCTAGCTTTCAGAACGGTAGGTGAGCTTAATAGCCATATTTTAAATAATGCTGCTAAACTACATCACATTGCAAAGATACCCTGTAATCAAAAGGCAAAAAAAAAAAAAAAAGCAAGGAGCTGACAGAATTAGAATAGAATAGAATACAATACACCTCTCTGGATGGAGTTATTTTATTTTCCCAAAAGGAGCCACAAGCTCTTCTTTAATTATAGAGGCCTTAAGAACACAAACAGCATCAAAAATGGTAAGCAGAAATGAAATACTTCCCACTGCTTGTTTAAAATTTGAGTACACCGTAATAATTCTTTATGGTCATGACACTAATTTTATGGGCTCGTTCACTTTCTGTTTGATCAGAACTTCTACATATAATAGTTACCAGCAGTTCAAACAAGAAAACATATATGATTGTATATATACCAGGATACTCACTGTTGCGGTGGTAATACTAATAACGGGACATTTTTACTTAAGAATAAAAAAGCTGACACAATTGGGCAGCCCTAGCAGACAGACACCAGTATTGCTCTGATAAAACGCAGCGCCATATGCAGCTCTTAAATTAGGTATTGACATAAACATTTGCCTCTATAGGCACTGCTACTAACTCCATTTGCATTTTTGTGTACATACTTTCATATATATACGTAAATCTGACCTGAAATAAATCTTTAATTTCTTTCAAGCTTTCCTGACTTACTTTCATGCCTGTTGCAAAACTTCTAGAAACACAAATGCTTTCCTTCCATGAGCAAGATACAGCAAGTGGCTGCCCTTTTGTAACACATTTACATTTCTCAGGTTTTCTAGCTTGGTTTGTGCTACTCTTAGTGATGCAAACTCTTGAATAGACTTAATGTCCTTGCAGCAATCTTACAACAATTTCAAAACATGCCTATGGTAATCCTGCTATCACACAAGCTTGCAATGACAAACTCATCTCAGCGCAAGTCTGCAGTGACCCTCTGGAAGGCAATACCATTATAACGTGAGATTATACACGTAAAATGAATTCAGTGAAAACACTGTGCTTGAATTTCAGTGTGGAGCCCTGTTGAAATGATAAAATCAAGTTCACCTTTATGCTGCATTATGTTTATGTTAAATATAAGGATAAGATGGGAGGAGCTGTACTCAAAAAATGTGTAGCAAGAGTGGCGTAAAATACAAAGGGGTTCAAGTAGGTCCAGAATGAAAGTCCAACCGGTTTGCAGAAAAGAGCTTAACAGATTTGTTCAAGTGTGGTCAGTCTAGGAGGGGTGCACTGGTAATCCTGATAGGCCAGAAGCTGCGCAGCAGGCCAGGTACCCATCCAGCGATGGAGCCCAACGCCTCTGATCTGCCACCCAGCCATGTCACCTCTCCATCTGTGGCCACCCAAGGCACCTTCCTCAGCATCTGTGAAAAGCCCTGATCCAAAGCCATTTTAAGCCTTCCACCACATTAACGATTACTGTTTATCATGCCTTCCAACACTCCAAAGGGCAATGAAAAATCAGCACTGAATTCATTAATTTATTAATTAAAAGAGAGGAGAGGAATACATTAGCAACCTCCGGAAATGGTCATGCAGAAGCACAGTGTCCGTAAAACACTTTGGCCCTCACCTTCTCCCACACGAGCAAACAGACCCAAAGGTTGGGACCCCGTTCAGTGACTTTCATCAAGGATGCAGGGATCTTCCCTCAGGGAAACAGAAATGCTTCCCTACCCTGATTTAGATTTTTAGCCAGCTTAACACTGTTACCATCACACCACCAACACACAGCAAATTAACAGGGGGACCCGGGCACTGCTGAGGCAAAAGGAGATTTTGCTGGGTTGGTTTGCAGCCTGAGGGGTGAGGTGAGGTGAGGTGAGGTGAGGTGAGGTGAGCCTCCGGGCTGGCAGCAAAGCCTCGGCAGTGCCGGCGTCCCTGGAGAGCCACCTCGGCTTCAGGGGGCTCTTTGTCACGTGGGTAGGAAATACAAGTGCACGATGCACTATTTTGGCCAGTGACGGGTGGAATCAATCTCACCCAGCATTAAATATGTAAAGTCAGGTATCTAGCCTGCACTAGTCGCTAAGCTACATCTTTTTTTATAATCACTGGAGACTATAAATCCAATTCATTTGACCAATGCTAAGACTCTGTCTTAGCACAAACCACCCTGTTTCACTCCACTGACTTTAAAGGGTAAGTAGCTCAGACTTAATTGTCTAACTTTTAGACATCAAAGTCAGGAAAGATGAATATTATCTACCCAATATTCCATGGATGTCAAACTGAAATGAGAAAAAATAAGGAAAGACTAGTCAAACTATTTTCCCTTTTGATAATTAGGAACCGTAAGATGTTTACTTACAGAATATGCCTTTCAGAAATAACTTAAATAAATCTGTGAAGCTGTCAACTACTGCAGATGTTTTGTATCTACATCTGTAGGGATTTCATAACACTTATTAAAAACCTTCACACATCTAGCTTGGGAAAGCCCTTCTGGATGAAAAGGTGGTTTCCAGGGATAGCCTCTTCACTGCAAGTTTTTCTAATACTTTTTGGCTTGGAAAGTATGCTTTTTCTGCTTTGAACCTGAGCTGTCTATGTAGTCTTGAAGTAAACAGAGAGGGCGAGTCCATAAACGTTAATGGTATAATTGAGAATGACCTGGCATCAGTGGTGTCATATCTGGGATGAGCCATTGCAAGTCCCCCACAATCTGTCTTGCAGGTAGCAGTTGTCTGAGAGGCTCCAGGAGAGTTCCCTGTGTGTCACTAGTCCCCCTGAAGGGAAGATGAATTGGAGGTATTTAAGGAGAGCAGCTCAAGACTTGACAGATTCAAGTTTGTAAAGAACAGGCCAAACAAAGTCCCAGTTCCTCACATCCCAATGATTTTCTGAGCCAACCAACACACAGCAGTAAGAGAAAATCAAGGAAAGCTTTCCTATGTTATTGCTTTTACAAATGTCTCAAAGTGATTGACAGCGTTCATATTCTCATTATGGCATCTGCAGATAATGAGGTATCTAGGCACAGGAATATCCACTGCTTGAGCATGCCAGGAATATTATCACTGACGTTTGAGCAAAAACATTGCAATTCCACACAATACCTCTACATCTTCGAAACGTCAAAACACAGCCAGATGCTGGAGCCATGGCTGCTGAAATCACATGGGTTAGCTGGTATCTCTTGAAAGAATTATTATAGATGTAAGGCAGCTATTTAGCCAGTCAGGATTGTGAGTTTTAATTCTGCAGATAAGAGCAGGCTACCCCCAGAATTTAAAGACTCTCTCCCCTTTCTCCTTTTGAAATCTTCATGATTTTCTATAAACAAGGCTCAAATACTGCTCAAATGCTATGAGGAAGAACTTTCTGAGTCAGGGAAGAAGTCTTCTGTTTCTAAGCTAAATGGCAGCTAAAACAAGTCGCTCCGAGGGAAGGCTGCAGATAACATGCAGTCCCAGACAGCTGAGATGGTCCTCAACTGATGGCTCAGGGCTAACTCTGCCACCGACCTACGGGAGTGTGACCTTTGGCATGTTACTTTGCCACAGCGATGCTCTCCTGCCACTGCTGCACATCATCTAGTTAGCTGTCAGCCTCCGAGCCAAGTGTCCTTCACCCGGAGTCTGAGATGGAAGGGAAGGACAGGCAGACAGCTACTAACCACACGCAACGTGTGCCTGCCTGTGACTGAACTGCAGGAGGTGTCTACAGGTGGCAGCTTCTAAACACAATAAGGTGAAGAACAATGTTTGAAATCTGGAAATTAGGCACAGAAGCTCCTTTAAAATTCTGTTCCTGAGAGGCATGGAGGTCACGTCTAGGAAACACAGTGCTGCCAGCATCAACAGGGCTGCTCCAGCACTGCCCGGCAGCGCTCTGCCTGCCAGGGACACCCGCCGGGTCCCAGGCACAGGGGCACTGGATGAGCAAGCTGCTCTACCCTGCTCCAGTGAAAATGCTCTGAATACATAAGAGATTTACAGCAAATATCAATGGAGCGATGCTGGAAATGCACGTCATCTTCCCTCCCTTACTCCCTCCCTTTGCAGCTGAGCATAGCGATGGAGAGGGCACTGCCAACACTGACTCCTCCCTTATCCTTGAGTTGTGTGAGATGCGGATGCTGGGACATGTGCCTTAACCAACGACATCTTCTCCATTGCCACTGCATGTCTTTATGGCCTTGGCAGGATCCCCATGCCTTCCAGGTCTGGCACAGGTGGCCTTAGGATAGGAAGCAAGCACTGAGTCTCCTCAGGAGGAACAGTTGTCTTTATCCTGAAAGAAAGCAAGCAGGCCTTCACACATATAACAGAAAGAAAGGATGTCTCTACATCTTTGTAGTGTCTTTGGACATTATAGCCACTTTTTTCCCCCACCATGCTTCCGCTGTTTGACCCTTGTCCCAGCTAAAGGCACAAAACATGTTAGGCACAAACTAATATTCTCAGTCCTGCTGCTGCAATACCCAACAGCCACAACAAATGTGCAAATCCACAACAGCGGTGTAGTCATGCAGCCTGTGTGGGGATGCCTATGAGCAAACACAGGGAGATTTGCAGAAGGCTTTCATTCAAAACTAGACAGCGTATGCATAGGGTCAACATACAGCATTCATAGCCTTCCTTCTAAAGACATTGTGTCTCCACGTGGATATCAAAAATCCAGTCAAATGCCCTGTAGAGATGAAGTGCTTAAAAAAATCACCGTGGCTAAAGAGAGGTTAGTAAAAGAGCTGAGATTGATCTCTATTCCTTAGCATCACCTATAAGCTAAACTGCAGCAGGGGTACTGAAATGAAAATGTACACTGGTGCACTGGATTAGGATTTGTACTCTTTTAAATTTCTTACAAAAAAGTCCATATTAAAACCTCTAAACCTTTCGTAGATAACAATCCAAAAGAATCTCACAGCAATAGGTTATTAAATCCACATAATATTGCATGCCAATATTTCTAAGTTATTTTTGTGCCAAAAATCTAAAAGAAAATGACAAAGTGTCCCAGATGAAAACTACAGAAGGATTTCTGATGTTCAGGAAATAAAAGCAATGCACTCCGACAGGTCAGACAACAACCTGAGATGTAGTATTTTCCTAAATACTAAATAAGCCTTCCTTAATTACGACAAGAGGCAGGTCTGACGGTTAGGACACCTTGTGAAATGTGAGAGGTTTCAGTTCAATGTGTTGCTCAACCGCAGCCTCCGAGTGTGACTTTGGTCATACTGTTTACCCTCCGCTTCCCATCTGCAAACTGGAAAGGTGGCTCCCTTCACACTCCCCTGGCCTGGCTGCTCTAATGAGGCAGTGGCTGTGCTCCTTCTGCACGCAGCGTGCCAGATCCTGACGCTGGTGAGGTCTCCACGTCTGGCTGTAATGCAGAAAATAACGAATAAAATGAGGGAGTAATTTTTTCAGAATTACAGGAAAATTCAGTCAAACAAATACCGGAAGCATTAATCAATTAAATTTCTAGCACCAGCCTGGAAATCTACAATACTTCTATTAGAACTGGTCTACCTTATGAAAATAATAAATCCTACACTTTCATGAGGGTTGGTTGGGGTTTTTTTCCCTCCATGTGCTTTGAGATTTCTTATTATGCTTTGCCACCAAGCACCACACTAAATGTTGAGCCCTTTCTTTGGGTTGTAGCTAAAAGGGAAGAAAATAATGATGTCTCGTAATGACAGCTGTCGGAGGGATTTGTGGGAAGCAAAAAGCTTTCTGGAAAATGCAGTGTACAAAACGCTTGACCCAGTTGTCGCTACTGCTGCCTGGCCCAGCCACTGCCTCGTACACCAGGAGCCGACTCCTGCGCTGGCGGATGCGGAGGCAGTGTGGGACAGGCGGCGAGAGACAGAGCAGGGCAGCTGCAAATGAAAATCACCCTGGGGAGGGTTACAACTAGATAAAGTTTTCGACAATAAGATTCCAGAGACTGCTGACTGGAGAAAAGCTCAATATTTTAGTCTCAGTACAAATTTGCTTCAATCTTATACAACTCCCATGCAGCAGCATCCACAGCTGCATGCTGTAAACAACAAACAAATCTATTTCCATCAGCCCTGCTGATGCTATGAGAAAAGTGCCTGAGCATAAGACATGCACAGATGTAGAGTCTCACCTGAGCCTAGTGCTGCCCTCCATTTGGCCCCTCTAACTTAATATCGTTGTTACAAAGCTATTGGTCTCCTGGTAGCGAGCTGGCTCAATGCAGAGCCTCTTCTTCCAGCTAATCTGACAACTCCGATCCAAGAAGCATCAAGGGCCCAATTAAGAAGACACATCTTATCAAGGAGCTTATTTTGCATAACAGAATACAAATGACGAATAAAAATTTAATGTTTAATAACTTAGTACAAAGAGGGCTGTTGATATAGAATGCCTGGAATTTTTATGGCGGCTGTCAGACTTGTGATAAAACTGTTATATAGGAACACTTGGCAAAAAACAGCGTAGAATTTTTCAGTAATGGTGTGTGCATGATATTGCATTAATTCTTGATAGGAAAGTAACTGTAAGCCTGGGAATCAGCCAGTTTGAGTTTCACTGTAAGATGATTTCTTTTTTTTGAAGGACATCTAAATACATTTTAATGAAGAGTTAGCTGAAAAGATAGTTGGTACTTCATAAATGCATTTGTGTGTTTGCTGAAGTCCAGAAATTACAGGCAAATCATCATAATCCCTCTGGATTCAGGATAACTTGGTCTCAGATTCAGTGATGTGGCTGCAGTTCGCTGGTAACCATCACTAATGGATGGTAGGGAGTAAGCTTAAAGAGGAAGGAGAGGTTATCTGTAAGGCTTTGCCCTCACTGGAAAGGGGCATTTCTTCGATTTATTTACACCGTATGGAACAGTTGAACACAGAGGTAGCTCTTTTCTGACTTTTAAGATCATAATCTGGAGGAAAACTTGACTTGCTTTTGTTCTTACAATTGCAATTTGTACATTAGATGTCCTTCATGCTAATAAAAAATATTTTTGTGCTTTAAGTTCCGATACAAAATCAGTTCTTCAAAGAGCAGGTATGCATTGTATTATCAAGAAATTATTGCAACCTCTGTAACTAGCATGTTCTGTAAATATGTCAATACCAATAAGGAAAAACAAAACAAAACAAAAAAGATGTTTAGATTTTCTTTTAACCATTTTCATAAAGCTGATGCTCTTACAGAAGTTTGAAATGCTCACATCATATTCTGATGAATTTACCATATATCTTAAGCCTTTTTGTAAAAAAAAAAAAAAAATTAAAAAAAAAATTAAAAAAAAAATTAAAAAATCTAAATATCTAAGTGTAGAAATTAAGTCATCTTTACCAGTACACTTAAAATAAAGTGTCCACTAAATAATGCTAAACTAATGCTGTATTAGAGTGGAACTCTTTTAGAAGTACATATCACATCTATATGAATACTAAATGAATTCATTCGATTCTATTGTATTAGTGTTATTGCAATGAATTCTAAATGAATTCCTAATGATTGGATACTTAAAATAAAGTGTTACCCCTTTACAACAGTCATCAAACTTTAAGGACAAATTGAGATAAAAAAAATTATGTACTGGTGGGAAAAAAAAGGTTGAACTATATAGTTCAGAATATTGAGAGGTATAATTTATCTGATGATGCTAATATTCAGATGCATTCTTATATTAGAATTAATACTACAGGAGTGGACCCTTATACAGAGGATTTGTTGCAGAAATAAAATCTATCAGTAACAGTTTCATTGTTCCATCATTATGAACTCATTTGGTATTCACTGTAATAGCACTGATCGTAATGAATTTGTTTGATATTCATGTGGCTCTCACATGCATTAACATAGGCTTTCTGTTGTAATTCAACATCCAACAAGCATTAGTTAATGCAGACTTTGGATTAGGCATGGGCCACTATTCTGTAACTGGAGTTTCCTTTCAGTTTATAAGCAGTTAAAGGACATTTTTATCTGTCTAATTCCTGCCTCTTTTTTTTTTTTTTTTTTTCTCTGCTTCATTATTTTTAAGCTGGAAAGCCTCCTAAAAGATCCCACACTGCCTTTTCATATGAACATAGGTGTGTGCCATCTTGTACCTGAGGCGACAAGCCAGAAAGCCAGGATTTTATCACCCAGGCACATTACCTCATTATCCCCTTGGCAATAATGGCTTTGGCACGGCCCGGACCTGGCAGGGTACTCTGGTAGCAAGAAATCCTGACCCCTGGTATTAAATGGATTTTGTTGCTTTAGGTTTGGAAATGCCAATACTTCCTTAGCATTGGATAATATTTATTTGGCAAAATGAACTCCTGCCCTTGCAGTATGTTCCGCAGAGGAAATAACTCTGTGGCAAAAAGCAGGGTAAATCTTTGGAAAGTTTTCATAAAGGAGGGAACACAACCAGGTTTTCAGCAGGTTTGACTCAGAAATTTTTGGGCATTCCTCAGTCAAAGCTTGACTAATGCAGGCTCTGATGTGATTCAGACTCAGTCAGGGTGTCAGATTCCGTTTCCCCATTGTGCCTCATGGTAATTATTCCTATTATATCTTGAAGAGATTATAGATGAGCGATAGATGAACTGCAATGACTATTAACAAGAATTATAGCAATCTTTATGCATAAGTGTTCAAAACACCAGGGGCCACGCGCTCAGGTAATACACATGGATTTAGATCATGTAATCAATTCGATTGCAGTAATTGGTAACATGAAATTATGAAGTCAGGTGATCTGCTGATGCTATCAGCACTGCTGCTGCAACCCAAAGTGTTTTCAAAATACTGTCCCTGTTTCATTTCAGCATCTCACAAAGGAGGTTTTCCTTTGGTTTTCCTTGTTGCTTTACACAAAGAATTTCTTCCTCCCACACAACCCCACTTTCTCCCACCCTTCCCACGACGGCCTCCAACTACAAGGCTGGGTTTCAGCTCTCCTTGGTGCATGGGGGTCCTCTTCCTCTCCTTGGGGGGTCGGAGGTGTGAGGAGGCTGTGAGGGATCCAGCATAGACCCACTGGCTCCCAGAAATCTGGCAGGAGAGCTACGTACCCATCTTAGAAATATCCCATAAGGCTGACCTTGAGACTTGGGGAAGGTCAGGTCCCCACCTGCTCTCTTTCGGTAGAAGAGGTGGGTCCGCAGCAGGCTCCTCACCCCACTGCTGTCCCACCCAGAGATGGAGCAGCTGCTTGGGATGGCAGTACCAGATGCCCAGAATGGGCAGGTTCAGTAGAAACTGGGAGTGCAATTAGGAAAATGTGCACTAAGTACAGTGAGGGATGGTGTTGGATGACCAGTGCCTGGTAGCAGGACACAGCCCTCTCCTGCTGCAGAACCTTTGTGCGAGGGTGGAGGCAGCACTGAAGCTGACCCCAGGAGGAGACCAGGATGGGTCACAGGGAGAGGAGGAGCAGCCCTCCACCAGGTGGGAAAGACTGGAAAATAAGGAAGGCTTGCCCTGGGTAAGTTGTTGGAGACAGTCTCCAGCCCCGTTACTTCAAAAAGTCGAGGTCTAGTTCAAGCACACAGCAGTGCCCACAACGACAGACAGCTCTGACCAGGAATGGCTGCGAGGGGGCCTCTTTCCTTACCATTTAGCTTCCCTTTTGACTTGCAGGCAGGGCAAAATTTGCCAGAGATCTTGGAGGCCCTGATAGATGTAAACACTGTTTAATTAATTTGATTTATGATATAATTGCACCACTGCGCTTGAGGGTTTAAGAGAATTCTATTTCCAACGTTTCTTCCTAAAAGGGATTTCAGGTAAAACATTGCCAGGGGAGGCAGTGCTGCCCCGGCCAGCGCAAGAGATCTGTCTGCAACGGATACACCAACCTACACGTCACCCATGTAACTGCAGACTCATCTGCCATTGGAGCACAGATATTTAGGTGCATAATTATTCCTATTTTACCTACAAATGTTGCTTTACATAGACAAATTTGAGGTTTAGCTGCACTAGAAATTGCACCTGTTTGGGTTTGGGGGTTTTTTGTACCAAGGTTTTTTTTAGGACAGAGAACTGTCTCACAGGATGATGGAAAACACGTCTTTTTCTATTCTTTCTTTTTATTTGCCTCACTGAAAAACTACCTGGTTTAGTTCTTTCTGAGCCAAGACGAAGGAAGATAATTTTTTCCTGAGCTTCTAGGGAAAACATATTTTCTATTTTTTTAGTATAAAGCATGCTTATAATTAGCTGATATATGTGAATTAATGTCTTGTGGTATAGGAGCACAGAGAAAGGATGTAAGTAACCAGCTACGTCGTACCATGTTTCGTGACCAAGCACAAAGTTTGGCTGCATTTAATGGAAAAAATGGTGGGGAGTGTTGCCCGGCTACTGCAGGATACCTGTGATATTGTACTGGCATCACTTCACAGTTAGACTAAAGCAAACGTATGTCATTGCTGTGTGTGCCGTAACACCTGGGCACAATAGAATGAATTCATGGACTGTGCACTCATAAATCTTCATTTCCTAGTTTTGTGGGTTTGTCAGGCCTTTAAAGTTATTTAACATGCTTTTTGCAGTGATAGATAGGTACTGAGAGTGTTATAAATACTAACTTGTGTCTGAAAGTTAGGCTGTGAAGCTATCACCCAGGCTTATGGTGTCTGTGATTTTATATCCAGCTAACAAGTCACTTTCATGGCTCGGGACATCATCTGGAGTCTATGAATGTGTAAGAACCAACAGTTACTGTATATATGTTAGGTGCTGTTTGATTCGTAAATACAACATTTCTTTTAGAAAAAAGCATAGTGAGAATATTCCTTGCTTTAGTCTTAAAAATAAAGACCATAGACCTTACTAGTGTCTGGCCTATCAGGAATTCATAATGAAAATGAATGTTCATTTTTTCTTTAAAAGTGTCTCAAGCTAAATGATACTGACGCTTTCAATTTTTAACATCATAATCAATAAAGGCTGCTTATGCACACTTTGCAAAACCATCAGTTTAGAAGTTTGAAAAAAAAAATCTGCATATGGCTGCAGCTTGCTGACTGCAAAGCTCTAGCACTAAATCTTCTGAGTTAAAGTTTTACTGGTGTGTTATGAGTAAAAATGCCTTGTCAGCCATCTGCCAGTTTTTCTCCTAACATCCATATTTTCAACCCTTGCTAAACATTGGGAGCATTTGGCCACAAGAGGCCAGCTCTACAATTAAACAGCCGAGTTCTGCAGCAGAAGCAAGGGCATGTCAAAATAGAACTGTCTGTTATTAATTTTAAAAGTCCATAAAGGAAAGCTATGACCCTGTCAGGGTGATGGACTGGCAGTTAAATGTATTATAAACTGTTAACTCTCAGAGACACAAAAGAAAAGGAAAAGAAAAACAATGCAGCAGTGTCAAAAGCTTCAATAAATGCTAATCATGGCAGATTAATCAGCCTCTAATTCCACTGATCCAAAAAGGTTAGAGAGTCAATTGTGTAAAATTAGCTCTTTCTCATGTGTCCCTTTGCATTTGGAGAATCTGTCTGTTCATTTGCATCTTTTGCCAATGTTTACGAAGAATTCAGTTCATTAGCTCTTAAACATAAAATCAGACACTGGAAGGGGGATTCATTGCCTTTTCCTGCTTAAAGTAGTACTTAAAGCAAATAGCATTGCTACAGTGTACATTTATAGATTCTATCAAGCAGCATTAATTACTGTATGTCTCATATCCAGAAACCTTCTTTTCATCGGAAAGTTTTCATGTGAAGTGTTCTATTTAGTGTTGTAAGGAGGGTTTTTTTGATGGGTTAAGATAAAAATTTTAATCATAAGATTGAAATAAGACAAATGGCAAACAGGAGCTGCTAGACCTTAGTAGAGTACACGCTACAAAGAGCTCCCAGAAGTATGTGCACTATCTGCTTTGGGAACTACCTGCTGTAACCTGCATTTGAAAATCCTGCAACTTGCCAGAGAGAATGGCAGTTCAAATGAATGACTATGCAGAACAGAAGAAAGCCTGAGGAAGGATTGTTTAGTGGCAAATAAATCGGGAGATGTGAAGACATATTAGCTGGCGCTGTTTGAAGTGTTTGTAACTGAACTCAGGACCAGACAGGACTCACCTGCTTTCCTTACAAAGCAGGCGTTCAGACAGGATTCATTCATCACGTGATGACGTTTGACTGCTGGACTGAGTTTTGAGGGCTCGCACTGCTATGACTCAAGTTACTTGGGGAACGCCTCAGAGCTAAGAAATGCAAGAATGGAGACCCTCATTTCATAACATACCTGCAAGCTTTACCGACCATGGCTTCCTCTTTTAGGGAAACGTGTACAGTCAGCTGAGGGGAACCTCAGAGGAACACATCTATATACATGCTCTCCTAAGGCTTAGTTTGCCTGGACTGCCTCCACCAGGATGAAATTTGTGACTGATTTCTCATTCCCCTGGAGAAAAAAATGGTGTTTCTTCCCCACACCAAACAGATCACGTGATTTAACAGAAATCTAGGCAATTTCCATCCATTTGCTCCCCCACACTTCCTGGAAGCACACTCACATTGAGCACTCTGCCAGAACCCTACCTGAAGGCTTTTTTCCCAGACACAGATAGGAGGGTGGAGGAGACGTGTTCATCTGGCAGCTGTCCCCCTTTTTGGGCTGGCCTCCCTGGGTGGGTCAGGGCTTCATTCTCAGGGGACCATCCAGGGAAGGTCTTCATGTCACCTGCACAAAGAAGAGAAGTGAAGAGCTATTCCTACCACCTTTCCACTGGGACTGGTCCCTGACTCTGAAATCCCACAGCAACCAAGGATTGACACCAATCTCTCTGCAGCGAGTGCAAGGCATTGCCCTTGGCTTGGCCCTCTCTGACACAAACACATAACAATGTACCTATATATTATTAAAAAGTTTCAAAGCAAAACACTCTCTCAGCAGATGCATTGGGGAAAAGGATGAGAGAGCAAACAGGAGCCAGATGTTTGCCCCGTTCCTTCATGAACTACTGAAGGGACCTGAACTGCACAGGCTAAGAGTCTCTGCGGAGACTGGAGCTACGCGAGGAGCTGTGGGGTGTCACTGCCTGACACCGTCACAGGGGCACGTGCATACCAAGCATCTCTCTCACCCTGAATGGCACTGCTGTAGTCTCACAAAAACTTAGCTGGGTTTTCAGGGCTCAGCCCATGCTCTGGATTGTGGCAAGTCTTGGGGCACTTATTCTGCCTGTATGATGAATCACATCACCGTGGGCCAGGAGGGACGGCTTCCATGAGACGCCTTAGCTGTTCAGGGATAATGTGGATATCTGCATACCATGTTTCAGTGCACAGTGTAAGTGTGGGTTTTGGTCAAAAGCTCTTTACTGGGGCTTCATATGTTTGCTCCCTGTAGGCTCCAAGTTGAAATCCCACATTTTCTCAAGACATGCTCTTGATTTGAGGTAAGCTTTATTTCTGGACACACTCAGTCCAAAAACTGAAATTAAAACTTAGTGAGAGAGACCTTTATGGGAAGAGAAAATACAGTTAGATAGGTTCCCTAAAAGAAGAGCACACTATGGCTCTAATTTTAAAAAACGACCCATGAGGAACCCAGCTTAAAATATGAAAATATAATATGAAGTTTAAAAGATAATTAATTAGGTGGTAAAACAGAAAAACACAAAAATTATTTTGAAGGGAATGTAAAGTAAGTATATATGGCACAGTGCAATGGATGGACTGTCAGCAGTATTTCTTTGTGTGTGTATCTTTTGTATTGCAGTGAACTGTGCAACAGCAAGATTTGAATATTCTGAATCTGCCATCTCCCTCTTCTGTCAATCAGATCCTTCCAATTTTGAACATGCCAGGATGAACTATGTTGACTTCTTTGGCACAAGAAAGTGAATCCAGTGAAATTCATATATTCAATGGTTTCATGAAAATGAGAAAAGTCTGTCTATTTGCTAGAACAGCTTTGGGCTAGTTTTGAATGGCTGCATTTCATCTCTTCATTTTCCCTCCCCACAACTGTTATGATGTGAAAAGTGCCCAAGGCCAGGGGCTTGTAGGCCCAAGTCCACTGAAATTAATTGTAATTGGGAAAAAAAGGCCTTTTGCCTAAGCCAGTCATATTATACTTTCCCATCTGACCACTTCTTTTCCATTGATGGATATAGTTTACTCTACCAAATCATTTCTTTTTTTGCAAGTGAAGCTAATTTAATGCCACCCAAAAATATATCAGACAGCTTCTGGCACCTATTCCTGTCTCAGAAGTGCTCTAAATGCTCAAGTATACATAAAGTTCTGCAGCATACAATTGCTCTTGCTTCTGCAAAGTTTTTGCTTTAATAATAGCAACAGACAAGTTTAAATCCTTCTCTTCTGGATGGAATAGAGTGGATATTTTCCTACTGCAGGTGCACCGCCACCACCTCCTCCTCCTGCACTGAAGTATGGCTGTGTACAGGTTGCAGAGGGAAGAAGACTTCTGCAATTCTAGCCATTTTTCCTGGAATTCCACCATCTCAGGTTGTCATGAGACCAGTCAAAGAAAAGTGAAGTTACCATTGCACGATTACATGTTCACACTTTAAATCTAAACTTCCCAAACGTTTTCTGATGTCTGGATTAACAAGGGTGGTATTTGTCCTGTTAAGAATCAGAAAAGCTCAGCTTCACTTTTCAAAAGGACTAATGCTGAGCTCAGATTTGTTAAGAAGGTCCCCTCACAAATACTTCATCCTTCCCAACGTTGTAAAGGAGACTATCCCGGTAACAGTAAGGATTTGATTTCATAAGTCTAGAGTTAGGAGAAACATTTTGAACTGGTGTAGTTGAGAATGGCAATAAGACTTGAAATTTTCCAGTTTCAATTGCCAGTTCATCCTTCAAGCTGATTTTTAAAGTCTTATGACTTTCTAAGAATTCAGATTGAAGTGGGGTCATGTCCAGTCTATATCTGAACAGAGTATCTCCAAAAAATACTTGGGTGTTATAGGAAGTGGGGAGAGTGATTCAAGAGGTCTCATGTTTCTTCTATGAGCCAATATGACCAAGCATGGTATGAAGGGAGGAACTTTAATGCTAACGGAGTAAGCCTTCAGATAAGATGTAAACCAGAGTTCCTAGCTGTTTTTCTCTGTGCAGCAGCCTTCTGGATGCTTTCCAGCTCCTCTCTCTGCCTACCTATGCTTTCAACTGCCTTAGTGTTTATTCCTGGCCAAAACTGTTCAGTAGCATTCTTGTTCACTGTTAAAAGAGCAGCTGCATGTTAGTGGTGGGTGAAGAGAGCTTCTACCTCTCCAAGACTGTTATTTGACTTAGTTAATTAAAATTTATAAACACACGTTAAGCCCAAGAACATCTTTTAAGAGGCAAAGATGCAGGGGAAAAGGATGAAGTGAACAACCTGGGTAACAGCCACTGGAAATAATTTGTTAACAAGGCACAGGTCCTGTTCTCCTTCAGCATTTGCTTACTTGGTACAAAGTGGCTACAAGTCATTATTAAAATGGTAGCATTTGTGCCCAGTTTGCATTGGCCAGTGTGATGGATCAAGGTCAACATCACTAGCATCAGACCCCTGTCACAGGCAGTGGCATCACCCTGCCCCTTCCAACAGACAGTAGCCCAGTCCAACGCAACCACGACCATCTCCTCTTCCCTCTCCAGCACACTTTCAAGCAGATTGATCAGCAGATTGATATGTGAAGGAGGCTCAGATCTAAATCTGTATGCAGATATTGTTCCTGGACCCTATTTCTAAACCAAACCTTGCCTGGAAGTCTCAGATGCTATTTCAAATTTGGCAGTTAGGCCCACTCTAGTTTAAATTAGAGGCTTAATCTTAGATTTCCCATGTTTCTCTCTCCTTATCTACTGCAAAATACTGCAAGAAGAGATGAAAAACTCCCAGAAACCCTTCTCTTTGCACAGATGAGGAACAGCAAATCATAAGCTAGTTCTCTGAATGCTCAAGTATATGATTATGTATTTCACTGTCAACTAAAACCACAGGAATAGGAAAATATTACTGTGAAAATACTGCCAGTAATGAGAGGACTTGGTTGTCACATTTGGTAAGACATAATTTGTCTTTTATCTGGTATTAGTGAATAATATCACTTTGCCATTCACTGTAGTGTGCTTCCCTTAGAAATCCACACAAACTTTCCTTAATAATAGATACTAGGTAAAGAAAGCTATCTTTTCTGGGTGGCATAAGCTTCCAATAATATACGGAATCTCCTCTGAATTCCACTGTTTTTTCTTTCCCCAAATCTGCAAAATGCTCAGAAATCTACTTGATCTCATCCCAATGAAACTGTGTCAACTTATACTAGCAAAAGTCCTTGTTCATCTGTTTTCTGCTGTTTCATTACCCTCCCAGCTTTCTGAAAGGGCTATTTCTTTGTCTGGGTTATTTGTCCCCTAGCCAGAAGATGCTGTCTTATAAAAAGGGTGGTGTTTTTACATCAAACTCAGTTCTGGATGATTTCTTTCTTTGTCTGCAGCCATAGCATCCTCTTGTTCATACAGAAATAAAAAACCACAAAGGCTATGGATTATGCGATGCATTTCCTGTAACATTTAATAATCACAGTAAAACACTGACATATATTGCTGTCTACTTACAAATTTCTGTTTTCTGTACATATTACAGCTTACTATTTAAGTCACCTGCTTTATACATCTGAACAACATAATAAAACAACTCATCCTGACTAGATGAATATCCTCTAGTGAACTTAACACACGAGGTCCAGATTCTGCTCCATGTTTCACTAACGTCAGTCTCCAATAATACATCCTTATTTACAAATGGCATAAAATGAGGCATGAATCATTCTCCTAAACTGACTAAACCTAGATGTTGACAAATGTCCTTACAGTGAGCCATACTTCCCCAGGTTTTGTTTCAGGGACAGTCTCTCCCTGTTCACCATCAGCAGGATGACTCGTCTTTCCCAAGCACGTGCACCTTCATCCCCTCCCATCTACAGCCAGTAAGCATCACTGCAGCAACTGCAGAAATTGTTTTCCTGGGAAAGGAGCATTTGGGAAGTATTTAATGTATTTCTGTCTTCCAGTGCAGTTTAGCAGCTGGAAGTCAGGTACAGAGCCAGAGCAAAGGGTTTATCCTGTGTTACTGCACTTCATGTCTTTTTCCACTGACTTGGAGTGGGAAAACGGCACTCCCATGAATGCCAAGTAATCCTCTTATAACACGAATGCACAGGACAGTGTCCCACACAGCAGGCTCTGATCCTTGTCCTTGGTCTTGGCCCATGATTTATTTAAACAGGACTAATTGCATGTTCCACGCTTTAAGAACCATGGACAACTGGAAGCTGACAAGTACTTGACAAGCATGTTTTGGGTAGGTATTGGTTAAGTCTCTGTTCCTGTCAGCTGGGAGGATGTTTGAATTACCTGATTGGAAAATAAAGGCATTAAAAAAAAATGGTACTTTTCCTTTCCTCTGTTTCTTTTAGAAACAAAACAAAACAAGGAAACCTGAACGTTTGACAATCTACAGGTTTCTTTTTATAAAACAAATAATAAAAATGAAGCTTTTTAGCGTTGTGAAGATGATTACCAAGAAACTCCAACAATGCTGAGCAGTTATGTATTTGTTGGAAACCTGCGTTCCTATTATAAAGCTCTTCTCACAGAAGCCTTTAAATTAAAATTATTTTTGAAGCCTAACCTAGAACATCAAAACCAAATCAGAGTTCAAGTGCACAGTGTGATTCCCATTGGGAAAAGGGATTCATTTACAGATGCTGGGTGATTTTTGTGACAGTAGGAAAGACATTTATTTTCACAGAAGAGAGGTCCAATTGTAAAGCATGGCCTATTTGTATCTGACTGTGGGTTACTCATTGAAAAATTATTGATCTTCATTGAGATGAAGTCAAACATTACTTTTGTTTTCACAACTTCATGTATTCTCAGCAGAGTCTAAGCTCTGCTCTGAATTGTGCTGCGTTGTGTCTTGTTGGTATGCCAACTGGCTTTGTCTGGGCAGGGGCAGGTTCCCCCACGTGTGTGGTGCCCTGTGCACTGCGGCAGCGTGGCTACAGCATGAAGGTTTGTATATCATCCCATGCAACCGAGCCTCATCAAAGGCTTCCTCTCGATTTCAGCATGGGAGCCTAAACAGTGAACTTAAACCAGTGCAGGAGAAACGGCAGAACAGTTTAAGGCTACGCTTCAGTTTCCTTTTCACGTATTCCAATTAACAAATAATGGCAAGCTGCCCACTTGGAAAGGTAGTACATTAATATATTTTGAATAGCTAAGAGCTTTGTTGTTGTTGATATTGGTATTATTATTATTATTACATTTTCTCTTAAGCTTTTTATTAGCTCAGTGATAATTTCCAAAGATGACTTTGATTCCTTTAATAGCTCTTTCAAAAAAAAATAACCTAGCTAATATTTAGTAATTCCCCAGTTTCCCCCAAATACACATTGAAACTATAAAGTGTTTCTAAATATCCTGAGAATTCTCTAAATAGATTTTGTAAAATTCCCTTAACCTTTCACTAACCACCAAGCCCTTATTATCTAAAGAGGCTTCCAGGGAGGTGTTTGTAGGTAATTACCCAAGAATTAATCATAGGATTAACATAAAAGGCAAAATATAATAAATAATCAAGTTCTTACATACGCAAATCATTGTGAGGTATGTTACCAATTTTCATAGAGGGGCCACTGTCAGAAACGCAATTTCATCTATCCAATTAGCAGGTTTTGCTGCATTATAAATCTGTCACTGCTTGCTTTGCACCAAACAGCTGCTTATGCAAGTAACTGTGTGAAACTCTATTAAAAACCACAGGTCTGTATAAAGTGGGGGCAGAAAAAATAAATTCCCATAAAGCTGCATTAGATCTACTTGGTCTGGAAGGCTGTGGCCAAGAAGCAGTTAAAATTATTAGGAAGGGAATTCCATCATGCTATTAATGTCCTGCAATTCAGCTGTGACTGTGTTCTGTTCACTTGGTTTTCCTCTTCAAGTGCTGTTCTGTTTTTAAAGCTGCTTTGAAGGAATGCTCTCCAGTGGACTGCCGCCTGTCACTGCTCCCTGTCATCTGTCCGATAATTAAAATCTGACTGATTTACTGACTGGCATCAACCATCACAGCTCAAGAGTTAGAAGATGTTCATCCTTCCCAAGGCTAAATTTACTTGGTGAAAAGGGGCTGCTTGCTTCCAGCCTGAGCTGTCATTCAGCTGCCGTGGAAACCATAAAGATAGCTAACAGAGCCCCAGCCAGCAGTCTTTAGTTTATTTTATTCTAATATTTATTGCCACCCAGAAAATGAACATAATACAGACAAGTTAGTGAGAGCACTGCACTAGTGATTTGTGAGGCTGGTGTGGAGTGAGAGCAAAACAGTCCTGCAGTATTCAAATAAAATAGAACAGCGGTGTTTCCCAAAAGTATGGCAGGGCTGTAGCTGTGTTTATTTTAACCCTAATGGGGTGCAATTTATTATTACATTTTAAGTAGATGCACTCTTGGAGAAGGGTGGTTGGGTTGTTTTGGTTTTTCTTCCTTTTTTTCTAAGTGCACACTGCTCAGGAAGTACAAAAAAAAAAGGAAAGGAAAGGAGTATCATGTCATCCTGTGTGAATGATCTAGCAGTATTAATGGAGCCTCCAGGATCTATTGAAAGCAGCAACTTCAATAGCTCAGGGTCATGATATCAGTACTTGTGATGGAACAAGCTATTTACAAAAGATTTAAACTCTGGGGAAGACGCCTCCTCCGGGCTCTCTGGCTTATTCTCCTTAGCCTTTAGGGTCACATCCTGCTCATCTGGCTCCTTCTAGTTTCTCTGTTATCTCAGGTTGGATGTGACAGTTGCCAGCAATCTTTAGCTCTGACCCTCCACGACGCAGTGTCACCCCAACCCAGAGCACAGCAGAGCAGTGCTGTTCCCCAGTTTCCAACCCAGATTTTTTCAGTGCACCGCTCTCGGGTTTTCTGTTCCCTCAGCTACAGTATTTGTCATTTTCTCCACATAAATAAAGCAAACCTTAAATATATACTGTCTGGTAAGAAACTCAAATACCTTTCCAGCATGAACAAGATTAATCACACATAATATTTACAGTACTAAACAAAACAATTATAACATCATATATACTCAGTTGAACAAACACACTGACAGTTCTTTTTGAAAACATACAGTAAAAATCAAATTAAAATCCATATCAGAGTAAAGGAACTTATCTTCAATTTGTATTCCTCTTAAGCCATTTTTGAGACCAAAATTCAGATGCAGACGCCTTCTCCAGAAGTCATCAAGGCCTGATTTACCACTGTCTTTCTGCTGTAGCGATACCGCTGGAGGGACAAGCAGTGCACCAGAAGTAAAGGCAAGTAAAATTGCAAACAGGCATCAAACAAAAGCTGGGTTTGCTCACTTACCACTACAGACCCTGGGGTTTTTGTTCCTGCAATTCTCATAAATACATGAAGGGACAAAGTCTCGAGTGTGCACAGACACAGCCCCTGTTTTTTAAAATGTGGACTATGGTCTGGCTTTTAGAAGGCCCACAGCATGCCTAGGATAAGGAGAAGATATGAGTCTTGTCTACCAAAGAGTTAACAATCTGAGGGCTCAGCCCTGCAAATAATTTCTTACTTGAGTCTTAGTCATGCAAAAAGTCCTATTGACCTTAATGGCTCTACTCATATACTTAAGATTCATGCCAATAAGTGACTGCAGGGTCAGGTTCTTGAAACCAGGCACCGAAACACGTCCATAAGCTCCACTCAGAGGGTCTGTATAAAACAATAACTTAATTGTACAGTATCCCAATAATCTAAACTACTGTTGAAGAAGATAATACTGTAATGTTTTCTATAAGAACATGCAGAATGATTTCTGTGCATGCTCAAAGACACTCCTTTGCTGGGGGCACAGCTGGGGAAGGAGCATCTGTAAGTGTGTCCACTACCTGCCTATGCAGAAGAGCCATAGTACTGACAGAAATTTTTACGAACCACCCAAGCACTGATGCATCCCTGGCCACCACACAGGTTGTTTTCTGATCAGCCATAGATCTGATGTTCTGTAACAGACTGAAAAAGGAATTCAAAATTATCCATAACCAACAACTTCATCATTCACTCTCGAAAGTATTTCATCTTCCCTTGTCTCCTTGCCTTCAGGAATTTCTCTCAGAAATCGGAACTTATTTTTTACAGGTCATCAATTTGATTTCTCAGTGTCTTAGTGCTTGGGAATCTCATTTGGAACAGCAACCAGTTGTGCCCATCCATCTTTAACATCTTATATTCAATTTTCATGCAGCTGTTTATAGCAATGGAGCAAAAAACTTTCTGGCAAGTGGAAGTTTAACAGCAAATCTCAGGCATCTTTTTAAAGTACCCAATAGTTTATAAAAGGAAAAAATGTATAAAAAAAAAAGAAACTCAACAAGCCACAAAAATAACAAAACTATGGGAACATCTGAGACCAGTAAAACAGTCTGCCATCTTGGAGCACCCACAGGACCAAATTTTTTCCTGGTTAGTTCAGAGATCACTGTAGACTCTGAACATAAGCTGTGGTTAGATCACTCTTATTTTAGCAAGCATAACTATTAAGTGATGGTATTTGGTCATAAACTTCCACAGCTTTTCCAGCTACACTAGTGGTCGTATGCAGTGGTAGTGAATTTCAGAGGCTGGGGACATGCTGGGTGAAGAAAGATATCCTCTCATTTGTTCTAAATGTACCTGCCATTTATTTTAGTGAACGACAGGTTGTTGCTATATTAGGACTTAACATGAAAAGGAAGAACTGATTGGTTTTCACTACATACTCACAGCATTAAATACCTCAGTCAAGTTTCTTTGCATTTTTCTTCTTTCCAAATGCCCTTTTTCCTGAAATCAGTAATACAGGAGGATGAAAATTGGTTTCTAGTATGATTAATGCTGGGCAAAACTTTCAGCTCAATACTAGACAAAGATCACCTGGCTTTGATATAATGCCGCTTTCCCTTTTTCTCTCGCTCCCTCTCTCTCCTCTGTTTCTCTGGGGAAGCACAAAGCATTTCAACCAGTTGTACTCCAGCTCTGGATCCCTCACCCTGTGTTCCTGAAACACCACCTCCACACTAAAGTGATTCCAGGAGTTGCTGCTCTCTACCTTTTCACCTCCAAGTATCCTCTGAAAAGGAAAGGCTTTTTCACTCTCCCTTCCAAAATGTTTGGCAAGTTGGATGACCCCATTCATATCTTCAATGTCATTTTGATCGCCAGGGGATGACAGAGTTTTTCAGCAAACATGAAATGTGATGCTCTTCCAGTCAATAGGGTCTGCAAGGGAGATTTTTGCAAGTTCACCTGAGCTTATTAGAAACCAGGACAAGAAAAATGATTTCACCCCTGCTTTCGTCTAAGGTCCAACTATGTTTTAATATAAACAAAGTTAGGAAATTACTTGGACTTTATGGGAGGACAGCAAGAAAACATTGTCCTGGCAAAGGATGGCCTCTTCATAGGTCATGTGTAAGCCCCAGCCTCTGGCAGCACCCAGCACACAACCAGGCTGGTCTTGTCCCTGCCCTCTCCCTGCCCGCCTCCGTGGGTGGCAGGCCTCTGCCCCTGCGGTGCCACCACTGGCATCGGCAGCTGGAGACACATAGGGCCTAGTTACAGACACCAGGATGCACTGACCATCCAGAGCTGGTGAAAATAGGAGCAAGAAAATTCCCTCCCTTCATCAAAAAGCCAAAAATTGGAGGTTTTGCAAAATTTTTTTGAAACTTCTAAAATTTTTCGCAAGCTTTGAAATCTGAGTGAGTGAGATTTGGAAGATGAGAAGCATGGCAAAGCAATTTCCTTCACTCACTAGAACCATAGGAATGCAAAGAGGAAAATATTGCCCTCCTACCATTTCACTGATATCCCACAGTATGCTATTCTTCTGGCTTCTGCCATCAGTCCTGGCTCTACACATCCATGGTCATGCCAACACACGGCCAAGATGGCCTTCATCCTGGGTCTGCTGACGGGTAGAAAGCTTCATAGTAACTGTGTCTTCACCTTTCTCCTTTGCTGCTGTATAAAATAAATTAATTTAATTAGAAACTGTGACAAGATAATAATAAATAAAAATCTATCAGAAGGAAAGATTTTTAGTTACTTAAATGCTTGATTTGAGTAAAGCACCTAAACAGTTTTAAAATGTGACCCATAATGTGTTTCACCCCAAAGGATATAAGCAGGATATTGAAGATTATTCATATATAGGAAATATTCAATTCATCATCCAAATGCACCCACTTCTGCAGTGAAATATAGCTGATACTTAACAGCACCCGGCAATTCGATACGCATTGAAGGTGGGGTGTGGAGAAAAAATAGAACAGTATCCAGATGAAATTGCAGATGTCAGGAATGGAATTCACCAACTGGGAGGAGACGAGCAAAAAGGGAGATTACTATTTTTATGTAAAATAAATCAGTCTGCTAATCGGGCTGGGATTTTGCTGCTGGGAGTTAAGGAGGGCAAGAGGAGAACCGTAATTTTTAGAGCTGCCACTTTAAACTACAGTCCCTCTTGCTTCAACACCGCTTTGATGCAGCATCAGAGAGGGAGCATCTTGGAGTGCTGTAATGTCAAGTCTCAAACAGGCATATTTTAAAGTAACAGGAAGTAAATTAAGCCAATTAAACCATCTTAATGCTTTGACTTTTTTAGAGCGCTTGCTTACCAAGCAGATTTTTCTCAGCTTTCACAGCAATGAACATTACCTACATTTTAGGATGTAACTGTTTCCCAGCTTTACAGGCCCACACCTAAAATTTTGGGTTATCCCTTTGCTCTCAAGCATAGTTTCCACATATAACCTGGAGTTCAACAGTCTTCACACCCTTGTTGGAACCCCTTGTGCCTGGAGAGAGCCAGAGCAATGCAAAAGAGCTGTTAAAATCCCTGCTAAGCTCCCCTGCTGGGATTTGTGCCCAAATGGGGAGAACCACACCTGAGACCCCATATCTGCTGGGTGCCAGCGCTGCCTGGGCTGGGACATGGTGCCCAGTGCCCCTGTGCCTTGCGGCAGCTCAGGAACCTGCTGGGTGCTCCATGGGGACTGCCCTGAGCCCATCAGGGCTTTCCCACTTGCCCAGCAGCCTCGCAGCACAAGGTACAAAAGTTCCTTTCCCCTCAGTGTGAGGCCATCATAGCCTGTCTGTTTGCAAACTTCCCCTCCCTCCAGCTTTGAACCCACCGGCCAATTTCCAACCAGGAGACCACAATGGTCCCCATGTTCTGACATTCCTACATATTGCTTTAAAAAGAAAAGTCCACTTCTGGTACAGATACTGCTCTGAAGCAAAGACTCATCAGGTAACAGCTGTATTGGCAAGCAATCCCAGAATGTGGTGGAAGCAGAATTGAAAGAGTTGAACTTTCAGCTTTTGCAGATGACAGACCAGCTTGGCTCCCCACATCACCCTGGCTAGGGTAAACCCAGGTAAATCTAAAGACCTTTTAGGCTTTTCACATTACTAAAAGAGCAAGTCTTATACCCCAAGTTTGGTAAAGAGTCTTACTGCTTTTAACCTTCATTTTTTTTGTTCTTCTCTCACCTTCTCTCAGCACTTGTTGAGCTCTTGCATGGTGAGCCTCTAGTGCTGGCTGGAAGTTGAATATCACGTGCATCAAGATCTTTACTAAAACCGAGTGTAGGTCACCACACAGCTCATTAAATAAAGGAACATACTCTGCATGTCAATTAAGAGATTAAATTATGGAACAAAGCAGAGGGAGAACTAAAATTTAAGATCCCCTTGTATTTTCAGGCAAGTGATCTGTCAACTGGAGGAGCTATTCCACTAAGTGAAGCTTGTGAAGAGCCTGACATAGCCATAACCGTGAATATCTCAAATTGTTATGTCAACTGAGGTTACTGTGAAGTAGAAATTTCACTGGCAGTGGAGTTCTCTATTGTCATGATTCCTATACAGATAGAAAGATGAGGAGAGAAAGAGAAGAAGAGGTATAAAAGTTTACCAGTGCAAGTTTAGGTATGTTCTGTTATTATTAATAGCAAATAGTATAACATAAGTATCATAAATACCAATAAAATACATATATATATATACACACACCAGAACTTCATGGGGTTATTCATACATACAGTATGTTTTATGTTGACAATTATCTTAAAGAAAGGATTTTAAAATGTTATATTGGAAAATTTAGAGAAAAAAGGATTCATATAGAATTTAAGTGCACTACTGAATTAACAGTTTCAGCTGGGCTTCACTTTTGGACTTTCAAGTCCTTTGGTTGCCAAAAAACTCTGTGTGTGTGTGTGTGTGTGTGTGTATGCGTGTGTGTGTACAGGTAGAACTGCCTGTACCTTGGCAGCAATGCAGAGCTCAGCATCTATCCCGTGTACAAACTGCTCAGGTTGGAGATAAATAGTGTTCCCCTGCTTCTGCAAAGTTCCTCTCAGAGCACGCCCCGCACATTACCAAAACACTGAGCCTGATGTGAAGAGCAACAGGGGTGCTCTCCTTTAAAGCACAGCCACACCCATGGGAACAAAGCCCAATCCGTATTTTTCCCTGCAGACAATCTTATGCCAATGTTGTAGAGAATTCACGGCAGAAGTACACTGAAGATGTTTCACTCCACTACACAGAAAATATACAAGTTTGGGGGTTTTTTAGTATCAGAATGAAGCACTGCTCCTCTTTTCTCATCTCAGATCTGGGCTACAGTGCCATATTCAGGCTAGCTTTCCATCTCTTGTTCAGCGTAATCGCTTTTCTGTAGCGGACTAGCTTCAACAGGCTGACGGCAGCCTTTAAAACCCAGTTTTCTGAGACCCTAGGTAATGGCAGAGATGAACACTAATATTCCTAGAATGGTTTCACCCACCCTATAAGCCAGGCAGGCAAAAGCCAGTGCTCCTCTAAAATTTATAAAGCTGAATTAGCCCATTGCTATGCCCACACTTGCAGCTGAGACTCACAGTGTGTTAGCTTGGACACTGAATGCGCTGTAATAAATCCTGCTGTAATTCTGGCTTACAGTTGAACATGATTGTTTGTGTCTTTCCATGGAGATTATTCCTAACTCCTGGCAGCTCTGAGGTGGGAGGCTGCATGCAGGAGGTGCTGGGTCCACAGTGAGAGATTGTGCACCTGGCTTTGTGGTGGTCAGCATTACAGCACCTACATCTCTTGTAGAGCTTGCTCTTAGCAACTGTAATAGGGATCACTCTTTATATAAACATTGATCTTCTCATGTGACTCCAGCTATGCGGTCCTCAAATATGACTGGATGATTATGAACAAGAAAAAAAAATCTTAAATCCGTTGTTGTATTCATAAGTCTAAAAAGTTTTTAAGGTCTCACACAAAAATTATCTTCTTCCAGAACTACAGGCACCACAAGGACAGGAAGGACACACTGTCAGTCAAAAGAGATGAGAGGAGATTTTTTTAAGAAAGAGTTAAAAAATGTGGTAGTTTGTGAAATCTCAGACCTCCTGCTGCAGGACTGCCTGTATCCCAGCCCTCATAGCAAGGACATGTTTGGATGAGAAACAGGATGTTTTCAAACAAGCAGGAAAGGCTGCTTCATTTGGATAGTACCAGTGAACCAGACTTGACTCCTGAGATGCAAAGAGGTGAGGCTAGGAGGATGCCCGGCTTCCCAGCCCCACCAAAGCTCAGCATACCTGTGCTTCTTGCAGGGCAGGGACCAAACCCCAAACCATGCCTCCTAAGCCTGCTCCTCAGCCAGTAACTGAGCTGCCTGTGGCCCTTCGCTGTCATATCCACACTGCCTCATCTGTTCTGCTGGAGAAGTGGGAAGGCAGAGGAGGTTGGTCTGCTGATGGCCCCTCCAGCCTGCCTGCCCAGACAAAGGAGTTAGCAGGCGTAGGTCCCAACCAGTCACTTGTTACCTGCAGTGCACCACAACTTCCCCCATGCCCTGTTGTAGGCAAGAAGAAAAGCCCATCACCAAGCCCATGCTGAAGACTGCCATACAAATAACTTCACCTCCCTCAAATCTGCTCTTAACATCATCATCCACCCAACTATGAGTTGGCCAGTTGATTAGAACCAGTGAGTTCTGGAGCTAATTAGAAGTGTGAAGCGTTGTATCTGTACCAGAACTGGACCCGTAGCCAGAGAGTTGATCACGGTTACACACAAACTGGGATTTATCCCGTAGTGTCAGAGTTACTCTGTGGCTGTCACATGTCATTGTGTGAGGTGACATGTCACATCATTGTCATGGTGACATGTCACCACATTACTGTGCAGCTATCATGGACGTACAGTTAAAAGCCCTCACTACAACTGTTTCCACTTAGGTATTTAGTTTCTTAAGGATTACTGACTGCGATGTAGAAATTCCTATCAATCATAACGTCAGCTCTACAGAAATTAAGCTACTTTTAGATGAGGGTTTTGAAATAAATGTAATAACACAGAATAGTGCCTATTTCTCAAAAAGTGGGTTACATCCATCAGGGCAATGACACAAACGACTAAGTGGAGACAAGGGAGGGTTCCTTCTATTGTTTCCAGAGATCTCACAAGAAAAAAAAAGACAAATCTAGCTAAACAATATTTAAAACATAAAATTAGTACTGCAACTGCAGAAATGTCTTTCTGAGTTTGCAGAGAGCCTCAAAAAGAAGGTATAAAGCCATTCATCTGCTTCAGCGTACATGGACCAAGATATCAAAAACTTTTACCGCTGATACACTGCAAGCACACAATATGGCTAATTCACAATCTCTAGTAGTTACTACAAGGTAGCTGGTAAGCTCAAACCCTCAGCAGTTACAGGCACACTGTCAATCTTGCCCAAACGCTTCATGGAAAACCTGCCTGAGATTTGTCTCCACAACGATTTAAAGCAAGATAGCTTTGTAGCTGTGTATTATCTTGCTGTAAAAATATTTCTTTTTTTTGCAAGTGAAGACAAAGCAAAGCAAGAGGACATTTTTCCTAATGGAGAAAAGGTGAAGACCTACCTGCAAGGAAACTGAAGCAAGGTGGAAGAACATGTATATGTATATGCATACATTCATGTATGTATGTACATACCTGTATATGTATCCATGTATTTCCTTATTTGACAACATAAAGAACTATAATTAATTGATAGTTTTCCTGATCCTGAGTGGGGACTTAGCTAAGGAAGACCAGGAGGCAAAGAAGAGGTACTTTGGTCTCCTGGAACTGAGAACACTCACGTGGAATTCTCTGTCTTGGAGGAGGAGATAGAAGAATTGCTATTTTTATTCAAAATGAATCAGTTTGCTAATCAAAGTGTGATTTTTGCTTCTGCAAATTGGGAAAGAAAAGAAAAAAAATAATATTCAGAGCTGTCTTTTTAATGAACAGCCTTTGGCAGGATTGCATAAGGTAAAAGTCAGCATAAAATTTAGCCCAGATGTTTAGTTGGAATAAGAAAATTTGTCTTAATGTCATGTTTTTCACATGTCCATTCTGAAATCTTAACATAATTTATATTAAAATGTTGTATAAATGTTTACAGTTCTTTAATAGAATTGTAAGCAACCTAAAAAAGCTAAATTCACCTTAGGTTCTCCTATCACTGTGCCCAAAACTGAGTTCTTCCCTTGTAAATTGTGCCTGTCAAAGACTCTATATGGCTCTGCACTACACTGCAGTGTTTTACCTCCACACACAGATGAAGTCTAAAATTTCTTGTACACAAAAATGAGCATTTTGGCATAAACAATGTGATCAAGACAGTTTCCATCCTCATCACTGAATCTTGATGGTTTTTTTGAACTCAGATATAACAGTTCCCCACACATAGGATATTGTGTTAAACAAGCAGTTTTAACTTGAAAGCTCACTCCCACCAAATGTCTGCATTTTTGTGTGAGCCAAGAAAGACCTAAACTCAACTATAACATATTTCCAAGAAAAAGTCTTTGCTGTTATTCTCTCAGGCACAATTTGTTTCCTAACCAATGATGTTATTTAATCAAAACTCACACTAGTCTTCCTAAAAGCATTTAAAAAACAAAACAAGAAAGAAGCATTTCTGTTCCATAGCTTAGTTCTTAATCATCTAATCAAACTTGATAAATTTTCCACTCTCTCTCTCTCTCTCCTTTAAAATGAATTCTTGGCAGCCTTCAGTGAAATAAAAAAAAAAGTTCATGTAGAAGTTCAAAGCAGCAATTTATGTTTCTGATAATTTTAAATTAATTCCTAATCTATGAAGCATAAAGAAACTATGCTTGAGATGCAGCCCACATCCAACCATATGGCTTAAGGAGACAGTCTCTGTGATGTGTGGCTGCAGATCTTTCTGTCCCTGGCATACACACCTGAAGTTCATGCCCCCTAATGTAATTGGACAGTTTTGTTTGTGAAAATGGCCTGTTCTGCCAAATGCTGAAGTCCTTGCTTTGACAGATATATCACTTTTCCAATGTGAGTGTATTTTGAAGAGAGCTGACACATGATCAAGTTCTCTTTAATATCCTTCAACAAACCTGACAGTTGTCCAGCAGGGTCTTGTGCCGCATCCAACTGTCAGCTTCTGCAGAGGCATTATGGGAAAACTGACTGAGGAAAACAGCAGTAAAGAGGAAAAAAGTGATTTATGCTTCTTTGTGTACTCAGCTTAGTATCAAAAACAAGTACCTCAGCTTATATGTATTTTAGCAGGCCTACATGGACAAGGCCTCCTTAGGTTCTGGTAGTACAGGAGAACAATCTATTTATATTTTAAATTTTTATTTCTAGGGATTTATTGCATGTCTTATTATAAAGCACCCCAAATCTCACATGCACAGGTGTGAGTATTTATTTGAAAACAACATGTTAAGAGTCATGAAGACTAAATGTTCTCATTAAGATCCTTTCCAAATCTAAGCTGCCTTATAAATACCAGTAACTGCATGGGGTTTTAACTCCTTAAGGTGTCTCAGGTTCATGCAGTTTTTAGAAGGGTCTTTCACTTGCAAGGCAAGAGTTCTCATGTACATAGAAAAAATTATTTGTTTAGTATTTTGCTGCTTACTTGTGCCACCAGTGAGAAAGTCTGTGTTTCAGTAGAGATCTGACAATGTAAGCTTAGAATATCCTCTTCAAATTGTTATTTAGGCCAGATGTTGTCGTTTTGTCACCTTAAAATTTCGTTTTCCTGCAGGAAGGTAGAGTTGGATCGCAGTCACTTTGTGTTGCTTACTGAAATGCAACTTGCAACAAGAAGGAATTGAACTGGACCAAGATAATAGCAGGAAATCCATCATCCCCAGAATGAAAATGGTGTTTGTACCCTCAGACTGCAGCTGTTTTCTTTATCTGAAAACTCCCTCAGCCCATCTTCTGTCATGCGTTACTGAAAGACTGAAACAAGACTGAAACATTTCTTCATGCTCCATTCCCTACAGTGAATCTCTTTGATCTGCAGTCTCGTGCCAAATGGTCCACCCTGACTGCAGTTGGGCTCTCCATGAGCCTATGCACACATCTTGGGTTTAGGTCCACAAGATCGTTGCCAGCCATGTGGGTCAAGCCCCAGCTGGAGAGTCCAGAGCAGGCAACCACAGCCTGAAGGGCCTTGAAACTGGAGTACGCAGTTCTGCTGTAAATCAAGCCCACACTAGTGCTCACCCTTGCATTGATGAAAATCATGCATGTGAGCAACACTGAAGATGTACAAGTCCTGAGGTTCTACATAAAAATGACAGAAAGATCCTATCAGACAGAAAGACAAGTGTTATTGAAACAGTCATAGAAGAGTTGGTCTGAACTGGAGTACTGGAGAATGACCATGTTATCTCTGTTATTCCAGTGCCCCTTTAAATATAGTGCTGAGGTGACTGCCTACTTAGCCTACGGTGAAGGCCACACTTGTCTGCGGTGAAGTCCCATAATCTTAGTTTATTGCATCACATGTATTGTATTTGCTCAAGCTGTTGCCTGAGGGGGTGCTTGTGGGAAATGTATAGCTTTCTTCTCCCCCCCCTTCTCTCGCAGACTATTTAGGCTGACATTTATCAATAAATTGCACATATTGTTATACATTTTTCTGTCGGAGCAGCGCCACAAGATTATGTGATGAGCACATTTTATCAATCTAGCAACACTTTTTTTTTTTTTTTTTTTCTCTCCATACAAAGATTTTTGCTGCAGAAGTGACTGGAATGTCACAGCTGCAGCACTACCCGATTGCTAAGTCAAACCAGAGACCCAGACAGTTTTTGCTGCAGCCCTTATTGCAGGAAACATTTCTGGGGAAGGCTGTTTCTGGCTGCTCTCCCTCCCCCAGGTCTGTGGACGGCAGGACCGTGGTAGAAACGCAACATGGCCCTCTGTTCCCCACAAAGCCCATAAATCTCCCACAATCAGGCGATTCCTACATTCTACAGCTCTGTATGTTACATTCCGCCCCCCCCGCCCCCCATGGGCTAAGCTGCTAAAAGCCACTGCCCTGACCTCCTGTTAACTTTTTTTGTTTGTTTTATTTTTTCCAAGGTAGCAGTATAATGGCCCTACAATCAAGATCATGTCAGTTAATCCTCCTTTCAGATCAGCACAACTCTTCCTCATGCATTACATTTAAATTTTCTTTTAAAAATGCCTTTGCTTGAAAGACAAATCATTTGTCTTCAAATTTTATCTGTCAAAACCTAGGCAGGTTATTTCCATAGTATATTTTTAATCTCACTTGGAAGTTTGCTTCTTCTGTTTTACTCTCCTCATTAGTTGCACCCACATATCTCGATTATTTCAAAATGCTGCTATTTTGTACAACATGAAGGAAGCTGCTAGTCACTTCAGTAGAAGAATCAGAGTTAAAATGATTTAAAAGAGCAGGAGCAGGAATTTATCCTCATGCCTGCTGCAAAATATGTGGGACAGCCCATACCCTGTGCACAACCAGCCTTCTTTCAGGTCCCTTGATTAGAATAAATATGTGAAAATTTGGGGAAAACATTGTGACCATTTAGTATGTTTAAAATAGAACTTGAGAAAGATGCTGACACTATCGAATCTAGCACTTGTGCACGCAGAGTTTGCTACAGGACTTGTTTAATCCTGAGATGTAGTCGGCATCATAAGCAAGTGCCACTCATTTTGGAAGGAGGTAGAATGAGTTTAGGAGAGCTTAGATCCCCAAACAGTGCAGAAAAGCAATACCAAAAGGATTGAATTCTCACATCCAGAGGGAGCTTACATCTGAAGGTCCACCCACCCACTGTAGCAGCTCTATTTAAGCCTTCATTGGAGGTCACGTTTACATGGCCCAACGCTGTTCTCTACACATCCAAATGAGCCTTGGTGGCTACTTGGTGTGGACTGAGGTGCAAAGTGACTTGGACACAAGTCCCAGCACAGCACAGCGGGCAGCCTGTGCCACAGCCCCAGAGATGGGCATCGGTGAGAGCACCCCTCCAGCGCTGCAGAAGCTCACGGTGCCTGGCAGTCTGCTCCTGGTCCAGCCTGATGCGCAGGCAGGCAAGCAGGGATGCCACCCATATCCTGTTCTCTGCAGTTAAATCTCAGAACAAAATATAGCTTATCTTTGGATTGGTCCTTGATTGACTCCACTAGTGAAGAGGAGTATCCTGGTGGACATAGCAAGAACCATCATGGAGGTCCTCACAGAGACATTTAGCACTCCGTGCCCACTGTTCCTTCAAGGATGGTCCCCTGGGCAGGAAAAATCAAGGGTGACACCACATTTGTGGGTGGCAGGAATGGTGATTACTGCGCAGACAGCCTGGCTTTTACTTCTCCAAAGCTGGTGCAGAATTTTTGCTGGAACAGTCTAACTACTGCAGTGCTGCTGTCCCTAGCTTTAACCAAGAGTCACTGCAATTATGAAGAATTATCCAATAAACTGTTTTAACTTTAAGCCTTAATGAAGAAATTCTATCAGTTTCAACTAAACTATTTTCTCTGGTCCACACTGACTAGCAAACACTACTCTGAAATAAAGAAAAGAAGAATAATACTGTAGTAAAAAGAAACAATGAAAGAACTCATTGGTTATGTAAATTTACTGCTGTAATTGTTTCATTATTAAAAATGTTTTGGTAAGAACATTTTGTTGAATCAAGATTGATTGCAACAAAAAGTAAATCCAAGAAATAATCTAAAAATATGTCAAATACTTTTACAGTAGAATTAAAATAAATAAGGAGAGTATTTTATGAAACATGCTGACTCTTTGTTCATCTTTTGATAGCTAGACACACACATCAATGAGAGATTTGTCAGAAGCAACCGTCTCAGATTCTAGTGTTCGGTGAGTTACACGCTAACTGAAGTCTGCATTTGTGAAGTGTTTATGATCACTTCAGAATTAACAGCTTCCCATGAATGTCAGATTTATGGACAATCTGTTAAATATTTGAATCAGATCTGCTTACCTGAACTAATCTATCTGAAAAAAATACATGTTCTTCTCAAATGCCAAGGGTTATGTCATGTCATTTTGCCAGTGTGAGAGAAAACATGTTGTTATCAAAGAGAAATTTGCTAACAATCTGAAGGATGTGTGTAGTATTTGGATTATTGACTCTCCACTGCAGCTTGTTTTTCTCATGCTTAATTATTGGTTGATATATCCTCATGGTGCATGGAAGAACAGAATCAACTCAAAGCTACAGTTCTGAGATTGGCACTAAAATTCAAATAGCAAAATTTCTCAAATATCCAGGAGACTGAAATAGTACAATATATATGCAATACATTGAGGGAAATCTCCTCTCTACCACAAACAGTGGAAACAGTGCAACATACTGTTGCATGTATTTAGCAAACTTACTCTGCCTTTCTTCTAGTGCAGCATTTCAGGAGTATTTCATTGCAAGTATTAATGAATTGAGTCCCACTGTGAGGGACTAAATGGAAGAGGACAGGAAAAAGAAAAGATTGGGAAGCAGGAAAAGCTACAAAGAAATTATAAGGGGGTACAGCAGAGAAGAGAGCTGACCGGATAAAAACTGACAAAGAGAAAACCACAAGTGAAAGAACTGAAGCATGTTGCAAATAACGTCTCCGAACTACATACATGCATTTGAAGCTCTCTGCACTGAGTGTTTCTTTTTGTCAATGCTCACTTTTTCAGCCCAGCGCTTCTTTTCTTGGTATCTCTCAGCTAGTTCTGTTATGTTTCTATCTACCCCTAGAACACAAAGCATCACTTACTTTCTCCCAAAATCCCCCCTTGCTCTCTATTTCCTTCCAAAACTCATGCAACAGCTGTCTGTGCTATTTCCTTGATTCTTACGCTTGTTTTTTCTGTAATAGTTTATAGCACCGTAGATTCACAGCACGTACGTATATTGGAAGGATCCGCTTCCTAGCATTTCACCACATCTACTTGAAAATCCATAGCCGTGTAAACTCTGTTCCGTAAAGCAGCAGGGTGCTACTGTTGCACAGTTATATTTCATTTGTGATCTGATCCAATCAGCCTAGACTGTATCATTCCAGAAACAGTGACAGCTTCTTCACATCATTCTTTTCGAATACTCTTGGAAACAACAATTCAACTTGTTACAATTATACACCATCCCACTAATTCAAAGTACCCATAGAAACGTTTCTTGCCAAACATACCTGTACTTAGTCTCTATATCCAACCTTCAGTATATAACATATGCACTTAATCAATGTATAATTTAGACATTTTATTAGCACATCTCCCAGGAAACTGGTTTAGCTAATGATAATGAATGGTCATGATTATCACATAACTGGGATGGCATTTTTAGGGGGAAAGAAAGAAAGAAAGAAAGAAAAAGCCTACCTTCGTATGACCAGTGTCACAAGGTCAAATAGTACTAGAGTTCTACCTTCTTGCTTTTTAATGTGGAAATGACTAAATAAAACATTAAAAAAGAGGAAATACGCATGAAAGATAATGAATGGCCATTTTATTAACTTTGCCATTCATGTTTCATCTCGGTAGGATAATAAAAGACACATAGATCAGTGAAGCTGTGATGTGATGACCACACTTGGAGCTTTCACATCCCCAGTCTCTGAAGCAATGATAGCCGCCTCCTTTCTTTGGTTCATCTTGCAGATGCTCAACAGCTCTGAAAATCATTTTGGACCACAGAAAAGTCAGGAGTCCAGAACAGAACTGTTAATAATTCAGAACTAAATTTTCCAATTATATATCCAAAGCAAGTAATTAACTTTCTAAACACCAGAGTTGCCATAGATGGAAAATAGCACATCTGCAGATTAGACCTCTTAAAAATAAAACCTGAATTGCTAGGACAAGTAACACCATTTGTTAATTCTAAGGCTACATGTTTTTCTGGGACATGTTTTACCCACATGAATTTTGTCCTTAACACTATGATCTCTGCAGATATACATGTCAGCAGTTCCTGCTTATTCTAGCTTGCACGTGCTTCTCAAGAGGGGAGAAGGAAAAAGCCGTCACTAATAGAATCTATATCATTTCATAAGAAATTCTCCAAGCAAACCTCTTCTCAAAGACTTTTAGCCCAAATGAAAAATTCAAGGTTTTAATAATTTTAATAAGCTTCTGATAGGCATTCAAATTTGAGGTGTTTATCCAAATACCCTCAAGCTTCAGAGAATCCCTTATCACTGCTTCAATTCCTAATAGCTGTCATTCCAATAAATATCAGAGCAATTAAAATCTCTATCAATCAAAAATATTGCTTTCTTACAGGCCTGTCATTTTTTTAAAAGCAAATCCTGATCTACCTTTTCTAACAGCTCTTGAATTTTATAGCAACATATAATAACCATCTGACTGCCTTTATTTCCATTTAACTTTTATCTTTAATGTCTCTGCTGTTTCAACCAAAATATTTATAGCATTTTTTCCTTTGCACACTTAATATTATTGTCTCTGTTTCCTGCTGTATTTTGCCCTCCATCATAAGAGGAGTGAAGGCAAAGCCAATGAAACCAGTTCTGGGAAAGAAAGCCAAATATTTCATTAGTGTTCACAAATCTTATCAAGAGAACAAAGACATATTCCCAACATGAAGATGCAAAAATATTTCCGTGGGCAATGCTGACCATTTCAACAAACCTGGACAAATACCCCAAGAACAACCTCTCCTTTCTCTATAGTGCAATTTTACCAACTAAAAGTGCCACTTTTTCTGATACAACACCTTGAAACCCCTGTTTAGACCTTCCTTTTGGTGTCATTTGATTTCTTGGAGGGCAAAGGGTGTTAAACAGGCTACAGAGGGGCTTGCAGTACTTGTGACATAAAACCGTGATGGCCTGGCAGAGATTTAGCTGCAAGAAATAGAAGGAAAATCTTGGACTTAAAAGAGGTTGAGACAATAAGCATCAGAAATTAGATCTGGCCCGTAAGCGGAGTTGTAAGAAGAAAAGAAGAAAAAAAAAAAAACAACAAAAAACCCCAACAACAACAACAACAAAAGCTTGCTTTTACTAGTCTTAGGAAAAATTAAGAATTCTGCTCTTCTCATGCTGTATTTCATCTGAAAGGTGGATGTCCACAAGGAGTTATCACATAGCTGGCTGCTTTCCTGGAGGAAGAAGAGGCAGGCCAGGAAAACACAAGGAGATATACATGTTCTCACATATTCTACAGGAGATCTGACTGCTGATCTGCACTGAGCTAAGATGAATACGAAGGGAGTTTGGAAGAACATTCTCCTATTTTGCATTTTCTTTACCGCCACCAGGACCCGACCAAGAAAAGATTTCCACCGCATGCTTCTGGGAAGTGCCCATCTTTGTTAGCCTTCTGTTCCCTCCCCCAGGTTACGCTCCTTCTTCTCTCCCTTCCTCTATCCTGCAGGTTTCAGTGTAGCCAAATAAATCCATTTCTAAAGCAGACCTCTTTTATTCTGGTTTTAGTTTTTTTGATCTACTATTTTAGGAATGAGCCCAGCTGTTAATGGACCCCAGTTATCTGATCTATCCTAAGTCCTATGGGCCCTGTTTTCATCTGTAAAAACAAGCATTGAGGGCTGCCTAGGCAGATGACACTTAAAGGTTAAGGAGGTTGGATGCTGTTTAGAGGACAAACTGTCATTCCATTATTTTCAAACCCAAGCCAATGTTTTGCAATGCAAATGCAACAGTTTTCTGTATATTTGGTTTATTCTGTTTCATGTTTTGGCCATTCCACACTCTCCAGAGAACTATTAAGATTAGGAGAGTTGCGTGCAGTGGTTTAAAGAATATGAAAAGAGATATTGTCCAGTGTATGAGTGAGCTTCTGCAGATTGGATCCTTGAGTCACTTTAACCTTGAAATTTTTTTACAGATGTCAGATATTTTCAGTAAACTTATATTTTTTGGTAGCTCATAATATATTCCCTATACAAAATCTACTTCCTAGGTAATTGGACTGATTAAATATCCAGAGGGGGGTGTGTGTGTGTCTTAAAACATGGTATAAACTTAAATTAAAGGAGCCAGACAGATGCTATTTGGTTGATCTGAGTATATTAGTCATACAGGTTTTATATACATAAATCTGTTGCTCTGGATTGATGTCCAGTTCTATTTATTCTGCCAGTAAAACAAAATGTGATAGTAAATGTAGTATATTGCAGCTTCGGTAATCATGGATGAGTAACCAGTAGGAGAGTCAGCAAACTGCAGACCACAAATTCAGTGCACCAGTCACGTCAGCCAGATCCCCCAGTATATCTAGACCTCCCAAAATGTTGCTAATATAGTTCATTAAATATCCCAGCGTTCACATCTGTCAACTCAAACACGAAGATGACAAAACAGAGGTCTGGTGCTGGTGGAAGACATGACCTCCTTGTCAGAGGGTTATTGCTATGTAGGCAAATGCCCATCTTCCTGTAACAATACTTTGAATTCAGTGTAGTACATTATGTTTTAACATCTCTTGACAAAATATTTACTCTTCCTTTTGAGCACAGTTGGTCAACGCAATTTTAATTATTTCCCAGACTATTTCTCTGGATCAAGTTTTTCATTGAACCAGATTCACCTTTCGCTGATTTATTCATTCTCTGTCAAAAATAAAAGTTTCAATCCCTTAATTTAATTAAAATGTTCTTGACTGAGATCATTAAATCTTGGAGAGATGTTTAATTCAAAATTTGCTGTATCCACAATGGTAGTGATTGAGAACAGAAAATCAACTTATGTCGTAGTAGTTTGTTAGAATATTTGTTTACTCTTCAACTGAAGCATGCTAATTACAATAAGAGGTCTTCACAAGCAATCCAGTTAGCAAATATGATTGGTTAATAGATAAGGAATGATTTGTGATTAAAAACATACAAAACCAGCATCTGCAGAAGAAGGTTATTATACCTGGGGCCACATTGCAAAGTGTCAAAAACTGGGTTGTCAAATATACTTGGGCTGCCGTGTGGATGTGGAATTAGACATTTTTATTGTATACAACTCACATGTACATTTCTCTCATTGGAATTGCAGTGGCAGTGGTGATAGCTGCTACAAACACTGGTCACCTCTGATCCATGTTAAATGTAACATTTTCTCTCCTCAAAAAAAAAGAGATTCTCACAAAATCAACAATCATAACAATATTTGACCAAGCTTCACCCCAGAAAAAAAGCGAGTTCTTTAGAGCATTTTCGATTACTGTGTAAGGTGGACTACAAGCTCAAAAAACATTTCCATTTGTTGCACTTGTGCATGACTGAAAATCAGGAATGACTCCTCTCCAGTGTAGTCATTAAGAATGTGGGTTCTAGAGGAAGGATTTCCACAGGAAAAAAAGTCCTTGCTTTTGGTCTCACCTTCTCAGAGACTTTTACATGCTGAGTTTACATGCAGGTTGAGGAAAGCTGAAACAAATAGGATATCAAAGGTAGAAGGTACCTCATCTTTAACTGATTTGTGCAGATATGGGAAATCTATTTGTTAATTAATAAACAGAGAAAGTCCATTAAGTATTGTGTTCTATTTTTGTTAATTGGGAAATTATTGCTTTTCCTGACACAAGGTTATTTTAGGTTTAGGGATTTTGAAATCAGAAAGGCTTTTGTTAACTTCTTCCACAGTCATTGGGGATCTTTGATTTTATGTTTTAATTAAAAAAATAAAATAAGCATTGCTTTTAGCAGGACTTCTGTATACAAACAGCTCTTGAATATATATATTACACCACGAAAGGAAAATGAATCCCATTATAAGATGTCTGTTGTTCTCTCACCTTGTTTTGCATTTTCAGATACACACATGCTTTTTGAACCTGTCATTTAAATTCCAAAGCTTCATTGCCCTGCATCCTGCTCACTCAATCTGCATCTCTCACAGCTGATTTCCTCTCCTCTTTCCAATGAGTCCTATCACACTCAAGTCTGGTACACTCTTTTTTCCAGGTCAGCCTAAATGAGTATCTACTCTCAACTTCTTTAATTTTCTCAATATCCCTTCAACCATCCCCACAAACGCAGCAATAACCCCTTAGGATCTCCTAGCAATGGGCATGGTCCCCGCCTGGCAGGCCTCCCCCAGGACCCGACCCCAAGAAAGCACCTTAGTCAAAGGGGATGCTAAACCCAGGCAACCTCAGCAGCCTGCGAAGCTATAAACCTGAGTCAGAATTCACCCGCCTCTACCCTTAGTTTACATTGTAAATGTGAATGGAAGCATTTTATTGTAATTAGCTGGAAGGGGTACAGATTGTAGTTGTTTTATAGAAGCAAAACTATGAAATCTATAAATGTAAAACTGTTATGGGGGCCATAATACATTCTGAGCACTAAATTAAATTATGTCATAATATATAGACCATTTATTAAAGATATAACATCTAATAGCTTTTTTTTTTTTTTAATGAGGAGTTCCAGATTGAATATCCTTGCAGCTGAACTTTTCTCTTTAGTCACATAGGTACAGACTGTGACAGGGTCTGTAGCTCTCTCTAGAGCTTCTCAGTGATTTTCAGTTGAAACTATTTTCTCTAGAAAATTTCAGAGTTCCCCCCAAACTTCCTTTCTTCTTCATATCACTGTTCTCAACACACTCACCACTGCCTCTGCAGTCTTCTGCTGCCAGTCAGCAGCAATCCACCTAGGAGTGGAAAAGTTAGGTTTGCTTTTCCTTAAAAACCTTTTCCCAACCAAGGAACAAAAAATCTAATTTATTCTTTATGGATTACTTTGACTTAAATTTTTTTTAAAGATGACTTTTTGTGGGACCTTCCTTTGCCAGTCACTTCCTGATCGAAGGAGACACCTGGGAACAACCATAATTCTGTCCACGCAGAAGCCTGTAACAGTAAATGCTATGCAGAAAAATATGGCGTTCTTGAAGTGTTTGAAGCAATCTACTAAGTAAGACACTAAACTAACACCCACTACATCTCAGTTCCACCCCCAAATCATATAATCTTGGGTATCAATAGCACGTTTCATATTCATTTCCCATTTGTGCCTGTGCTATCTCATTGTTTTGAAGCTAAGTTCCTAAGTGCAAGACATATCTATAATATATACGTGCAGCCCTAACACAATGGGACCCTTAAATCCACTGCAGCCTCTAGATTCTGCTACAACACAAATTAATAATGATAAGGAGGAGCTCTATGCCACGGGAACATAAGACATTGTCACCACTTCATATTTAATTTTTTTTAGGATTCCCTGGTTCACAAAGAGATACCAAAACTGTCAGATAAGCTTCCAGCTGTTCCTTTTAGGGCAAATTCATGGTTATTTTGCAAATGTTCATTAGGATTTTAAGCTGTAAGGGTGCCTGATGGAACATCTCTAAAGATTCACCTTCCAAAAGTGCACAAATGGTTCATGCAAATGGTGTTGCACTTTATGGATATAGATATTCCTAGTAGCAGAGACTTTTAAATAGTATTCTCAAGAAATGGCTGCTGGACAATATTCAGTATTTCCCAATTACTGCACTTAGCCAAAGAGTCTGATCTTGTCAGAGACTGTTTAAAACCTTGCCAGAAATAACAGATCATTGGGTATAGAACAACTCTAAGCAAACCCTTTTGGTGGCAATCTATGCAGAAGTAAACATAGGTTATCCAACAATAAAAAGAAAATATGCCATTTTTATTATCTGAGCTTCACTGCTGCAAACACAGAATCACACCTGTTAACAAGTATGAGAATGAGTACGTGGGGATATGGTCTGTGCAGAATAGACTGTGTTGAGGCAAACAGACATTATTCTGCTGTTCCTCTACCCCAGTTACAATACAACTGTTGTATTGTATGTGACATTGCAGATCAGGACAGTTCATTACTATAAAGATTAAAAGCAACTTGATCAGTGGGGTACAATAGACCCCACCGCACCAGAAACTCCATTTACAGCATCTAAGGTAACATCACAGATGGTCGTTTTATTTTCCGGAAAGTTTTCTTTTACATTTCAAGTGCTGCACTTGATGGTTTATTAAAGGGTTTGCCAGAATTAGTTTTATCTAAACAGTGGCAATAAACTTTACTACTGGTTCTTTACCCTGCAAGATTTTGCTTTTCCCTGGTCATTCAACCAGTCTGTTTTCCACTACGATTTTCCCTTTGTCTGGTCTGCAACATATTTGTGACTAAACAAATAAACAGCATCAGTTCAGTAGATGAATCTTCAGACCCAAACTCCAGAGTAAATTCCATAATCAACTAGGCTGAATGATGCTTTTAGCAGGCCAAGGCTGGTACTCACTATAATTCACATTCCCTGGGTACACTGCTCTGTAATAAAGCTTGAATGTCAGGCATGTCAGCCAAGAGCTAACATACCTGTTTGAACTAGTCTTGTGCCAATGGAAACATATCACAAACTGAAAACATTTAGCCTACTGTATAACCGTAAATGGATTCTTTTAAACCAAATTAAGAAGAATCACTTATGTATAAGCACAGAAATATGTTAAATGTTAATATGTAATAAAGCCTTAAACCACTCCTAGTTGGCATGTTCAGAATAATGTCACTGTAAATAAATACATTGAAGAGTCCAAGACATTTTTGCCCATCAGTAGCATTAGTTTAACAGGACAAACTTTCATTATATTCTGACATTTGGTACATACAGTACGTTGTTTATGCACTAAATGTCAGAATATAAAGATGGTTTAGCCCTTTTATTTATGTATTTAAGAGTTATTAATTTAAGAGTGACCTTACTTAATCAAAACTGCTGTTTAATAAAAATCGTGTCCACAGATTTCAAAATAGAGCTTTTGGTTCTAAAGAGACATTAGTTGTTGTTTAACACTCAGATATGTGCTTAGCCCTCCTTAGAATCCTTTTTTCCCCTCTAAGCTTGCAACTCCAGCATGCACAATGGTTTAATCGTATATTGTTCTCTGAGTACTAACCCTTTACAAATCATATGACATAAAAAGAAAAATAAGTAACATTGTAAAGACAGTAATGAGAACTGTTGAGCTAAAGTGCCTCTTAAAGAAATCCTAATAAATTCCAGAATTTCTAGTCTTCTGGCAAGCTTTCCATTTAGAATAAAATCAATGATCAATGGTTGCAAACAGTCAGCATCAGGCTCGCATGCCTCCAGAGCAGAAAAAACTCATAGACGAAAGATGACATTTAAAGGAAAAAAGCTGACATTGACTCCATCACTGTCATTGCTTCTGCCATAAAGCAGCTTCAAATATTAAAACATTTTTCATCTGTGCTGCATTATTGGCACCAGAAATTGTTTTCTCTCTGTCTGATACTCACTTGAACTGCAGCAGAGCTCCCCAGAGACTCCAGATTGTTACCAAGGCCTCATAACATATTGGCAGTTGATGTGGTGGTGTTCATGTACACTTGCCACTCACAAAGGAGCCTCCCCCTCCCTTCACACTCATAGGAAAAAGAAAATGCTCCGACAGGAATTTCAGTCAAGTTCAATGAGTTCACTGACTCGGATGTAGGAGCTGGTCTGCATCATTTTGCATGGCCTCCTTGGACTTACTATGGTTTTGGGGCGGGTGGGTATATTGTCCACACTTGTGGGTTTGTGCCAGCGTATTAATAAACTGACCATTTGTATTGATTTTTTCCAAAATCTCTATCCCCCTCTTTTTAGATAAATGCCTCTTAATTCATTGAGCAGTCTGCACTCAAGCTGTTCCCAGGTAAGTGTTTCACAATTCAATGGGAAAAGCAGAGCTTTTGTTGATCAGTGCACTTACAACCTGTCACTGGGAGGGAAGGCAGATTTAGATGCACCACGCTTACCATAGTAAGCCTTCGCTTACTATAGGACAATCTTGGCATAAGTTTTTATGAAAGCACACCAGTAGTATATAGGTCAGTGAGACCTGGTAGGCAAATAAACCGTAACTAATGCATCAGCTCATCAACAGAAAGTAGGCACCTAAATCCCTATTAGAGTTAAAAACACTGCTGAAATGAATGAATACGCTGCATTTTGCATCATCTAACAAAAAACCCACAAACCTAGTATGTTGTCAAGCACTCCCTCAGTTTATGAAAGACACCACAGTTAAATGCAGCTTCACTACATGAAAAATGATTCATGTATCCTCCTACTAGGAAGGAGATGGAGCCTTTCATGAATAGAGGCTTCTGTCAGAAGCACTTGCCCAAGATCTAATGTTCAGAAGGACGTGGGGCAGTAGGACAGGTTGGTCAGCTCTACCTCCAGTCCCTTTGGTGCATTATGACCATCACAGAGGCTGGAGCCTGAGTCACCTTTGACTTATTATCAAGTGCAATAACAAAACAAAGCAAAGATAAACAGTAAATTCTCTTCCGTTATTTTCTACTGTCTCTACCCTCTTTTTGTCAGTGAATACACCCACTTTGACATTCCAGGTGTAAAACAGAATGAATGCTGCAATTTGCAACTGTGTCCAGCAATTTAAGACCAAGGTCTCTGCCCTATGGCACATAAGCAACATTGCCCATCAGAGCCTTGGAGACTATTTGCAGTTATGGGAAAGCAAAAAAATTAAGGCTGAGGCTGACAGGAAGCAAAGATTTGCTCACTGTTCACAACTTCACCACCTTCATCCACCTTTTGACCCACAGAGCCAAGGGACTGCTACTCAAAACATTTCCAGCAGCTGGGGCATGACAGCACACAGAAGCTGACCGTTGCCTCTGTGCCTGCAGTATACCTCAGCTATTACAAGCCATAAACCACTAAAGTCGGCATCCCACACGCTACCAGACTGGGAATTGGCCTGCAATACTGCTCTTAGTGCCATACTGCCTGGCACCAACCACTGTCGCAAACTGATACCGCTACAAAGCAAAACGTGACCCTCAGGGATTGCCTCGCCGCTTGGATGGCGGTGCTCGTGCATCTTGTGCTATGAAGGGTGGCTTAAGCTTCCACTACTGTTATCTCGCTGTAGTGCTGTCTCACCTCATGAGACAGACTTTTAAAAAAGTCTGGAGAATCAAGTGATTTAAAATGGTTTAAACAACCCTAATCTGCCCTCTTCCAAGATGGAAACCGTGAAAAATCCAGGGCCACCTTGTCCCAGGGCAAACCAGCTCACACAAATCAACCTGCCTGGCCTCCTCCTGCCTGGCCCCAGGAGAAGGCCCAAACACCAACACTACAGCCCGGTGCTCTCTCACATATGGTATTACCTTATTGTGCAGACCATTTTGTGAACAAAAGCAAGCCACAAAGAGCAAACGTTGCCACTGGGCCTGCTCAGGGTGTGAGAGAACCTCCCAGCTGTGGATAACAAAATCTGCACATGCCAACGCCCAAACCTGCAACAGGATGGGCTGGTTTTGCAGGCTGAGCATCTAATTAGAGCAAGTGCCTCTAATCTCAGCTCTGACAATGACTGGCTGCCGTGATAGTGGCAAGTCATTGTCTTTCTGTCATCTGTCCCAAACACAGACTGTTACTTGCTTTTCACAAGAGCTGCTGGAGAGCTGGCTAGCTGCATGCAAGCCACTGACAGAGAGGAAAATGCAGGATAGGGACGAGCAGTATTGGTTGAACTCCTACCATAAGAGAAGCATAAGAAAAGAGATGGGAAAAGGTATATTGGAGCACAGAGTGTGCAAGGGGCAGGAATAAAGCTGAGAGAAGGATGCTTTAGGTTGCCAAATGGCTTGGTTTGTCTCAGTGGAAGACATCCAGCATCCCTCCACTTTGGGATTTGGTTTTTTTAGCACAATGCCACTAGGACACAGTTTCCTGGAGACTGACAGCATTAAAAAAAATTATAGGGTTTCAGTCTATGAAAAGGAAGCAATCATTTGCCACAGACCTTTTGCTGGATATTATCTCATGAGTCATGACCCATATCAAGAGAGCAGCCTTTTGAAAAGCCAGTGGTTGATAATGTTCCCCATATATTCCTGCAGGTAACAAGTGATATTTAGCTGAGAAGGTCTGTATAACTTGGCTTGCTGGCCCTTTTAACTCAAGTAACTGCCTGAGAGTGAATGACAGACTAGAGAGATTGTGTTGAAAACAAACAGAAAGAAAAATCAAATAAAAAGTATCTGTGTGGGTTGTTTTATTGTGGAAGTGAATGACAGCATTAGGATTTAGACCTCCTAGTTTAACACATCCTGGCTTCCCTAGTTTAATAACTATACACAGAACTAAAAGACAGCATATAAAAACATGTAGCGATTTAGTGGATCAGGGTTGCTGTATTTGGATTATCAGGGCATTTAGGGGAAAAGGGAAAAAAAAAAAAAAAAAGACCACACAGGGAGACAGCGCAAAGAGCCTCTCCACAACCATCTGCCACAACATCACGTGGCTCTGTAAACTGACAGACACTCCTTTAGCAGGGCCCAGGCACGTCAGATGAATCAATCAATCAAAAAAATTCTTATGAAACTTAATCACGGAGGGTCGTGTTAGGGAGTGGGGAACAGATTAAATTACCACGGTATTAGATACGGGAAATGATTTCTGTCAAAACCATCTTTACTGCAATTATAATATGTTAATTATGTATTTCATTAAGTAAGTGGATTAGAGTCTGCACAGATGAAATCACGCTGAAGGCTTTGAATCATTTGCTGAGCAGTGTGGGAGGACTGGTGTGAATGGAACTCAGTTAATTTTGAAAACTTTCACATGCTAAACATGTCCCCCCCCCCCAACTGCAGGAAATAAATGCCTCCCAGATTGCTGTGTAAAACATCCAAAGACCACATTAATTTTAGTGATGTAATCAGATCATGCCTGATGTGGTCCAGGAGCTTGTCAAAGATGCCATAAATGTGTTTGTGTATAACGAAGCTACACTGTCTGTGAATCTCCCAGCCATAGAAGGAAGATAACTTGGACAGGATACCAGCTTTCTTTTAGTCCGTGCTCCAGAGCCAGCACAGAAGGAAAACAAAAATCTCCCTTATATTAGGTACCGCATAGCCATGGATGCGGCTGCCAGCTATAGGCTGACTGCAACATTTAGTCTGCAAATGCACTTAAATAGCACAGCTCTGCAGTACCCTGCATCTTTTGTGCTCCTGCTTCTTGCTCATTCGATGACCAAAAGGTCCTGGATTCATAGGGAACGGCTAGTTAGCGATGTCTGAACAGTAGCCCTGGTGAGCCAATAATTTGCCATGTGTTTCTGTGTACCTGAAGGGACTCATGCTGGGCAAAATGCTCAGAGAGCGTAAGCCAGCACAGTTACTGGTGTCAGTAGAACCAAGCTGGTTTACACCAGGGGAAGATCTGGCCCAACACCAAAATCCTTATATTTTTCAGAACAGATTACTGTAGGTACAGCAAGAAACAACCCGCGTCAGCTATGTGCCAACCTGAAATGACCGTTTTTTAGTTTAAATTCTGTGTGAGTGAAAGAGAAAGAGAGTGTGTTTCTGTTTCAGTAGTTAGATGCTCCTTGTGCATTTAATGCTGGGCTCTTGACAGAGAAAAGAACATGAAATAAGGGAAGATCATGGTAACCATTGTTCTCCTCGCTCCCCAATAAATTAAATGGCTCATTTTAGAGGTTTATCTCGGAAAGGCAAATTAATGAATAAATAAAAATAAATGTGTCAAGCTCTAATTAACAACAAGAACTGGGCATCTTGTCATGGGATTGTAGTCTTAGCAGTAGGTAACCTTCCATTCAGGGGAGACTACCCCACATATTAAAAACAAAAGGACATTCAGTGTCACAAAGGAATAAATCTTCCAGCTCTTGCACATCCCTCTCTTCTTTGGAATAGCTTCCAGGGTAGGAGAGTCATTTAAAATATATGGGAAAAAATAAGAGCAAAATAATTAATTTTAAAAAGGAGAACATATACAATATACATAAATTTGCCTCATCCCAATTATTTAGTTATCAGTAATAATCACAAGGGATTTAAAAGGAGGAAAGAATCTGAGACAGCATAACACCCTGCATGGAGTGAACGTTGGTGTAAATGACTGGAAAAGGTTGGCTGATTTGATGAAAACCCAATCAGACTCTCTAGGGAGATATTACTTTCCTCATTATTCCACTGATTGGCCTTATTTCATCTGAAGAATGCAGCACATTCTTTACAGTGCTGGCAAGCCTCTTTAACAATATCCAAGGAAAAAACCCTATCACCTCTGTAATCGAAACAACAAGGAAATTAACCAGAGTCACTTTCCTCAGGGAACTCTTACAAAACCCCCCAAAATCTTCTGATGGATCAGCACAGTGAAGCTGGGAGGCAAAGGGGGTGGGTTTTTCTCAGATTTGGCACACAGCAAAAGCCTTTCATATATTTGCTAAAAGCAACTAAAACAGCAGGCTCAAACCATAACTCCGCCCTCCGCACTGGGAGAAAAAAAAAAGAGAAATAACACTCAAATTGTTTGCTTGTAGCAACCTAATCTAAACCAACAGTGACATAATTTACTAAGGGAGTTCGTTCTTGTGATACAAAATTTGTTATGCCCACATCACTGCGCGGGGCTTTAGAATAAAGCAGCAATTTCAAGTCAAGTACAAAACACAGTTGTGAAATTCAGTCTGAGAACTGTGTTATCAATGGCCTCAAGCTTGCAATAACTGTTAATTAAGTGTATTTTTCATTATTCTTTAGCAAAGAAGCAAGATTTAATGATGTAAGTTAACAATAGATGATAATTTAGAGTAGTGACAATAGTTTAATTATTCACACACACGTAAAAGTTAACTTCATAACTTATTTCTTTGTAAGAACAAGTTCATTTAAAATATTTTGAACAGTGCATACAATTACCACATACAGTATCTTGCCACACTGTTTTTGTGGATACAAGTCAATTTGCTACAGAAGTCTCTCCCCTGGCAGTAATGCAGGGAAGAACTCTCAGCTTTAATTTTTTGTCTTCAGAAGAACAGAATTTACTAGCAATAGATAGCAGTGGGCACACTAGGTTAAAAACTGAGGTCAGAATCCTCAAACAATGGACCTCAAGATTGCCTAAGCTATTTCCAAACCTTCCACAAAGGCCTTTGTTGAATTACAGGGAATACTGTGGGCAGAGACTAAAAATACAGCTTATGATGAGACGGAAAATGAGGCTCAAAACCTACTTGAACACCAACTTCTGAACGCATTTGAATGTCTTGAGACCATCAATATCCTCAACTAAATCTAGATTAAATGTAGCCAAGAGCCTTTTGTAAGGAAGACGTTTCTAGTGTTTGCAATAGAACAATCAAAAGGGATATCGGTTTGACTCAAAGTTTTGAGTACCCAAGGAAATTATAATCGTAATGCATCTCAATATCAAATGATTCAAAAGAAACACCTATCAAGTAAGCAATAATGAAATAATGATTCAATCTATTCAATCAATTCATTTGTTTCAATGCTATATTTCATACATTTTGCTCTCATTGCAGTGGACAAGCCCAGGAACCCAAATAGTCAGCAATTTTAGACTAGATTTCCTGATTGGGAATGTGGAGATGTTCCTGAGTTATTACTCAAAACTCTCAAAAATGTCTGTCACATAGAGAATTAGAACTCAGTAATAGTATGTCATATCTATTTTCAGCTGACTCTCTGATTTACTGTTTTCCCCAACACTGTGTCTGAAAACCTGCAGGGATAACGTGATGGCAGCCTGATCCATCGGCCCAGTCGGGCTGCTCCCTCTCTCTTTGTTAAGATCACACTTTAAAAGACAGATTCAAGACCAATTAAAGATTTCATAGTGTCCTACACCATGAAGAGCTATGATGGTCTCTATTTTGAAAGAAATGTTCCTTCCTTCAAATAAAAAATAAGAAAGCAAGCAGATGTGGAGGTAACGGGAAGGTTAAGATTATGAAGATTATTCCTGGTTGCAAGAACTTTCCTGTTTTGCAGGAGTTTTGTTTCTAAGCAAAACCAGCTGAAAGTGAGGTCAGGGCCAAGCTACTTATTTGACTGAAGCATGCATAATTGACACCCACATTTTGGATTCCCACATCCCTGAGGGTGCTCTTGGGAAGCCCCCTTGAGTTTTGAGTAGTTGCACAGTAATGATAGAAATGTGGAAGACATTACACTCCTGCCTCTGAACTGGCTCAAAAGTAATTAATTATGCCTTTTTCTCCTGCTGGATTCATATTGCTATGAAAGCCAGCATATTTGTTCTTTCAGCAAACAGAAGACCCTTCTTTTTGTCAAGCTTATCAGAGTCCCACAATTCAGTCTTGAATCTTCTTGGAATGAACAAATACTCTGGGTATTATAGATCCAGAAAATGTGACTACCTCAGGATATGCTTGTCCATCAGCACACTGGAAGCAAGGAGAGGCACCCTGACCTTTGGATCTGTATTTAGGGAAGTACCTTTGTTAGAAGGTGGCGCTCATGTTCTGGAGCCAAACATCTGTTTCTTTATTCTAAAAATGCTGCTGGTTTTAGCAATATCAAGCTCAGTGCCTTGTGACTGTCTATAAAATTCTGAGGATAAGACAAAATTCACTGTTTTGCAAGTGATGCTTATTGGGAGCTGCTGAAACCTGAATGATACTTTAAAAAAGGAGCTAAATAAACTAAAAGATTGTCATGCAGCAGTTCCTTTCCTCTCTGGCCCTCAGAGAAAAGAAATTTGAAGGAAAATCTCAGCATGAGTGGGAGTGGAGAACAGGAGGAAAAAGAGATTCAGTACCACTGAGTACATCTCGAGAAGACACCAGCAGCTCTGTGGTTTTGTGTATATACTCAAGGATCTGAAACCTGCATGGTCCTCTTGCATGACTCTGGTTCATCTTATGACACAGAAATATCTACTCTTGGGTCCTAAGGGCCGACCAGTTACAGACATAGTTCCTGCAGCAGGCTTTGAAGGTCACAACCATCCCTGCGTTGCTCTGATAGTAATGTCTGCCCTTACAGCAATAACTGAATTGCTGGTGATTTAGAGGCTTGACCACTTCTTTGAAGGTAGCTCTGCATGGTGCTTTGCAAGCCCCATGCACTCCTCCTTGCCTAGAGGCTGCGAGGAGGCAGGCACAGCAACGATCCTGAACAGGATTCCTTAACTTGAACTCAACACTGCTCACGTTCACACCGTTCTTAGTCAGCTCACAATTCAGGCAGACCTTCCTCCCATCTGCCTGGAGAAAGACTATGTACACCTCCCCAAAGACATGTGATTAACCGCTGATGTATTTATCAAAAGAAAGATGCTCTTATTTTGGGGAGAAACAGATGTGAAAATGCATTCCAGGATACTGCAAACCAGCAATCTTTCAAGACCACACTGCAAGCTACAACATTGTGAAGAATTCAGCTGGACAAAATTACCCATTGGCTTTGATGAACCCAGAGTGCTACCTATCACTTATTTATTGTACTTTTCACTAAAGAAGGCTGATTTTTGTAACGATGGAAGATTATAACATCTGATTACATTGCACATGACAGGGCTTCTATCCTATCCACAAAATGTTTCAATTAAATATGGCAATCTCGATGTGCACTCTTGATCAAAAAATTAAAACTGAGATAGGAGATCATAGTGCATTTCAACAGTACAGAAATCAAACACATCAACAATCTCAGTAAATACAGCAGCTGAACTAGCTGTACAAAAGGCTTCTTCAATTCAACTCCATCCCAGTTTCTGAATTTTAAATTAGAATAAGGCAAAATACGTCAAATTAGAATAACCTCTGAAATTCCCCTTATATAATTTATTTAAAATTTCCATCTCAAATTCATTAAAATCACTAGCTTGAGCAAAAATTCAACTCGCAGCATATAAGGATGTACAGCTGAGTAAAGTAATTTTTTTCTGTTTCATCTAGGCATGGTGTTTGGCTCCAATATTACACATAACATCTCACTAAAGGTAAAAAAAAAGAGAGGAGAAAAGAAAAGAGAAAAAAGGAGGAGAAAAGAGAAAAAAGGAGAAGAAAAGAGGAAAAAAAGAGGGGAAAAAAGAGGAGAAAAGAGAGAAAGAGGAAAAAGAGAGGAAAAAGAGAGGAAAAAGAGAGGAAAAAGAGAGGAAAAAGAGAGGAAAAAGAGAGGAAAAAGAGAGGAAAAAGAGAGGAAAAAGAGAGGAAAAAGAGAGGAAAAAGAGAGGAAAAAGAGAGGAAAAAAAGGAAAAAGAAGGAAAAAGAGAGGAAAAAGAGAGGAAAAAGAGAGGAAAAAGAGAGGAAAAAGAGAGGAAAAAGAGAGGAAAAAAAGAGAGGAAAAAGAGAGGAAAAAGAGAGGAAAAAGAGAGGAAAAAGAGAGGAAAAAAAGATAAAAACCTTTTTGCTCTTCTTTTGCAAAGAAATAGGAAGAAGCAACTTGCTTTCAAGCCTTACAGAGTCATTTATTTCCTTCTTGTAGAATACAATCTGACTCACCTTCTAATCCTCTCCAGTTCTCCTTGATCCCAATAAACAGATATTGCTGCTTGTGTGTCCTGACTTGGGTTACTTAACTCAAAATGGGTGTGGTCCTTGAAGAAAGCTTTCTCAGATCTGTTTCGGGTGAGGTAAAGTCCTTTGGGACCTACTCCTTGTTAGACCAAAAAAAAGAAAAAAAACCCTAATAAAAAAAAAAAAA
>VXBL01005517.1:564324-620871 GCA_013400195.1 Aramus guarauna
AAAAAAAAAAAAAAAAAACAAATCCCTGCAATGTGTGCTGTCCAGTTCCCAGAAATGGAAACAAAGCTAAATTAACCCATGCTGGCCCAGAGTTTGATTCCTGGAGGCTGTGTGAGCTCTGCTCTTGTTAACCATCATCAACAACAAAATAATCAAAATGAGATCTTTCTGTTCTTTCAAAGTGGTCTTAGAAGATAAACAAAGAGATGAAGCCAACAGTTTTAATAATATTTGGCCAGTAAAGCAGCCAGTTTTAATTTTAGTGTACTGATAAAATGATCAGCCAGTTCAGAAAACTATGGAAATACCAATCTCCAGTCAACTTCTGAGTTGTGACTTCAGAATAAACCCAACTCTCGGTCAAATCACTTAAGGTTGTCTAGTTTCCTTTGTAGCCTGGGAAAAATCACAGTTTTTGACCAATTGCCGCAGAAAACTATAAATCAGACTGTGGTCATTGAAAGTTAGACCCAGGTCCACCATATGGTTTGTAAACCTGGGGAATCACTGATGCGTTTTGAGTTTCTGATGAAATCTGAAACGTTAGCTGGTTTCACATGGTTTCAGATTCCCTTGCAAACATTTCAAACTCCCCATTCTCATAAAGCGTAAATTCTTTTATTCATTATAGAATGCGTTAGGAATCACAAAAGAAATTTAAGATTAAAAAGAAGAAAAAAGTAGAAACACACAGTTTTCACAACTGTGTATACAACCAGCTTAATGACCCGGACAAATGCACTTAATTAAGCATTTGTGTGCACAATTACCCAGTTTGTGAATAAAGTCTTTACAATTGGCGTGTACTAACCGGATGTCAAATGTGCCTAGATTGTACATACCCCATCGTAAAACTGACCTAACCAAAATGTGGCCTTCAACTTAATCAATGGTTTTATCTATTTCAAGGCATGTATAAAACGTCAGATATATTCAGCACATCAACTCACTGTAAAACTCAACGGCCAACCTGGGAGGTTAGGTTTTTGTTCTGCAAGATTGTCAGTGTAACTTGCCCTAGGTATCTGGAAGCTGCGAGAGGTTTTCTTTTTCATAGCCAAGTATGGGAACTGTTTAAAAAAAAAACAAAACCCAAAAAACCTGCATACTTTTTCCATTTTGGTGAGAAATAGTTAATGTTCCATAGTCTTTGATTTATTTATTAAAAGTATTTTACCAGGAAACACAACAGAGACAGGCCTTCTCATTTACAGTGAGACCCCAGAGAGCTGTAAATTTACATACACAAAGGACTAGCATCAACCCCTGAACCTTTAATGTTTATTTTGATAGCCCACCCTGCTGGTAAGGCCTTTTGTTAAGAAGCCAGGTACAACAAGGCAAGGATCCAAACAAACAACAGTGGTAGCTTTGTTGACCAGGTCATATGATGTCCTGCCCTTGAACAGTACCCCTTGTCTTTTACCCTTTGCCCCTAGAAAATGAAGTTAGTTAGAGTCCCTGTGGCAGATTTAGCATTTCCTTTCAGTGTCTGCCAATCTATCAAAATTCAGCTACCGCTGTGAACCCATCAACTCAGTGCAAAAAAGAACAAGGCTTACCACGGACCCCCTCAAAGTAGCAATCATTTATCCCTTCCTGAACTTTAGCTGACCTTTGGAAGCATGCTAGAAGTTGAAGCATGTAGCACCTTGTCATGTAGGATCTAGGCTGTGGGTTTTTCTCTCTCCCCACTCAGCCCCCAAATCAAAGCTTTTCTTTCATTTCATTAATAAAAGTGTTGCATTTAGGAATAACCGCACTTGAAGGCAAATAAAGTCTTCAACAAGAGGATGCAATCGCTTTAGCACCATGCAAGAGAATTGAAACAAATATAAATATTCTGCATTTACCGAGCCAGTTAGCATCACTTTGTGGAGGAAATAAACAAAACAAGTGGATTCCATTCACAAAGATTTATCGGAGGGAGGAGGGGAGATATTGTTCGTAGAACACAATGATGCATTTATATACAAATAATTGCAAAGTAAAATGAATCATATAGAACATTCAGCTCCAAAACTGAGAACACCACATAACTACAATATATTGGCTAAATATTGCAGTGGGTTTGTTTTATTTTTTAAAGCAGGAGGAAAATCTAGATTGCAGTAAGGGTTATACACAGTGTAACTCCCTCTGTAAATTTAAACTGACCTAAGGGACATAATTACATACATCTCATCATGAGACAATATACTTTTTATTTGTTTGAATTTTATTTGTATTGGTGAAACTGACCTGAAACTGACACAAGTTTATTAGAAAAAGGACTCTCAAAAACAGAGTGGGCTGGTCTTCTTACTTAAGATGGATGTGCCAACTTCTAGTATGATTAGAGAAATGGATAACTCACTAACATCTGTGCAAACTACAATAAAAAGGGATTTAGTGTTACCCCAAGGAAGGTAAAAGAGGCTGTCTGTCCATTAAACGCTTTATTACAGTGCCAGCAGCTTTTTTCTAACTCAGTTATTCCTGCACAGAGCTCAGCACTGTGACTGCCTGTCATCCTTACCAGACAGTGCTTGGGGCTTCGTAGTTTTTTTGTGCAAGGTAGATGACAATCAAATGACTCATTGAGCAGGGAAAGCGCCTGACCCCTAGTGAAGGATTAACTACGGAAAGTGAGTGTGATCATGTCACACCATTACTTAGAATTTTCACAGTCAATTTCTGAAAATATGAGATAACTCCTTAAAGAGACAGCTCTTTCAGGAAGCGCTATGAGCAAGCAGAAATTCCCTTCCAGTACAAAGGCAGACAGTGCCATCACCGAGACATCTGCTTAGCTGCTCAGTGTAAACCAAATACTATCCTTCTCATGATAGCAGACAAGGTTAAGAGCAAGCAAGACAGAAATCAGACGGCTTAGACCATTCGGGTGGTCTTGGCAGAAAGCAAAGTGATACGAGAGAAGACTATTAAACCCTATGTAGCGGCACAGTCTCCATTTAGGTTAATACAAGGACTTTTAAAATATGAACATTAAAAACTCTGTGCTAACGTAGGTGGACATTTCATGTGATCCCTGTTTTATATTAACAGAAAAATACTCTCAGCATACCACATGAAGGCCACTGTCCAGCAACTGCCCGACAAACCCATTGAAAACAGCCAATGTTTTACCCCACTTGCATGAAGACTGTGTCACATATGGGAATGCCTGTTCCTCCATGGCACAGCTGGACTACTCTAAGGAAATCTCAAGAAAAACCACAGAAATACTCTTGGGTTCACCAGCAGCACTAAGCCCCAGCTTGTTGTCTCTGTGAACCTGTTATCACTTTCTCACATTAAAACCCCCTCGTGGTATAAGGAGAGAGGTTTGACCCATTAATCACCAAATGAAGGGCCCATTTGCTCTGTTTTTACATAACACTTTTTTTCATGCACAGTTCTAAATGTGAGATTCATCAAGTTTCCACCAAAAAAAAAAAAAAAAAGTAATTCAGCCTAAGAACCTCAAAGCTTGGGTGTGCCAAAATGAGTTAACATCTGCTGCTGCCTGAATCTAATTGAAATGATTCATTATAAAATTTACAGATCTGCTTAATGATTTTGTATTTCTTTTTCAGAATCACCTTGTTCATTATCTCACCTTAGGTAAGCTAAATTCAACAGAGCTGTAGTTTCCCTAACCGGCTGGAGTTTGTATACACTTCCTAATAAAAGGAGGCTGATTTTTCCTTTGACATTGTGTTTGTGATTTTTGTGTGTGTGTGTGAGTAGATGTACTCCCTCAGAGAAAAGCTCCATTATCATCGAACAGAGACCCATTAGGGGCACCTTGGAAATCTGGACCCTTTTACTAGAATCGGGGCTTAAATAGCAGTTTAATTTATGGCAGTTTTCTGGCTGATGGCATTTTTGCTCTCAGGTAAGGTCATCTCAATATATATCCCTTTAGAGAAAGCCAACAGAAGAATCTTTTTATGCTTTTTTATTTTCAAGTAGCCAACTATTCAGCTGCTAAAATGTAAGTCACATACAGAATGTATGCACATTTGATTCTACACTCTTTTTTTTAAAGGGAAGATCCTTTATGTGTGTAAAAAGGAGAAAAGTGAAAGAAAAAAACGAATAAGCATGTGAATAATTAGATCAGAGATAGATGCCACCTTTTCTCAATGTTGAAACTGTGAGGGGAAAAAAGTGCTACCATATAATTGACATAATTGATCTATTTTTTTCCCTTTTTTGCTGCAGTAATTTTTTATGCATGCCATTGTTGCTGTTATTATCCAAGATGTGATCTTGTGTGGTTGATAATACTGACTAGATATGAATACTGGTAAGTACCAGCCAATCACAAATCTATAGTGTCTATTTCTGCATCACCAGGTGCTATCTCATGGGAAATATCCTCTTTTTTGGCAGGCACACAGCGCTCTGCATTATCTGTCATTTTCATTAGATTCAAGCTACAGCTGAGCCAAAAAGACTTAGTTCTAGCATATGTGCTCAAAATGGCCAAGATGAGATTGTCCAAATTCACCCTTTCAGGATTGTATTAGAAAACAACTGGAGCTAAAGCTAAAAATTAGAGCTAGCAAAGTATCTGAATTACATTTGGGGAAACTGCAAACACCATAAGCTCAAAAGATTTCCAGCTTATCACAGTCATCACCTCCAAAAGCTCCAAGGAGCCTAAGTCAGCAATTTCTATGTTTTTCAACACTTCTTTTGTACAGACTAAATGTGATGATGTCAACAAAGAAGAACAAGGACATCACAAGAAGACAAAATCCTTCCGTTTTCCAGTGGCTCAGAAAACTGCAGCAAGATGCCACTGATTACATGCAAATGCCATATTTAACAGGTCAATGTTATTATATTCTGAGTCAGCACTAATATATTAGTTGGGACTGTTGTTTATTAATAATTCTGTAGCTAAACTATATGAAATGGGACCATGAGCCTTTCTTCAATTACAATAAAATAGTAATACTGTATCCTCCATCTAATGAGGACAGGCTTAATTGGGATGGTTGCTTTATTAAGATACCTCCCAGGAAACTAATTTGGTATAATGTTAGTGAATAGCTGTGACTGCTGTTTAATTGGGATGGTACTAACAAAAACTCTGCTTAATGGGGATACATTTGGTCAGTACCAAGGGGTTAAGTGATACTTAACTTGGTGTTAAATGGGTGTGAAATTCTGAGTTTTGTTCTTTTAATGAAGACATAGCTAACTAGAGGTCAGGCAAGGAAAACAAGGAGGAAAATGTAATTTTATAGCTATCATTTTTGTCCTCTCATTTCATTGCAAGAACTTTAAAAACGGCGAGTAGCTCCTTGGTAGCATTCATTCAGCTCCTTGGATATAATATCTTTTATCCGTTTTCTGTTAAAATTTATTATGGTCTGACTTTTAACCTGATATGTTTTCACTGAAAGAAGATTTCACATGACTGATTTCATATGATTTCATCTTGCATTTAGGAAGCGTTTCTAGGTGGTCACTTAGCCAAGGGATATGAAGAAGCCTTTACTCCACTTAAATCTCTTTTAATTTCATGAGCTGAAGCACAAGCCTTCTGTTACTCCTATACAAAAGGATGAAACTAGCAGGAACACTCAAAATGAAAATCAAAAGCCATACCCATGTCAGTTCTCCTGCAAGCCATCCATATGCATGAGAAAATGTATTTGTAGTAAAGTTCAATCTCCTGTAACAAGCAAATAGCTTACACAGTCCTTCCTCCTGCATGTAAGGCTTTTACTCAAGGAACTAGGGAAGCAGAAACAGTAACTTGATCTCAGTGATCAACACATATATAGGAAGTTACCAATAGCAGTACACCTACCAGCAGTTGTGGTACCTATTAGCCAATAAATATTTTATGTTAAGAAGTTTTAGTCTATGCAATGTAAACCCTTAATTATGAGCTCTACACCACATCTAAAACATTTATCAACCAATGTTGAATAGCAAACATCTGTAAAAATCAATCTGTTTTTGTGGCTCATTTGCAAACCAAGGAAAAACTAAATTTTGCATAATAAACACAAAGATGATCAGAAGATCTGCATAACTGGCATAAAAAGATAAAAAGATATTCCATTACGGTACCACTGCATATCTTTGCCTAAAACTAGAAGTCAAGGTTAGTTGGTGACAGGAAACCTACCTGTTGGCATTTAATAAAAATATTCACAAGAAATCAAGTTAAAGTCTATGTTTTAAAAATCAAAGTTGAGGTACAAGCCCAAAATGGATCTCTGGTGATAGTTAAAATTTAATGTTGCTTTCAGTATTGTTTACTCCTACCAAGTATTAAATTACATTGCCTTGATTACTCTTGTTGTATATTCACTGTATTTAGACTGCAGGGAAGGGTGGGGGAGGTTTAAAAAAAAAAAATAAAAGTCACATGATGCTTTCTTAGGGTCAAAACCCATCAAAATCAATAAAAAAATACCTTTAAACTCCTGAAGTTCAAATCAAGGCCTTCATTATAATCTATCTGCTAAATAAGAAAAATACAGAAACTGCTTTATATTTTCATTTAATGTATTGGCATGTTAATGGAAATAAATGAGAGAATCTCAAAACATTTGAGTGAAAGACCATACAAATAAACTTTCAAACTGTCTTTCAGCAAGCAAGTCTAAAGTTATTGAATATGTAAATTGCCTTATTAAAAGAAGAATGATGTCTTTTTTAGCAATCAGTTTAATTACATTGAAATCTTTCAATAGAGAAATCAAGTAGTTCTGCACAGGAAAAGTCTTTTAGAAAAGGGAGTCAAGTGTGACATATGAAAACCAGAAAAACATTCAAGAGTTGAGAAACTATCGAAATGCATATGATTTATTAGCTGTTACAATACTGCAATAAATTGACATCTTCACCAGTGTATGCTGACACCATTCTCCAGAGGCATTGCTGGTCTATGTTGCATTTGGCCTTTTTGCCATGTCACTGATCTTCCATTCTCATAACAGGTACATTTTAAAAGAAGAGTTTTATGAAATGTGGCTTTTGAAAGGAGCCTGAGATTCTGATGAAAAACACTCCTAACCCATGCTAGAAAGTACAATACAAGAAGTTTTTTCAAAATTTCTGTTATGACTTTCTTAAAAATAGCCATTTATATTTTACATTTCACTGCAGTAAGTTGAACCTAATTTTGACCAGAAAAATCATCACACAAAATTATGCCTCAAGATAAATGACTGAGGTTTCTCTGGAACTTAAGGAGTACAATTTGGCCTTAAAAACACCTGTGCTTAGTTCTTCTCCCTGATTTTTCATAAAAAAATTTTGAAATTGTAGGTCCCAGGTGGGCCTTCTTTTTGGCATCAGTGCTGAGATACAATGGTGAAGGACATTCAGCAGGCCAGATCAGATGATGCACAGGCTAATGATGATTCCTAGTGATGATGTAACCTAATGTTTATACCACACAACAACCAAAGGATTAATGGTCAAATGACCATCAGGACTAATGCTCAGCTAGCTCAGCAGACGTCACTGATTGTAGTCCAAATGTGGCTTTGAGGGCACAAGGAAGATAATGGACCATACTTTGAGAAATCAAAGTGTTTTCTTCCTGTGGGGACATATGAGCTTTTTGCTGCAGCAAATCTGGAATGCTAATGGTGGCTCAGAAAGGCCCTGGAAGAGGTAAAATACTGCCTTGATTTTGTATGAGGGAGAATATGATTTGTAATTGGCCTGGGTCTTCGAAATTTGCTTATGGTCATTGTCTGCTAAATACTTTTTTCCTAGCTTTGTTAGCCAGGATCCTCAGTGTCCTATGATCTGTGGCTGATGAAGGTAGTTAAGGGAAAACGTTAAAATGGCAATTTGAGTCTGAACAATTGCTGCAAAAATTAACGAAATACTAAAACATTATGCAGTCAGATCTTTGCAAACTTCCCACATTAAACTGGGGACATTAGCTACACTGCAACTTGAACTTTGAAGAGTTTTGTATCTCAAAGTCTTTGGGGTATCATACTTTTATACCAAATATCCCTCATATTTTTAAACCAAATATGCAAAATGAAACTACACATAAAGTCAAAATAACGAAACAAAATTATCAGGCAATTTCAGTAAAGCTTATATTACATGTCAGCTAAATATCAAGTGACTGGTTTTTGCACAGTACGTAGAGAACCAATAAAACTTCCTTTTTTTCCTTTGTTTTTAGTAGTGCATGTAATCCCTAGAAAACCTACCAACAGCTAATGTAAAAACAAAAGTACCCTGTAGACCTATGTACTTGTCTCTACTTTGAAACAAAACAAATTCTCAGTTCTATTAGGGTTAAGGGTTGGTGGTCTCATTTGAGTTCACAGTGGACAGTCATCTGCATGACACGGCTGGTATGCCTTTTGGCACAATTCAGTGTGATTGGCAGTGTTTGCTCAGGAGAGGCCCAAGGCTGGATGATGAAGTAACTTCCATTATAGAATACAGACAAGGTCAGCTTCATGCAGAGAGTAGCAACAAGAAGTCCTGGTCCCCAAAGCCTTTGTCCTACTGGATGTACGCTTTTATATTTTGCTGATACGCTTTAACAAAAAAACTGTTTTTCAGCTGTTAACTGCTATGTGCATGAAGGTTATCAAAACTGTGGAAAAAATACACCTCATGTACAAGTTAAAAACCAACTGCGCTTATCTACTGCATCTAAAATAATCTAACGTTGTCTTAGATGTTTTTGCAATACTTTAGATAGGATGATTGATTTCGGAGAAGCTGTTTAGACTGTGTCTCTCAGGAAAGCTGTCTGTAGAGCAGTAACTAAGAATAACAGTTGTGTTTTAAGAGTTATGCCCAAATTTGAGAGGCCCACCTGCAGAGCGTCTCAAAGTCCACAAGCTTGCCTACAGAAATAGGATTGCTTAGAGCTGGAATGGAGCATTTGACATTGCTGTATGAGCTGAATCTTTTTAATGAAAATCAGAGCTACAGTAAAGCAAATGATTCAAACCCAATGAACTTACAAAATTCAGTATGAAGTTAGAGTTAATAGGAGCAATTCAAATACTGCGAGAGACAGTCTCATGCTACAGTCTGTTTTTTACTACCCAGTAGTTCACGTGACATAGACACTTAATAAACTGAAATTGGGCTTACGCAAGTGGACAAGTAACAGTTCTCAATCCTTGCTTTAACCTTAGTGCTTTAGTACCTTCAGTCCCAACGAGCCTATCCAAGACCAAAACCTCTACTAAAACAAAGCAGCAGCCTGTAGGAAAGCTCATGGAAGAGAGGTCAGCTTTTGCAACGCACACCTTAGATAAATTTCTTCAGAATTTTCTTTGACAGAAAGTAAAGAGCTTGCTTCTCTTACTTTGAAAAACAAGGGATAATGTACATGCAAAGGTTGATACAAATCCAAACTCTGCTTCACAGAAAACTTAAGCTTGGGGACTGCTCCTCCCCATCCCATGCCTTTTGCAATCTAGCTCAGTTGACTCGAACTTTTTGACTCATTAATTACAGTCTGTTTTCTTCTTGGTCAAGGTCTGTTCCCAAAGTCACTAGGGAACATTGACAATATTCCACACTGTGTATTTAGTAGTGCACCTAATCCCTTTCTTTCTCTCCCCCTGTATGTAAAGCCATCTCTCATTTGTGTGCTGCCAGACAGTACAGCTTGCAGGGGTGAAAGCAAAACATACAGTAGATAAGGTATCAAATTTCTTTTAAATCACAGACAACAACAACAACAAAACAAAACAAAAAAAAACCCAAACTAGCAAACAAGTACGTTCTTAAGAGAGAATGCACCTTGCTGGAGCCTCATGATGCTACTGACAGATTATTCCCATTATATACGTCTATTTACTTTGCTAATCAATTAAAACACTGAAGTTAACATATGCCATATTAAGTGGTGCATATGCTAGGAAACAGTTTGTTAAAAAAAGAAAAAAGCAGAAATACTTTTTGTGAACTTCTGTTCCCATCTGATGTTTTAAAACAGTCTTGAAAAATTATCATTTTCTAGCCCCAACACAAAAGCAATTCTCCCACCCTCTGCTGAGGCAGCTGAAGATAATGAAGGAGACCTTAAGGGAGAACAGAATCAAATGAAAACACACCCTCTTTGGTATGAGATTAGCCTTGTGGAAAGGTCTTAAAAGTGTTTAGGGTTAAGTGAAAGATAAATCGGCTCAAAAATGAAACGTCTTTGGGCAATAAAATCTGGCTGCAAAAATCTCCCGATGACAGAGTCATTTCTGCAGTTCCTATGTGACACTATTCCCATCACGACTGGATATCTAAGGAGAGGGCCATCCCTAGGCTACAGGGCCTAGCATGTTAGCATGTAATGCCCTATACCACTGGGGTGGCTTGATTGCTTAGGATTGCTGTCACACAGACAAAAACAAGGAAAAACACAGGTGGTTTTTTTTCTCTATTTGAAGAAAAGTGGCAAAAAGGAAAAAAGACATTAAAGAACATTGGTTGTTAGGTTCAGACTTCCAGACCCTCCTAGATGAGACTGACAAGGAAAGTGAGTGTGAATGCACACTAACACTTGCCCATCAATTCTGACCATGCAGAGAAAGCGTGAACATGTACAAAATCTACCTTTCCTAGGGCTTCTTCCTGCCTGTTTTAAAATAGCCATACACCAGTCCCACCATTTCTTGGACTAGATTCTTCACCATTGCCTATTTAGCAAACAGCTACATACTGGACTCAGACTAGACTAAGGGTACTGAAAACTAAAAAATTAAAACAGCATTTTAAGACTAAATGTTCTAGTGCAGTTAAACAGCACTCCTGAAGCGCCCCAGGCTTCACACATCATTCTGATGAGGACATGTCATATTCTGATACTGACATGTCAAGCTGAGGAGGTTTAGACAGGTACAGTTAAATCACACTGCAGCATTGAACTTCCACTTCTAAAATTTTTATCTTGCTTGTACAGCGAGTCAGGATGGCTTGCTTTACAAAGTTGACTTGCCACAAAAATAAAAGAGGGGGAGGGTTGCTTACTAGGTCAAACAAAAATAAATGGGGGTTGTGGTGCGGAGAAGACCTACATTGCTTTCCACTCCCTATATAGACTTGTGCACAGCCAACAAAATGACTATGTGGAGAAAAAGAGAGGTGGCAGAAGTAGAATTAGCTGCTCTGAGGATGCAACTGCTTGCCCCTTGCCAGCACACCCATTTCAATTTGGAGTTCTAGGCTGTCACCGACCACTAGGCTCAGAGGATGTTCCTTTCATTGATGGAGACAGTTCTCATGGCAGGATAAATCCAACTTCAAACCACCTATGCAGCGCATAGCCATACTGACCAGATCAAATTTGAAGTTTTAGTGCACAGCAGGCACCAGCATACTCAATTAAGGAGAGCTGCTAAGCTAAATTTGCCCTGCCATCCTTTGGCAGCAGAAAGTTTTCCCTCTCAAAAAATTTTGCCTGTCAAAAAGCAGCCCAAAAAGCCTTTCAAAGACCCTTGGATGCCAGGCAGGAGTAATCACTGAGAAGAGCTGCAGGGGATTCATGGATTGCTATTAGCTTCAGCAGTAATCCAAGACACCCGAGGATAAAATCAGTTACTCTGCTGTGAGAAGTAGAGAGGAATGTGTATTCCTTGCTTCTCCCTCAGGAAGGCAAGGAAGAAGAGGCAAGATCTGTTTCCACCAGTAGTCCTCAAACTACCACTAGACAGAAGAGCAAGCCAAGGCATTGAGAGAAACATGAGGATGTTTGCTAAGGATGCATCTGGATTATGGTAGCAAAAACCACACACAGCACTACCCAGATAAGCGTTTTGCATCCTACTATGTAGCATATAATTTTGCACTGATGGATTTTGCTCTAACCAGCAACAGCCCAGTGCAGTTAAAACCAGAACTGAATGCTGTGGCCAAGACTGATGTCAGATATTCCTGTATCTGTTTCCCATCTTCAGTGGACTCCTATTACAAAATCTGCTGGAAATATTTTCTAGCAGCATAAGGATCTGAAGATATTGGGAAATAAGACATAGCCTGCTGTGTTAGAGGGAAGTGCTAACAGCACTGGACTTCTTTTTCAAGAACTTCTAACCTAAACACTGATAACTGCTCCAAAAAGCCTGAAGAACCTCCAAGTGAATTAAAGCAATGCAGCTTGTAGAACAAGTTCATTTGAAACAGTCAAAGTTTATTTCAATCTTCAAAAATTATGTATTGCTGTTTTTTTAAATCAAGTCTTGGGCATTATTGCCCAAGGCATATTGCCCCCCAAACTGAGGGAATTTCTGACCAGCTTAGCAACAAAAACATGCAACACTTTTCTAAATCATAGGAATTTTCACCACTGGCATAAGTGAGAGCAGAATATGGACACTACTGACTTTTGGAGGCTAGGAGTATCCTAACCACATAGGTCAGCTGATTCCTGATCCTATTTGATGACAGAAAACCTCACCAGCCAAGAGCTCTCTAGCCCAAAATTGTATCAATGGGACATTATCAATTTCTTGGTTGAGGTCCTTTCTGGGAAGATTTTTCTATCTTTGCTGTTCAAAGGTTCCTCTGAACATACATTCTTTAACACCTAATGTTTTGTTCTCTGTCTGTGTATCACTTTCCCAATTCTTCCTAGAACCAACAGGACATCACCAAAGGCAGTGATGGCCAAGATGTTCCTCCACACAGTTGTCCATCAGAGTCAATTAAATAATTACTAATGAAGAATGCCTTTTCCAAATAATGCATTTTCATGAAAGAGAAGTTGGGGGGGGTGGGGGGGGGAATCAAACTGTAGCTTTAAACAAATTCCTTGCAATGTAAGAAAAAAGCCATTTTAGAAGTTATGGTCATGATTCTAAACTAAGTATTTTAGAAGAGGATGGCTGAACCTCAGCCTTCTTCCTTATGATTCATTTATTTCATACTTCTTTCTTCAGTTCCGGTTCCAAAAGCAAGAGATTGTTAAACTCCATATAAAATGCAAATACACAAAGATATTTGTGCAAAAGAAATTTCTGATTTAAAGTTTATGGGGCTTTTTTGTTGTTTTTTGGTTTTTGTTTTTTTTTTCTGGAATTATGTTCTCTGAGTCAGGGCTAGACAGATGAAGAGACGACTTGCCCATTCTTTCAGGGTTACAGTCAAAGTCTTGGAAGCCAAAAGTCCTAGAGTCAAAGGCCTAGACTTTTCAATTTGAAAAAATTACATTAATTTAAATCCCTCTGTTCTCTTAAACCAAAATTTAAACTCTAGATATTTCAGGACCATGGCACCTTCAGGGTGGAAAAATGCTTGGCTTAGGACTTCAGCAGCTGCCATTCTTCTAGGGTTTACAGCTTTTACCAAAGGGTCGTCTCACTGAAACTCAACAACATGCCAGTAAACCACAATGGAGAATAACAAAATTCTTGGTCTTATAGAATAGATTTTTTTCTTTCTTAAAACTTTCTAAAGTTTCAGTCAAAACACATTTCAGTCCCAGCACCCAATTTCCTTAAAGAATTAAAAAAGGCAATTTTGTGGTTCAAGCCTCAACCTCTGGTTGTTTGATGGCAATCAGAGGTCAACTCATTTTAAACTGCTTGATCATGTCATTTTACTTGACCATTTTTGCCTTAATTGCAGATCACATTGGCTGTAGCACAGTATTCTATAAATACTTGAACAATCTGTTCAATAGAGTGATAAAGCTAAGCAATTTAAAAAATAAGTTGAGCTATGTCACCTTCTTGTCAACTAAGCTACTAATTTAACTATATGTAGAACTTATATAATGAACTGCTATGCTGAGCACTGAGTAGAATTTCTAGTTATTCGCTTTCAGTGCTCATTAAGGTGAGAGATGACAGGACTGGCCACGTGTTCCTCTACAGCTGGATATCACCGAGCTTATAACTAAACTGGCTAGAACAGAATTAAAAACACTTATCAGCATTTAAGGAATGGAGGATTTCAGCAGTAGGTTAGTCCTGCTTGCCCAAGCCCTCATGTTTTACTGTTACTATTGTGGATGATAGTAGAGTTTTAATTATTACAACCATTTACGTATACAGTTGCTAAAAATCGTTTCCCACTCCTGGGCTCTGTCCAGGCCAAGATCTCTTTAAATCACCCCGCCAACCTCTCCTCACCCTCATCTTTACATTGCAGCTTTTGGAGGCCACTTCCACCTCCTACACCATGTCCTTATTACAAAAGCTATTTTTGAAGAACCCAAACTGTTTTCAGCTGCCCTTTCCCATCTGCCATTCTCACTCATGAGCTGGTCAGAGAAGAGGTTTCTTTTCAATGGCTAAATTCCCCTTGGTAGTGCAAATGGACCACAAGGAAGCATGTTGCATCTCTGAATCCAAGAACCCTGGGAGCCAGTTTACAACAGTTAGCAGGTAGCCAAAACAGCACTTTGTTAGCAATTCAGCTCTCTGCTGCAAAAACATCTTTCTTTTCTTAGGATCCCATCTTGGAAACACCTGCTGTAGCAGGAACTTATGCAAAAAAACCTTTCCCACTTGGGAAAATGCTGATTTAGACATCAGAGAGAGAAGAATATCACATCATTATAAAACACACACACAGAAACATATAATGTCAACTATATTTCCAGTAGCATTCACGAGGCAGTTCATGGAAAACCATAATTTCACAATTCAAAGCAAACAAATAGTTCCAGAACATTGTCTCCAATAGATTTGTGTTTTGGAGCCTTAACTATGACATCTGTGGAGACACAAGGTCCACCTAAGGCTTCTCCTCTGCTGAGATATTTAGAAGGGCTCTCTGCAGCATAAATGTTCTGCTGTCTAATAAGTTATGAATAACATCCAAAATTTTTCTCTCAGGTGAGGACTATTAGACTCTTCCTCTACCTGATGGCCTGGAGCTCATAGGAAATGAATACCCTAAAACCAGTATCCGTTAATTTTTGAAGCCAGTTTCAAAGAAATTTATGCATGGGAGGGACCTACAGAATCAAATAGGCTGTGTGACTGCATATATTTTGTTTCCATAGGAAACTAGGCTAAAAGATGACCAGTTTTAGTTAAGTTAGATTATAGTGTAAAAAGCAAAATCTTAATATACAAATGTATTACTTGACAGAAGCCATTGTACCCTTCTGGAGTGCTATCCTTGTTGAGTTCTGTTTGCTCAAGGAAATGACATGGCTTAAATTTTGATGTCTACCTCTTCTTTAAGGCACGTTACTGTTGAGATAATACTTGCATGTGTTAAAAGGTACTTCTCACATGGATTACAAGTGATTATATGGGGACTGAAGAAACTTTTACTTACTGAAAGCAAAAGAGACCTTCCCAAAGCATTTGGCTGGCCACACTAACACATATCTTAGTGTTAAGCCGTACTAACATGAGAAGAGGAATATGACAACATGAAGCACAAGAAACAAAATCACGTTCTGTAGCAAGCCCAAAGGCTTCAAGTTGCCCAATGCAATGCTATGTTAAAAAACAAACAAACAAAAAAACCAAACCCGATCAACAAACCAAAAGATTAAATAACTTTCTCAGGCTTTGTTCTCACAGATTTTCCTCTTAAAGGATCCCCATCACTGTCCATATGCAATAGCACCTCGCAAGCAGGGCTTTTACATTGCGGCAGTCACAGTATGCAGAAAGTATGCAGGAGTCAAAGGATGCAGATTTATTACTCTGTTGAAATCTTACCATCTATTAAGTCAGTGCAAATTATGGACCAGGATACTTTTAAGAGTCCGAGCCTTTCTGCCACTACCTAAGTAATGCCAGGTCAAAACTGTTACTGTATAAGAATGAACATCTTGGAGATTTAGCTACCTTCTTAGCACACTTTTAAAAGCTTGGAAAAAACATACTAATACAAATAAGAGAGCAACTTACTGTTTTGTGTTTTAGCTTGAAACATGCAGATTTCTTCCTAAAACGTAGACATGGATTTCTCTATCAGAGGCAGCTAGGAGCTCCCCTCAGTTTACACCTTTCATTTTAAAAGACTCTTTTGCCTTACATTTGAGAATTTTTATGGATCTCATTTCCATCCAACTTTCAAAGTATGACACGGAGAAATTACTGGAGCTAAGGAAGTTCTTGCGCTGTTTCTTTAGTGCAGGGGGAAAGGAGTGGTTGCTGTTTACCCTTAACTCCTTTCCTCCCACAAATACAGTTTCCTTTCTGCTCTCAGACTTTCGGCTGGGTTTTCAAAGAATTCCCAAGTGCTGATTGAAAATGAACGTTTTAAAAGGCCAAGTCACCCTGCAGCTAATGCAGCAGTAGCGCACACATGTCCTGCAGAGGAGCAAAGCCTTTATTTAATAGGACTTTCGCACACATCCTCCACCTCTGTGTCACCACACAGCAGCAGAGTTTCCTCCAGCGTTAGGATGCACACGCAGCCAAGAGAGCATGAGCTTGCATACACAATCTGGTCTGGGTTCCCTGGCTCAGTGCATAGCTGCAACAGCCCACCCTTTCCAAGACAAGAACCTTTTCCTGCTGCCAGTAACTTAAAAAGTCATGTCATTCAAATAGTTTAAATCTGTCCTGAGGAATCAGAGTCAAATCATATGCCTGATGGGAGCTGTTAAGACCACACAAAATAGAATTTGTTTCATTTCCTTCATCTGAAAAAAAATTTTCCCAGGAAATTACATTAAGACTATTGAGAGATTATGATTTATGTTACAAAAGTTAAGCACTTACAAGATAGGGAATGCTAACATTAGGCGGCCCGTATGACTTCAATCTGCTTTCTATTTAAGCATAGCATAAACTGCCCTCAATTATATTATCACTTTTCTCCACAAAAGCCCTGCATCATGCAGCATATAGTGGGGACACCACCACCCAGGGCAAGAGGCAGCTATTCCAAGAATACCTTTTCAGCTCTCCATTTGGGTTTCTGCCTCTGATGCATTTGCTGCAAGGAATGCTGAATTGCTTTGACTTCTATTACCAGAGTACATGCATGCCTCAAAATTACTAATGACGCCTCTCCACAGGGAGATAGACATTACTATTTTCCCCATTTTACAGGCAGCAGAGTCCTCGAGTAAGTCTGGGTCGTAAGTTAAAGCCTCTTGTCTCCCAGCCACATGCTCCAGCTTCCAGATCCACATATGTAATTACTGCTTGGTGGACTTTATCCACCACTGTAAGAGCTTAGGAATTCTGCTGTTCAGGCCCTATATGTCCCATGGCGAGCAGATGGATTTGTGATTTGTCTTGCATATTATTTATTCTCATGTTTTAGCCATATCTTTTTTCCTCTCACAGTAGCAAGTCTTATTGTTAACTTTCAACTGCTAGAGCTATTAAGGCAAGTAATTACTTGACACTGTGCCTTAATTTATTTCCAGAAAACAGTTTATCTCGTGCTCTAGAAGGAGAGGATGGGTGGCAGGAAGTGGGGGAATCCCATTTAAAAAAAAAAAAAAAAAAAAAAAAAAGTAGTATTACATGACCAGGTAGCTAAAGAAATTGCATCTGTACCAGCCAACACTAACAAAGTTTAGCTTGAATGAGTAGCTTAAAATTCCAGCATTTTCTAAAAGTCAAGCGTTTGCATTACAGTTGCAATGTTCTTACAAGGGCCTGTTATGTGCTCAAAGTTGTAAGGGTTCTTTCATCAAAGCAGTTTTAAAGATAAGTTGTGTACAGGGAAGCAGTGCAAAATAACATAATCTTATTGTTTCCTACGTTCTTCTGACTTCTCTTATCTCGCTTTTTCAAAATGGCAATCCATCCCGCAGAAGAAGATATTCTTTTTCTACCTTGGATCCTTTTCACAGAACTTAAATTTCTATTATAGCTTTAACTCTGAATTTGCAAAGGAAGGAAGGAACAGGATGTGAAAGTTGCAGTAAGAGAAGCCATTTACGTGCAACGAATATTAGCTTTTCTACACTGTCGCAGTGAGTGTGATAAGAAGTAGGCACCCATGTACTGTATGCACAGAATGAAACCTTTCCTTAGCAAACAGAAACTGAAATGTTTGCCCAAAGGATCAAAGATTCACACTGCAAAAGACTAATATTAGAGGGCAAGATAACCAATTAGTGTTCCCAGGCCATGTGCAGAATTTGAGTATTATATTTTAACTCAGATACAAATTTCATCCTTTGCCCTCTATAAACTACCACAGTGACACAGACTCTGTGAATATAGGAGAGGTGAGTAATTTCTAACAAGATCTATGTATGAAAGCATAAGTAAATTCATATACAATTCATCATCTGAGAATTTGTCATTAATATAGGAATCACATTTCTATTCTAATGTCTTATCATTTTTTGGTATGCTTAAATGCAGCTGAGAAAGAGGTAAATTGTGAACCCTTAACAGTGGTTTCTGACCACTCAGCCTGTCCTGTTTAAATCAGAGAAACCCTTCGAAGAATAAAGTACTGATCGAAGTCAAGTTTGGCTTTTGCAACTTTATGCTGTACATAGTAAACTGGAAGGTGAGGTACATAATGTCTTAAAATACCACTACAGATTGTTTCTATCCCTTCCAGGATTTCCAGGCTCATCCTATCATCTACGCTTGCTAAATACATCCAATGAACGGTTGTGTAATAAATATGGTAACATCTGGAAGCCTACAACATTCAGCACTGTTTAGTTAACATTTAAAAGTCTGAGCTGTGTAAAATTCAGGTGGAAGAGCACTGATCCATTACCAAGGATATCTGTATTAAGGAAATATAGAGGGCTGTGTGGACACTGACAACTTTCCAGCACATCATTATTGTTGTTATAAATGATAACTATAATTTCCTATTTAATTTCACTCTTCGGAGTACATCCATCCCATTCTTTTGGCTTCTCATTCTTTTTTCTTTTTTTTCTTCCTCCTTTTCAGAAAGGATATGAAGGCCCACAGTTGGCCTAACACATGCATACCGTCCCCTTTCTAATAATGCCCCTTACATTAGTGCCAAACCGTCAAGCTTTTCTAAAGCACTGAAGTAATTCTGCAACGCCCTTAGTGCTGTGGAAACTGCTGAGCAAAACCTTCGCACAATGGGTCTCCCTGGCATTCTTTAACCCTGTTGGTGATGATAAAGTCTCATAAATCTAGGCAAATCTTTAATTATACCTTAGGAGCACTCTGATATTATAACTATGAAGTAGTAATAAAGAATACGCTGACAATTAGCTCCAGTAAGTCTACACTTTATTGAATAGGGAGAATTGCTTCTAGGGTTAAACTAGAGTTGCATCATGGGTTCTCGTTGCTATTTTTGGTTTTCTTTCACTAACCCAAATTTTATAGGTCAGCATATATGCATAGAGCATATAACACCTGCACTTTTTTTTTTTTTTTTGGCAAGCATTTATCTCTTATACCTTTTTCCCTCTTCTCTGGAATATAGTTCTTTGTATTGGAAAGCCATTTCGGTTCTGGAAAAAACTAAAGATGTAACTACATTTTTGCTGTGCGTGGCTCTTTCCAGTAGTGATTCTTTTTCACCCCATTTCTGGTTGAAAATTAGCAAAGGGAGACCTCTTACTGTGACTTTGGGTTCTGGTGATACTGGCAGAAAAATCAGACCATGTCTGACTGAAGGATATAGCTTTGCTTTTAAATGTCACTGCTACATTTGCATGTATTTTCTACAAGTGTATGCAAGTTATTTATATCTTAAGCAAAGCACACATTTTAACTTGCGTGAATAATGCTGAAAGAATAGTAAGTTCTTTTACTTTGCTAATTAAATCATCTTGAAAAATGGTCTAGGTAACAAGTGACAGTATTAACAAGGGCACTTTGCAGGATTTTGATGTTTTCTTGATTAGATCGGGAGTATTTTATATAGAAGCAGTATTTGATGAAGTGGTTTTAGCAATGTGAATAAATGCACGACCCTAGTTTATCTCAGTATCTTCATAAAGAAGCCATCTTAGCTGTCAAGGAAGCCCAGCCAAGAGTGAAAATGACCTTAGCTCACAGCTAAGCAAAAGGTCAGCTGAGAAGACTAGTGAGAAACATTATTCTTAGTTTTGATCCTTTGGATTAGCCAGTGCTATTCCCAACTAATATAATGTATTGTAGTGAACTTTAATAGGTCAATATTGCAGGAATATTAGGTCTAAACTCCGCAATATTATTTTCACTTCTCTTTTTATTTCTTTGCTGCAAGAAACAATAGCTTTCTTATTAATACAAGAGGCTTGCTGAAAAGATTATGTGAATGGGGACTGTATTTTAAATAGATGCATGTCAAGATAAGAGACATTTGTTGAAATAATAAGAGAGATGGTCAAAATACTTCTATTGACAACAGCCACACAAATTCTCTTAGCCTTTTTCCAAATGCAATTCCTAAACCTTTCTATTTTTAACCTAGAAGAAATAATAAAACTGTCAAAATGTTTACATATAGTGCCTACCACCTGAGGTCTCAGACTGCTCTGTCAATATCCTATTAATTGCATTATAAATTTTATAGAGCTGGAAAGTATAAAAATTCCCATTTTACAGATGGGGAAACGGGAATATTAAGAATTCATGCACTCAGTCACACAGAAACTAGCACGAAGAGGGCTAGAACGAAGATCTCCAATTGCCCAACAGCAGAGCTCATTAGATAGAAGTCGAGCAAAGAAAAATATTGCACTTGTCCCTGTGATTTCAGTCTTCTAGATATGAAATAGTTTGGTACTAACACAATAGCAACACATTTCCATGGATTGCTCCAGGAGGACGGCAATTTGGAGCAAGTTACAGTAACTCTCTGGCCAAAAGCAACACAAATAGACTTTTACAAAAATAAATTGCAAAATAACAAATGGTAACAAATATTTTTTTCATTGAAATATTAAAAAGGAAGGCAAATAAAAGCCAGGGAGGATTATTAAAAAGCTACCCTATCTTCATAAAAATTCAGTGTTGGTAAATGCAATAGCCTGGATTTAGTTTGCATATGTTATATTAATCCTGGTCATACTTTAAATGGAAGAGGGAGGGTATAAAGAGATCACATCCAAAGCACTTTCCTTGAGATTTTTAAAATGACAAAGAAAATCTGAAGATCACTCACAAAGATGGAACTGGGTAAAGCGATATCCATTGATTCCAACCTATCTTTGACAGGCGTCATTCAGGCATTGAATTTGATTTGGTTTATTTGTAAGGCTACATGTATCACACACATTTTAGCAGGTTTGTATGCTTCAAAGGCAGCAGGATTTATCTCGTATTCTGGTCAGGTTTTCTCCCATTCACACTCTCACCGTAGTCGCCTCTTAGCCTGTGCTTATGCCTTGCACAGAAATCTACTCCAGCTTCGCAGTAACTTCAGTTTGCAAAAAACAAATACGTTGCAGTGTAGAGATCTCAAAGAGCCTTGCAAAAATTCACAAGATGAGCCTTATAGACCACTCTAGGAACTACTTTCTCCATATATGTTTTCAAAGACATTTTTTCACATGGTTTCCGCATTGAAAGAGAACAGTTTCTCTAGGAGAACGTTCTTCTGGCAAAACTTGAAATCAGAATTTTGTGTTTTCAAAATAAAACACCCCAAAAGGTAAATCTTAAATGAAAAAAGTCCTTCTGTTGGAAAACCATTTCTGCTTATTAAAAACAAAACAAACCTCACACATTATTTATATAAATAACTGGATACAGGATCAGTAGCCAATATCCTGTCGGCTACAGTTCTTTAGAAACTTATTTCCTTACTTCCTGTGTTATTTCACATTGTTTTTATTCCCTTCCTAACGATAGTTCTGGGAATAGTTTATTGATTATGACTCATTGCTTGAAATTACACACAGATTTGGAAATCCACCAGTTTCTCCACTTTTGACAAGTGATTTCAAATTATATTTGAGTTTTAGAGAGCTCAAGGAACACAGTATGTTGAACTTTTGACACAGAGGCTGCCTCCTGAAGCTTAACTGCCCATAAGTTACTCCAAAAATTCAGAGTTCAGTAGAATAGAAGTGTAAATAAGTTTGTTTGCTTCTTTTTATCTTGCTATATTTTCTTTCAACAATGTTTGAGCTCGCGTTATCAGGTTCTTCACTCCTAGGGTGGGTTTTTTTTTTTTTCCTTTTGATACATTTACTAATATATCATTTTTCCCAGGGTACTTTTGAACAGATTACATCCAGCTCCATGTTGGATGAATTTCAGCTCCTTACATTCTCTTACAACACTCAGCACAAACACCACTTGTGTGATCTAGGCTTTGGAAAGTTATTTCCTAACCAGGGTAGAAATAAATGGATGTCTACGATTCAGGATACTTTCATCAGGCTGCAATTTCAATCCAGCTAACAAAGCTCAGCTACAGTCCCTACTCCACACATAGTTTCTGCTTGAACACAGATAGATTTGGAGTCGGGCAAAACTTCTTTGCAGAGTTTAATGGGCTTGGTTTGGTTTTCCACTTCCCTCTGTTACAATACAGACTGCCCACATCTGATGGGAGGTTAAAGGGCAGAAAACATTGGTATTGTTGAAGGTATTAAACTCTCTCAAAAGTTTGATTGGCGTCTTCTGCTTACATTCCCAGGATTAGTCCAAATCCCAAATCTTGTACCACTATTCTGATAGAAAAGGATTTATATTTATTTTAGAGGTGTGTTTATAATTTAGATATGTATTCGTTTGCAAGTGCTTTGCTATCTATAGGGGTGAAGAGGTACATGGTCATGGTGCTCAGCCAACAAGGATCATTATTTCTCTTCAGAGGCTGTCTTTGAGCATTATTCCTGCTGGCAGAGTCCCATTCCCTCCCAGTTAAACATCTCTATGGAGAGATCCAGAGGATTTCCACTAGCAGATCATCTGCGCCATCTCACATATCGTCATCTCCTTGGCTTGTTATTGCCACCATCACATAAGTGCTTCTGCAGGCACCAGGAATTGCTTATCACGCACTGACCCTCAACTAAAAGTATGTAAAGCCTTCTCCAGGCTGCCATCACAATAAATAGCTAATCTTCCAATCAATTACAGTTGCAATAGGTAAGCTACAAGCACACTGGTGGAACCAAGCAAGCACATTTTTTCTTTCCTGAACACCTAGATTTTAGGAAGCTCAATACCTAGAGGTAACCCATGTTTGCTGCTTGGAAGTGAAGCCGCTATTGCTCCAATTCTGACTCACATATACTCAGCTGCTTTCCAATCCACCAGACCAGAGGTTTCAAAGAAAGCATTTTGTATGGGTGCTAACCACACATTCCTGCAGTTCCAAATAGATCTAATGATCCAAAAGCACAGGTATTCCAGATTTTGGACAGCTAGTTGAAAGACTTGCCTATTTTTTGCCTTGAACCTCTCAGATTTGTTCAGTGACTGTGATTCAAATACAAGATCAAGACAGATTCATAAGAACTATTAATGTGGTCTTAAAGATTTTATCTATTACATTGAAAGTTAAAATTGAAAGTTAAATTAAAAGCAACAATGCCAATGATAAAAAAATATGTTGATAGAAATGTTAAATAGGACAATTTTACTGTAGGCAAGTGGTTTCCAACTTCAATTGAATTCCTAATTAAAGCCATGACTGCTATTTATTGTGCAATATGCTTATTTGGTGCTGCAGCATCTGCTGCTTGAAAGCAGCATTCACCCTCCTCTCCTGGGTTAATTTAAGTTCACCCGCCTCCCCTCAGTTCAGCGCTGGCACTGGAGTCTCACAGAATGGGAATTCAGCACATTGCAGAGATTTAGTACCTATTCTAAAGCCCAAATCTTCTTTAATAAACACATTCTAAATACTGAAAAGCTTTTTTAAAAGTGGCAGGGACTGCACGTAGAACATCAAGGTGTCTCCGTGCATGCCATTGACTCCTATGTGCGTAGGAAGCGTCCACAGTTTGAAGTCCTCTGTTAGGAGAATTGGATGATTAAGGGAAAAACCTCCCTTTGCAGCCCACAGTTCTCTCCCCACAAATGCAGCCACCCTGAAAATAAAAGGCAGGGCAAAGTGCTTCCTTTCACCCCCTTTTTACTTCTTCAGCAGCCTCAGGCACAGTGACTTATCACCAACGTGGCTTCTTTCCCGAGGAATCCCTTCGGAGCAGTACCACAAGATCCAAGCAGGGATGCAGGCTGCAAGGCTGGGTGCTCCACAGATACAGGGCAGGATCTTCTCTTTTCTCTGTGTTTCTTTTGGAATTTAAATGAACAGACAGAAACAATTGTGGGGTAAAGCTGGGGTCAGCATGTGAGACCTATTTGCCCACAGTCCCATATGGAGGGAGGAGGCAGCCACAAAGGGGAAAGCACTGCAGACAGCCACACAGCGGGCCTTGCCCTGCTGGCACAGCATCCTTACCCCGCACAGCTGCTGAAGACATCTTGGCAAAGGTGGCAGCTCCTCCAGATAGGACCTGCACACAAGACAGCCCCAGTGCCCACCTTAGGTTAGTGCCCCCCCCCCGGCTGACTGAGCACTGACATGCCTCCTCCTCCTCAAGGAACTGAGGCTTTCTTAAAAAGACCGATAAACTTCTCAGTCTGTACAAGTAAATGCCTCTTTCCTGCTGTGGTGGGAAGCATGCAAACATTTGTGCCAAAGACTCAGGAGTTTTGCACTGTCCTCAGAGAGGTGTAGCCAGTAGTGTCAGGTCTACAAGCCTATGTGGAAGGAGATGGAGCACAAGGAAAGAAGTTGGGTTAAAGTCATCCATGGAGATGCTGCATAGACAACAACTGGCAAGATAGACCCACTTCCTTCAATACAGATAGAAGGATCGAAAAAGCATAAAAAAAAAAAAAGAGTCAGAACAAAGGCTGGAAATATGTCTGCATATTTTCCAGATAAGCATCTAAAGCAAAAGCATTCATCTGAACCAACTCACACATGCCTAAACTTCCCAAGGTTTCAGTTACCCAGAAGAGAGTGCCAGCACTGAGCTATCAGTTGGTCTGGGCCATCAGAGAACCGGGGCTGGAGCAGACCCCAGAAGTTACCAGTCCTATTTTTCCCAAAGTTACAATCTTTCTCCAGGTGTCTGCAAAGAAGCACACAGCCCAGCAGAGGTGAGATTTCAGCCTTTGTTACCTACGCAGCAACGTACCTCATTCACCCTGCCAAGAAAAGCAGGGACAAGCTTTACTCTATAACAGATACTGCTGAATCAAGACTCCTCCTGTACAGTCAATCCTTTGCCTCTCTGACAGGATGCTAATTCTGGTACTGGATTTTTTGTTTATTTGTTGTTCCAGGACTTACGTAAAGTATCTAGCTCTTCATGTGAGACAGCTTGGAGGTCCATTTGGCTGCTCTGTCCGGGGCTGGCTGTATGAGGGAGGGCCAACCAAGAAACAGATCAAAAAACCAAAAACCTTTGCACAAAGAGCATGCTATTGCCAAGGACTACAGAATATAACTGAAACATTAAAGAATTTTTAGTGACTGTTTGGGGGAGGGAGAGAATTGTATGTTAAAACATAAGAATTCTCTTCCAGCATAGTTTAAATTGCTTCACAATACTGATTAAAATAACAGAACATTATAGCTTGCTTAACTAAACATTATATTTCTAAAACCATTTTCAATTGTTTTCCTTCAATTTAAACATTTTGAGCAATTTTATTGCTATTCATACCTGCTTGATTTTTTTTATTAGAAATTAAAATGCATATTTTTATCTAGGTTACAGAGTGCTGGTACATTTAACTCTTTCAGATCTGAAGACTGAGCACAGGAGAGCTATCAATGGCAGAAACACAGTGCCTGTCCATTAGATTAAAGTATTTATATTAAAAGACACTTTTTGGCAATAATGGCGGTCAAGAGAAGAAAGAAATGAACAAAGGAGGTAGAAGGAAGGTAACTGGGGAGATGGAGGGAGAAAGCTAGAATAAAGTAAAGCTAGAATAAAGGGTATAAGGGACAGCTTCAAGTTTAACATCCCATTTTCCTCATTCATATCCCTTCTTTACATTTCAGGGGCTTCTCTCCCTATGCCACTCTTGGCAGGGAAAATAAAGCAAAAAAACCCACAAGTCTTAAGAAATAAGAAAGTGAACCAATTGTGACTAAAGAAAAAGAAGATCTTTTCAACCTTGAAATAACAGCGAATTGTAAATACACTTCTGTAGCAAGACAGGCACCTAGAGTTCTTCTTATACAGCAAGGTAGTAATTATCAATACTGAGAGACATCCAGCCTTGCCTGAGTCAAGCTACACACCGTTTAAAAACCCCTCTTTCAGCTTAATGCTTCCCGCAGTTCCTTTTCCCCAGCCTCCCTTCACTCCTCTGGAAGGCTTCTCCCTGATGGCATCAGTCCACACCACCACCCTTCATAAAGTGGGAATGCCCCCTGAGTACCTGGATGAAGGTGGTATGACTGGCCCCACCACATTTATACCTGAACATTTCTAATTTTCTTAAGTCAGCAGGGGACTTTCAGAGACCACTAAGTGCTGGTAACCACATCAAAACATTAATTAACACAACTATATTCCCACACAAATAAAACATTAATATGGTAATTTCTAGCCTATAACCAGCTGGTATCTTTTCCCCAGCTATATAGATAGTAGGATTAACAGCGCAAAGCAAGTATTATAACAAAGTCAAATTAATATCACCTTTTCCCTGTTTTATAATTCAGAATCAAACAATAAATTATAGAAGTCCTTTAGAAACCATCCCTCATGAAATACTTCTCCTGGATCCATGGCTCAAGGTGTAAATCCTTTTCCACCGGGTTCTCCTGTTTCTATGGAATTCACAGCTACTCAGTTACAGGATCTCTGCCTTGACATCCATGACCATCAAATGGACACTTTCCACTCACTGCCACTGACTTTCTATCTTCTCTCCCTAGCTTTTTCTCTCGTACTCTTTTGAGATAAAACAGCCCACATATTACTCAAAGGTAGCTGCTATGGATCTATTGTCACACAGACAAAGAACAGAAAGAGAAACACTGTTTGGTCCAAGATAAAACCAAGCCAGAAGAGTTTTCTGCAGGAGTGGTACTTAGTTACTACTTCAAATTTTTTTTGTTAAAATCTTCTCAGGCTCAAGCTACGCTTGTCAAAAAACACACACGTATCTTTCTCTTCACTCTGCAATAATTTTGGCATCGTCTTCAATGACAAATGCATTTCATGAACATTAACACATTATACATACATAATTTGAAAGAACTACGGGGAAAACAAGCAGCGAAAATATGAGCAATGTCAGTTAATGAAAAGCTCACATTTTCAAACTAGTGTTTGGCTAATTAAAATTGAATTAAGTGACTACAACATTAACTATGTCAACTATTTAGCATAAAAAGTTGTTAAATATATCATATTGTATGTAGGAAGATCCTTGCAATCTTTAATTGTAAGAAATAGTCATGTACTATCTAATTGCACAACTTGGTAGGATATAAAATTCAGTTACATGAATTATATTTAGTAAAATATTTTAAAACATGTTGTTTTCAAGATTGGGGAATTTTATGGATAGTGTAATAGAACTGAAGCACATTCTTAATTACATAATTATTTCCATTTTCAAAGTCCAGCTAACAGCATAACTGGTCCTGTTTTTACAGTCTAAGGTAGAAAAAGACATCAAGTTAAATGCTTTGAATTCACTTACTAAGAAATAATTTTGAAATTTTACTTGAATCGTTTTACCACAAAATTTTACCAAAGTTAATCCAGTATCCATTTATTCTGGAAAACACATTCCTCATGATCATAGGTACATAAACATATATAGAAAACTTTTGGCAACACTATAAGTTGATACTAACCTTTTCATAATAAACACGTTTAAAAAAAGACTAGAACAAAGCCTAACAAGCCTGAGCGTGTCCAATGAGGATTTATTTCAAATACAATTATTGCCATTAAACTTCTGACATGGTGAAAATGGAATCCTTTTTCTTTCATCCGTAAAGAGACTGTTCTATTTCCCCATCTATCCAAATGGTCACCTTTTGTTTTCAAAGTCAGATGGGTTTCATATCCTGTTCCCCTCCCAGCATATACAGGCAGTTATTAGCTTTTCCAATAAGTCCATGCTACATGTTCCTATACATAAACACCATCACCAGTCAGGACAGGGATTAGGGTAGAGAACCACCTAGAAAAAAAATCAGGTTATGCTCAACATTCATTAAAGCAATTCATTTTAAAAGTGTTCTCCACCCTACTTATAGCATGACTCACCTATAGCCAAACTGTGGGTGCTGCACACATGGTTGAAGGACAGAAGCACAGCAGAGATAACAGCGAGGAGAGCTCTAGCTGCTCTTTGAGGATCCCTGGGGCCCTCATCTCAGCAGCACTTGTTTGCCTGGTTTCACACAATACCACCTGTCCTCCCTCATTATCAATCAGGAGTTTGCCTACCAACTTAAAGGGGAAGTAGCCTGACTGATACAAGATGATGGAATAAGAAACATGCTTTCCACAGCCAGGACAATAAGCACTATCTCTTAAGTTAAATCTCTCTAAATTAGAAGTTTCCAGCTTTTTTTTTTCCTAATACAATCCTAAGTGGTAGCAAGAGCTGTCATTCCTAGCTCTACACTAGCACCACTTCAATGTAACTCATCTATCGCTAACTCATTTGAAAGCCACATTTTCTGAAGCCTTGAGCTAAACTGCAACTAATCATCTAGGCATGGCCCAGAAAACATATCAGTGATTGTAAGGAAATGAATAAACAGCAGAGAAAAAAAAAAAAAAGATGAAAGAAAGGCTAAAGCTTCTCTTCAGTTATCTTTGTAAAGAAATTCACCAGCAAAAAGATGTCAGAAGCCTCTGGCACTGGTGCCAGCCTTGCATCCAGCAGCACTTACCATTGCAGCACAGGAAGACAAGCTTAACACATGCCCAAGGCCATGCCAAAGTACTGTATGATCACAGACATCTTTCATGTTTACCCAATTCTAGATCCATTTTTTTGATGTCCTTTTGTTAGCAGCACGGCCATTTAAATAGATACTCAAGGTTATACCAAAACACAACATAGGTCTAATTATCAAAACCACCGTGCACTGAGGCTGCAGCTTGCCCATCCCATCTTCATCCCAGTGGGCAAGAAGCCCTCAGACACATTGCAATAGCCACAATTCTAGATTCAATCTCTCAGAAATTAGCAAGTGAAGCACCTTAAATAGCACAAGTAAAGAGCCAAAACACAGGGCTTAACTTCACTGTGTACAATTCACATGCAAGAAAGGAAATTAAAAAAATACAAAACAGGAAAGAAACTTAACTACAAAGGAGAATAACATACATAGTGCTTACTTTAGCCTCAGTAGCTGTGTCACTGGAGGTCAGTTCCTAGAGCTAACAGACCCATCTGCATTCACTCAGTGCCTCCCTTACATTCCCAAGCTCCCCTTCTGTCCTTAGAAGGACCTAGCCATATCAGGTGCTATTACTTAGGCAACTCCCACTGCTGTAATTCTGTACAACCTCCTGTCGAGTTTGGGTTTGGGGGAGGGCTGAGGGGGTGTTGGCATTAAATCCCTTTTAATTGTCAGTTTCCCCCATCTCAATTTCCCCTGATTGTCTTCTTAAAATCAAACAATACACATTGTTAGGACACTAAGACATGTTGTCCTAGATAGAATCACACAAACAACATTTTTCACTATCAAGATCAAGTGGTCTTTATACCACTTGTTGAACCCATTCTACCTTAATAAATCAGAGCTTTGATTCTGCATTTAAATTCAGTCTCCAAGTTTCATAAGGAATACAGACTTATGAAAGCTAAAAATTGCAAGGCTAACTGATACATTTTATTGCCTTCCTTTGTAGACAGGGTCATCCACTGGATGACAATTCTGTTTTAAAGTGCTGTTTTGTGATCATCACCATTTACTTTACACTCATTCCTGCATTAATATTTATCATGTCTGATGAGAATTGATATAAACAAGTATAATCAAGATTATTTTAGCATCCTTATTACACAAATGCTTTTGGGTAATTTTATGAAAGAAAAAAACATGGTTGTATATTTATTCAGAGCTACAAGTACCACACAGGCCCAGGCATCTTAGTAACAACCTTACTAGTTTTATAGCTACAGCTATAGTTACAGTTCAGCCGCAATATCAGCAAATTGGAGAGAGTCCAGTGAACTGGAGACATGAGAAGATGAGGGTACTAAATTTGTTTACCCTGGAGAAAGGATGGTTTAGGGAGAATCTAATTGCTAAGCCAACTAGCCAAGGGAAGATTATAGCAGAGACTTTTTTTCAGAGATGCACAGCAAAAAAGAGGCAATGGTCACAAGTTGCCACTGGGGAAACCCAAATGGGCTAAAAGGAAAAAAAAAATCACAGCAAGACTATTTTCACACTGAGACAGTTTGCCAGGAGAGGCTGCAGAATCTCCATCCATGGAGATTTTCATTTTTTGTCTGCATAAGACAGACAAACCTTGAGCAACCTGCTCTAATTTTCGGTATATCCCTGCATGGTACAAGGGATTGGGCTTCCCAGCTCCACAGGTCCCTCCAACCTCAATTATCTGATTCCAGTGAATGTGTAAAACAAAGCAGGAGAGTACCTGCACATCATCTGCTTTGCATGTGATGAATCCAAGAAGCCACCACAGAGGGAATGTCTCCTAAAGCACTTCTTTTCTTGGACAAAATAGCTGCCAGTTTTAAATAGCACACATAGGAGAAAATAATGCTTGAAAAATGTAACAAAAAGATGGAGAAACTTGTTTAGTGATGGTCCCTGCCCTGCATATTGTATGAAACAAAATACCTCCAGAGTTTGTCAGTCTGAAAGAGCTCTGCCTATCTAAGAGAGAAGTTTAGGCTCCTTCCATGGCTCTTGGATGCAAAAACGTGTTGGTGGCAAACGGCAGGCAAGGAACAGGACCTTTTGCATCCTACTGTGTTTCTCTGATGGAACACAAGAGGCAGGATTCTCTCTGTTTGCTTTAGCAATTGCTTTACCTCGCATCACTAACCAAGAAACCCCTAGGTTATTCACCCCAAAATCTCAACGAATACAAGATAGTTACTTAAACTAAAAAAGCTTCCTCTGCTGACCTTTGAGCCAAAATGGCATCATATATTCTTAAGTCCTTACCTAAAAACTTTCAGCATAAAAGCTTTTTTTATAAGGCAGATAACTTTGTGGGTCATTCTTATGCTAATCTCACAAAACAGTTTTCGGTTTTTTGCTTCCTGGTAGAAGAGCATGTCCTTTGGTCTTATCTTGCACTATTTTCTCAGCTGTAATCTATGAGTAGATTGTCATTCAAGCGAATGTCTCTGTATATCCAGGTTGGCTCCTGGCTCTCAAACAGAAAGAAAACATTGCAACATGGATCAAAGCAGGTACTTATGCTAAAAATCAGCCTGCAACAGGAGCTAGGGACATTTAAGTTGTCAAGCGAAGATAGAAGACTCACATTAGGAGGCTACAGCCCAGAATAACTAAAGTCTTCCTTTACCTCTGAGGGTCGTGGCATTAGAAACCCATATAGCACTTTACCAGTTACCAGTCATTGCTCTCTCTGAAGTTCTGTTCCTTTCACTTTAATTACTAGGAAGTTTGCAAGCCAGACCTCATATGGTAGAAATCTTTCCTAAAATTTGGATGAAGAAATGGTTGCAAAACGAATCGCAGCATTTAGAACTTCTGGTTTTCTCAGGGGTTTTTCCTTCTCTTTCTGAAATGTAAGAGTTACTAGCAGAAGATAATCTACTTTCCCTTGTCAGAGAAAGTTTATGAGTTATGTTTGTCACAAGTGAAGCAAAGACTTGATGAGAAGCCCTTACACACAAAAGCTTCAAGAAGATGATGAATAATTTTTTATTAAATCTTTGATATGAGAAGTTTGCAAATCCATTTACTGCCAAAAAAGGGAAAAGATTTGGTTCTCTTATAGTATGAAAAAGTGCAAACATAAGGAAAGTCATCTTCCACAATTATAAATGATATATCCCCTTTAGATGAATATTACAAGCCAGGAAAGGGGAAGAAGTCAGCAAGATGACTAAAGACGTTAGCGAGAGTTTAAGTATCAGTACTGTTTATTACTGCTTATCATTACCGTCAGTATTACTTACTACCAATCACAACTGGGAAGTCTGAGTTGGTATTTCAGAAGAATCTGTATAATTATATTCTATACAATATGAAAGAAATAAGACTTCACCATCATCTCTATGCCAATGCTAGTGACATCAGAAGTATGCAAACAGTAAAGCTGTGATTCAGGCTGTAACAGTAGAAGATGGGGGCAGCAACGTATAGTTAGAAAAGTTGCGCTCTCTTTCCTGCTATCAGCTTTGTCAACCACATTGTACTACTAGTTGACATGACTACTTCTAGAGCAAGACAGATACCAATTTTTATAGATTAGCACTTCTTTATACCCTGCAGAGTGGTCTCCTCTCCTGTGTCGCTTCCATGGTGCGAAGGTTGAGTTATATACCATAGTGAATAATGCCCTAGTCAGTCATGCTGAATGGATTTATGATGAAGACCCAAGAGATAGGTCTTCATGCTGCTTCTGGCATGGAACACTACAGTTTAGTATTTCATTCTGATGGTATTGTCACTTCTGGGCTGCAAGGTGAGAAAAAGTCCTATTTGAAGTCCAAGGCTTTGGGCTCAACTCCCCAGTCTTGACACTCAACCTCTTTAGAACATGGATTTGAATAAATTGGATATGCTGCTTGTAAATTATATGATGCATTCTTTCTATGTGCAAGACTGGAATAGCATTTACCTATTTTCATAAAGTAACTTCAGTTCCTTATATGAATAGCAGTATCAGCATGTATAACCAGAAGATGTTGGTATTAATATAGTATTCTATTTTTAATTGTATGCTATACAACTAGCAAGTAACTGTTATGTATCTTTGTCATCTAATCCACATCTATTTCTTTTTTACTTCAGTATTTTCCTTTTGCATTTTCAGAATACACCTCCAGAAGAAGGGGTGATTGAATCCTTAAACCAATTTCTGTTATTTGGGAGTGAATCACAAGGGTATGAAAACTGTAATTAGCTTTGGTAATGTGCCTGTAAATCAGACAACCATACAACTGCAGTTAGGCTTTCTGAGATGTGAGGTTAGGTGCGAGGGAAATAATCTTAGGTCCTTCTAGTGATCACAGTCACTGAAGCACAGCCTGCTGAGGTGTTTAGTCCTCTCTGTTTTGCATTAGGATAATGATTTGGATTTTCTGATACTCTAATGATTGCCTGGAGGTATTTAAAAGATGTGTAGATGTGGTGCTTAGGGTCATGGTTTAGTGGTGGACTTGGCAGTGCTAGGTTAACAGTTGGACTTGATGATCTTAAAGGTCTTTTCCAACCTAAAAGCTTCTATGATTCTATGATCAGTGTGACCCTCCCATCCACAGCTATAGGCAAGGCTCTAGGAGGCCAACAGCCTTTTAATCACTGTGCCCTCCAGTCCAGGCATTAGCCAACTTTCATGTCCAAGAAGGAGATAAGATTTGTCATCCAGGAAGCAGCTGTTTGACTCTAAAATCTGACTAGGATTGAGTGACCTTAGAGCTTATAAAGGATTACAAAATGTACATATTGCCATATCTTGCTCAGGATTTGACCTTGTGCGTGAGCTGATGAGGTTAGTGTTATCAGAAATTCCATATCATGACATAAGACATAGCTCCACTTTCAACACAGGCTTTTCAAGTATTGCCATATAGCTTAAGGGATATGACTCTACTGCCATTCAACTTTGTCTCCTATTAAGAACCAAAATTTTAAAAGTCAAGAAGTCATGTCAAATAGTAGAGTAATATTTGAGATGTCTTTGAATAGGGCTGTCTGCATTCAAAACCACTTAAATATCTGCTGCTGTAGTTACTACTCCTGGAATATAGCCCAGATTTTTCTGAGCATTGCCCCTGAATTCCAGGCTATGCTGGAGAACAGGGAAGGCTGGCTAGGGAAATTGCAACCATTTCAGAGAAATCAGGCACAACTTTGCTTTTTAAAGCAGTGCATCCTAATGTATTTAGACAATTGCCAGGTCAGTTGCAGGCCTGCACAGTTTTGCTCTGTTTCCCAAAGAAGAAATTCAGATTTTTCTCTGACAGACTGACTGCAACTCACTCAAGACCTGTTTGGAATCATTATATGAAAAGATAAACCAAAAACATTTGTCTAGCATTTACAAGACAAAAATTGCAAAAGAACTTTGATATTAAAAAAACCTGCAAGTATTGGAGGGGAAAAAATTAAGGTTATAGCTATGCTGAACATTTATAGTCCAAAAGGGAGGTAGGAAACTCAAAAATGCAATGAAGGCTTCATAGATAAGCTTTAGCACTTAACAGTGAGGGATGACCTTTTTGTAACATTTGAAAACTGCACCATATCCTCTCCTAGTTTGTAACTCAGAATGATTTGTTCAGGATTATATCAAAGAAAAAAAGAAAAAAAAAAAAAAACAAGAAAAAAACACCAAGAAAAAAAACATAAGAAAAAAGAAGAAAAAACACAAGAAGAAAGAAAGAAAGAAAGAAAGAAAGAAAGAAAGAAAGAAAGAAAGAAAGAAAGAAAGAAAGAAAGAAAGAAAGAAAGAAAGAAAGAAAGAGAAAGAAAGAAAAGCATTTTAACACACTATCAGCCTCCCACTGGTTCAAATGTTTTAATAGCAACATCAAAAAAAATCTCAAAATTTTCCAGGTAGTTACAGTTTGTTGGGACTGTTCCGAGGCCATAGTTACTGAGGAATTTAGCAAAGGTTGCTCTATTTAATTGCATAACAGGCTATGGAAACATCCACTCAGTTCCTAATTTTCATGGTACAATCTTAATGATTGTAGCGAGTGGAAGGCATAAGAAATCTTTGATTTGTGTTGAACAGTTTTCACTGTGGAAGACTTGGCCACCAATACAAAGTCTGTGTAGCTGCATGAGCCCTTGGGAAGGCAGCTTTGACTCCATGGGACACTGCAGCAGAACAGATGATGGCTCTGAAGCAGGGATACAGGAAGAAACACATCAGAAAAAAGGTACTTTATGACTCTGGGTGCAGTTCTGCAAAGATTTTACCTCGTGAACAAAACCTGTTTGAGACATTCCTACCCTACTCATTGGCCCATGGTCCCACTTTGGCACTGCCACTCACTCACCTTTAAAGTCTGGCTTTAAAGAAGTCCAAAAAGCCCAGCTCCTCCTCTCTGTTGCTAGCAATGTCAAAAAGGCCTCAAAAAGACGGCTTGCACAGCCCTGATTTTGCTCTGTTATGTGCCATCGTCCCTTAGACGCCTTTGTCCTAAATGCCCCTTCTTCCTCCCTGCATGCAGTCCCTCCTGCCTGCTTCTCCCTCAAAGCTACCCTCAGTCTGTTATCTCCACATCCTGGCTCACTCCTCCTTCAGCACATGCTGCATCTCTCTGCCGTGCAGTGATGCTACAAAGGAAAGAAGTATGAAATTCAAAGGATCATCAAAAATCAGTTCTATTGGACAATAAAATGCATGGCTATATAGTTACTGTATGACATCACTACAGGGCACAGTAAAGGTTGTTTACTTGCCTTAATTAGATATTTTCCTACTTTAACATGTTTGCATCTCTTTTAAGTTTACTCATGTCTATTGAATTTGGTGGGCTTGTAAAAGTTGTTTTAGGGATAATTACAACACCCTGGTTATTTCTTTTACCCCCAAGTTACTGAAACACACTCTCAACTTCAACTCTATTTTAACTCAATGTTTTCATTAGGGAATATAGAGAGCTTCATGTATTCCAGAACTGAATTCTGTTAAATTATATTAAATGCAAGTTTCAATTGTAATTTCTTTACTTTGGAACTGAAAAATAGTCAATTAAGGATCCTATTATAAAAATTAGTGGCACTCATCCACAAATCTCAGCTTGATATTCCTGACTGATTTTTTAGCCTCCCAACAGCTGAATTCTGAAAAAATACTGTGAGACACAAGATATTTTTCACTCACAGGTTGGTGACAGGAAGCTGCTCCCAGGTGAAAAACTCTGGCAGAAGCAAGGGCAGCTATACTTTCTCCCCATATCGTTTTTTCTCTGTAACAAGTAGTCTTCTGACTTGGATACCAACTGAGACTCTCCGATCCTACCTTTCAAGTGCATTTGCCCGCTAAAGAAAAACAGACAAGCCAGGTGCTCATGGAGAGCCCCTATTGCATCCTGGTTGGGAGTACCTGAGCTCCTGGACACCACCCAAGCTCTGCTTGTCCTACTGAAAAGGCACCATAGAAGAGGCAGTACCATCATCACATCCAAGATTTGCAGCTTCATGCAAGAGGGAAAGCACTGAGCTGTGATGCTAGCTGGCCATCAAAGGCAGATTGCTGGTTCTAAACAAGTGATAAGGTGAGAGGAAAAAACAGTTTTCCATGGCTGTGGAAATGCAAACCCACTGTCTCCAAATCTTTATTAGAATTTCCAGCCACCAAGATGTGAAGCCCCTACAGAACCTATAGGCCAATCTTATTCTCTAATTCTTGCTTTTGGCCCTAAATTCCACTGTGGGAATACAAATTTCTTTGGAAATTAAAAAGTGAGGATTTCTCTTAAATCCTTTTAATGATGTCTGCATACAACTAGAATCTCTCTTTCTTTTTCTCTCCCATCTAGATATTACATTAGTGAAAAGTTCTGTGATATTATTGGGGTTTAGGGGTTTTTTGGTTGGGTTTTTTGGCTTTGGGGGTTTTTGGGTTGGGGGTTTTTTTGGTAGATTTTGGCTCCTTTAAAAGGGACAGCCTGCTATAACAGGTGCATTGCAGACAGGTGTTGCATAAGGTTCCCTACATAGCTCTGCCAATGCCTTTCAATCATGATCTACAACACCCCTGTTACTCCTGTGTGGGGCCTCCCCTCCGCTGCAATTGCCAAGGTTATGAATTATGCCATCATGTATGGATTTGGACAAATGTCCACTACTGACTAGGTCACCACCACTGAACTTGCTTTGCAGGTAACACAAGCCAAATCTTGGAAGGCTCAGGCTGAGCATTTAACCCACTGTGCAGTCTTTCTCACAGTTTTTCTTTTTGATTCAGTCACACATTACGTACCCTGACTCCCATGTAGAAGATTTGTGGCAATTGCATGATGTATGAGGTGCCATTTGTAAAATATTATTTAGTGTAAAACATGATGTTTTTTCTGTTGATTTACAAGTTGGATTTATAAATCTGCACTTCTTACAGTTTGAGTTATATATCTTGCCTCTGATTTATAAAACTCACCAGTAAATCTTTAGCAGAAAGTTTTGATTCAGAAATCATTATTTTAAACATTAGATTTAGCTAAAACATTCAACTGCTTTATAAGTCATGAAATGGATTTACATACCCCAATCTGGATTTACAAATTCTACAGCAGATTTACAAATCACACTGAGAAATTCCTAAATAAAATGCTTTGATTTATAAATCTTCAGTTTGCACTTAGGATACAAATGACTGATTTATTACTCTGAAGCTATACAATAATGATTTAGTTTATAAAATCCTACTTTTGCTTTAACTTAAAGTTCTGATTTATAAATACTGATTAGGTTTACTTCAATATAGGCCACAAAAGGAAAATGGTTTGGTACAGGGCTGCTTTGCAAACAACTCCCTACACATACGAAAGGCAAGACATTTCTGAGAGGTCACAGGTGACCAACTGATCAGTGTTAGCAGCAGGGCAAAGAAAGAAGAAAAACTGGAACAAAGAAACTATTTCTTGCTAATAAGCCCAAGGTTTCAAGATGGAACATTTGGACTGTCCTAGTTTAACCTGGCAGGCAGCTAAAACAACCACACAGCCATTCGCTCACTCCCCACCTCCCCCAGTGGGATGGGGGAGAGAATCAAAAAGAAAAAGGTAAAACTCATGGATCAAAATAAAGACCATTTAATAGGATAGAAAAGGATGAAGATAATAATAATAATAGAATATACAAAACAAGTGATGCACAGCCCAATTGCTCACCACCCAGAACCAATGCTCAGCTAGTTCCTGAGCTGCCCACCTCCCAGCCAACTTCCCCAGTTATATACTGAGTATAACATCATGCATACCCCTTTGTCCAGCTTGGGTCAGCTGTCCTGGCTGCACCCCCTCCCAGCTCCTTGGGCAACCCCAGCCTTCTCGTTGGCAGGGCAGTATGAGAAGCTGAAAAGTCCTTGACTGCTTGGCAACAACTAAAACTTCAGTGTGTTATCAACACCAGTCTCATCCTAAATCCAAAACACAGCACTAGACCAGCTGCTAGTAAGAAAATTAACTCTGTCGCAGCTGAAACCAGGACATGACTACCCTGGCAAAATAATTTCTCAGTTCAAAAAGTTTTATCTTAACCCCAATCTCAACCCCTAACTACAGGGAACTAGTTTGAGTGCCTCCAGCAGCTCCAGGAGTTATGGGGACTTCTATTGAAAGTCATGAGGAGTTCCACTGAACACTGGAGGAAATTTGTTCCTCTCAAGTGAACTTAATGGTTTCCAGCTTTTAGGCTCTGATCAGATGTCATTTATTTGCACCATTCCAGCCCAGGTGTTTTGAAGTATTCAAAAACAAGTAGGAAAATAGCAAAGCATAAGAGTGAAGGAGACCTCTGCAAATGCCTCATTCTTTGATGTGCTCCAAAAACACTTAGATGACCAACAGAGCATTTAAATATTTTAGATACCTGAGAAGCAGTTCATCATTAATACCCATCCAGGACTCAGAAGGGATACTGGGTATAGATGGAATTGTTAGATAATATAAACATAAAATGCCGTGGAATAGAAATTAAACAGTTGGTTTTCAGTAAAAGCCAAAATTTCTGGAAATATTCTGGTAATGTTTTTTTTCTTTTAGAAATTACTAACAGAAGGTTTCATCCAAAAAGCAAAATCCAGAATAATTATCTGGAACCCACTGAAGAAACCCAAGCATCCTGTCAAATTGGGGGACATAGTGTCAGAATTCAACCATCATAGATGAAGCTCACTTTCAAAGCTCACTTCATAAATCTTGAAGAAATACAAGCAGGCTGGAGAACCTCATTGATCTGAAGGGGATTTTCTTTATCCAGGTAGCTCTATTAGAGGGTATCTGCAACAGTGACTCTGGATGAGGTTGTCTAACACAACTGGAATGGTTCCATAATACAAGGTTGCTGGAGCACAGGGTTAGATATCATGATTATTGATTTTTATCCTCATTTCTAACACTGAATCACCAAGATCTAAATCCTTCCAGACATTTGGGTTCCTAACCTCCAATGGATGTTAGACATTTACTTAACTCTGAGGGTCTGATGACAAAAGTGTCTTTAGATTACCTCCTCCTTCCTTGTCCATGAGCTTCCATCACTGTACAATGGGTCTGACAACAGCCATGTACTGCATCAGTGTGCTGAGAGCCATTAAAGATAGGAATTTTGAGGCACTGTGGGGCAAACACTGATCCTCTACTGTTCCTGCTCCCCCTTTCACCTCCTCAGACAAATATCCAAGATATGTAATGTACTTCAGGAAACGTAAATGATACATATGAACTGGCACTCTGTTAATCTGGAAGGCTTTCTTTTATTAAAATAGCATGTGAGAAACAAAGACCATGTATTGTGTTCTCCTAATGACCAATACACTAACTACAGCACACTTGATTTTTAAAATGTAATGCTCAAACGTTCAGTTTACCATTTGTAAAATGGAGACTACGTTTTTAAAGCACTCTAAAATTTATGGATGAAAAATAAAAATAAGAAGGAGGTATTATTTTATTATAAAATTATGATTAAATTGTCAGTTTTCTGAAACTATTGCATTTCATTTTATTGTCAGATTTTTGGAGTAGAAGAAATACTTACACAAGATTGAAGCCCTAGAATTTAACAAATAAAATGAAGATCTGATCCAAAGCCAGAGAAGGGAATGACAATGCTTTAGTCGTCTTTCTTCAGCAAGCTCTACATCAAGCCTCTTCTTGCTGGTACAGATAATACAGTTGATACAAATTCCAGTAATCTCAAATGCAGCAGCCAAAATGATCATGCCTATATGCACATATATACTATACTCACTTCAGCTGTAACCAAGTGAATGGCTCTAGTAGGGATGACTAAAAAAATTCAGCTGTGTCTCATTTGTGAACATGAATTATCCATTACTGCAATTCCACAACGGCTGTGTAAATACATTTGATGGTTTTGGACTATTTAAAAGTCCACATTTACCCAGTAGGTACCTTGCTGTGATGTCTAAGGCACAACAGACATCAGTATTTGGGATAACTACAGTATCTCAGCACTATTAGGAGATGATTTTAGGAAACAATCTCTCTTTGAATTAAAGCTCCTATTACTTGTGCTAGCTTAAGTAGGACTGACACCGCGGCAATCAGAGGATCAAACTACATCCTGATGCAACCTCACTGCTGGAATTGGCTCAGTGTAGTGCCATCATTTGGTGTAAGTCAGAAGAAAATTAAGGCTATGCTTACACTTTAACTTTCCTTTAGTGCATTTGGAGACTGACAGAAGACATACGCATACAATTATTGAAATAAAAGCATCTTGAAGAAGAAACTAAATTGCTTCACCAAAATATCCGCAAGAAAAATAAAATAAAAAAGCAAGCCAGACCATTATGATCAAGTAGTATCCAACATCTAATATGACACCTCAAGTGTCAGTCTTAATGGAGTGGTTCTCAAATGCATGGGATCAGTCTCTCTGTTTAATTCTGTGAGCCTACAGCTTTATGTGCACTCTACATCTGATCAAGCATGATACATGTTCAGATACTTACATGTGCACATTTTAAGCACATATATACTATGGTGTTACCATATCCGAATGCAGCTGCATGTGCACACATGCAAGCAGAATATGTCATCATACATTAACTAGGTACCTGCATATCTGGCAAACTTGCCAGAAAGTATCATTCCTGTTCCTGGTGGTTTCACACTAGACCTACTTTTGATCAACCATTAGCCAAGCTCCCAACTTCATAGTCAAAGGAAGTGCAAGTTGGAAAGCATTTAGTTTTGGTTGGTTGGGGGTTTTTTTGCAAAGTACTCATCCCATTGTATGCAACATACAAATAGGGAGGTCTTTTGATCTAGATTTTATATCTATAGTTTCTCGAGTCAGATCCTAGAAGAACTAGGTAAGCCATTCCAGTGTAAGACTTTGCACTGAGGAGATAACTTTCTTGGGCAGATTTTGCATTTAGCAAGTTCCAAGTGTCCTCTGTATTCTTAGATAACTCCTATTTCCTCATCATCCTTTTACAAATCTTTTGCCATTCTTTTAGGTATACATATTCACCTACCTCCTTAAATTCACTTGGAAACATTTGGAAAGTAACAGGACAATACGCGGTCCTGTTTTCACATTCCTGCATAGTCTAACAGCCATAGTTTAATTCAAGTGTATTTGGTTCCAACGTGGTGGTTTTGGTTCACAGCCCAACTGTGCTGTGGCATAAGCACTTGACATCACTGGGAACTCTGCCTTCTTGCAGCATGGTTGAATGGCTCCTCCAATTCAAAGCCAGATTCATACCTGTGTTTGATTACTTGCATTTATTTTCCTGACAGGTAGCCTTTTGCTGTAATTACAGTAGTAAAATTTTCTACATCCACACTAACCATTTTTAATGTTCTCTGCACAGAGCTAAGAACATGCACGTACTGAAAAAGAGAGCTATATAGAGCAAAGGAGAGTTTTAATGCTGTTCTTCCTTTGCAGTCTTCCATGTGACTGACATCCATTCAGCCACAGATAAGAAACAAAGCTTGTAAATTTACTGAATAAATTTCAGTATAGAGCAGCAAAGGTATTTTGGTGAAAATGCTTCTGTGACTGAGATGTGCAGAAATTCTCCAGAATCACCACTTCTGTGTGGATCAGTCTGTGATAGTAAAAGATACTGGAGACTTATCTTGATCTGATAAGACCAAGCAGACTAGCTGAACACACATGTAGCCTACACCCTGCCTATTCTAGATTGTTTCCTATCATGTGTTTCCTCCATTCAGTTTTTAAACCTCCGAAATGACAGGGCTTCCACTGCTTGCCTCAGAAGATTATTCTGCAGCTTAATTACATCTCACCATCAGGAGCTTTGCCCCTGACATCCAGGCTGAAATTTCCATTTTTAATAGCATTTTATTTTTGTACTCCTACTGTCCTCTCTTCCTGGTCTTCCTCTCTTTGTGCTACGTTAGATAATCCTTCTCCAACCTTCAGGTCCAATTCTCAGCCCGTTAAAGCTGTTTTGCCTCTCGCTGGCAACACAAAGCAGCCTAAAGTCTAACAGCCAGCAGAGGATTTCCCAGAGGAGAGGAGTCCTCTGCTCTGGTGGAGGCATCCCACCAGTTATACACCAGTCTTTTCCCCACTCCCTGGTGCAGATGAGCCGGCTGCCAACGCTACACTGTATTTGTAGTGCAAAGCTGCTGTGGATTGCTGGGCTTTGGTCCATGCCGGGCTACGCTGCAGAATTGGGGTGCCTTTGAAATCTGCCTCTGATACTGCTTGTCGTGCTTCCCCTTGCAGACAGCAGAGCTGTTTCTATTTTCCCCTAGGGCATTACCTTACATTTGTCCCAGCTGACATTCCTTTCCCCATTTCTTTGGCATGTTTCTGATCTCAGTTCCCTTTCTATTATTTCGCTGCCCTCAGTGATATTTATAATGTCTGCAATTTAGTATCATCTGTGAATTTCATTAACCAGCTGTTTACTCTCTTCTTTCAGATCATTAACGAGGATGTTAAATAACACTGGACCTAACACTATTCCCTGCATTACATTAGTAGGAAACTTCCCTACACTTGATGCATTGCCTTTTATTGTTCCACTCTGTACAGCTCTCTAGCTAGGTGTTCAACCCACATGCAGCATTTCTAGAAGCCAATGTGAATTAATTTCTCAGGTAAGACTTTGTAAGCAAAGGTATCTGATGCCTTACTAAAACCCAGTGAATACCTAGCATTAGGTATTATGGGAATTTTATTTCTAGGAAGAAATCAAGCTTTTTCAGCTAAGAAACATTCTGTATAAGCCACTGTGCTCATAACAGCAATGGAGGGACCAAAGCTGTTTCAGTGACTGCTACACTCTTGTTAGAGTATATTTTCTCAGCATTAATGCTGCTTTATCTATAGTCAGTGCATTTCCTTGCTTTTGCATTTGCAAAAAGACACTATTTAAAAAAGACAGATTTTGCATGGTTGTGTTTCAAGCTAGGAGTCTCCCACGCTGCAATCAAGGGTAATGGCAACTACTCACAGGTGTACATATATCACATAAACAAGTGAAACATTGATTGTGAGGGGTGCACTGACAGTCCTCTATCCATAGCATAATCTTCTCAAGAGATATTTAATCAGATGATTATTTACATCTTAAAGACCAAGGAAAGGGAAAATGTTAACATCGAATTATGGGGAGGAATGATAAAGAAGATGCTATGCATGAAGTGCTCATCACAGAACTGATGAATAAAGGGTTTGCCTGAATATGCCTTAACACCACTAGTGCAATCTAAGCCCAGCCACTCGCATGATCTAAATCAGCAGAATACACTGAAGCAAGTGAAGTTTCAGCAGATCAAAACCCAGGAGACTGTACCCTGACCTGTCTCACAAGCTTTGAGCAAATCTCATGTTTCTTCCTCATCTTAAGTTTTTTTACAATTTCCAAGTTAGCTCACATTATACAGCATTATAAAGCATGTTACAGAGAATATAGAGTCAAATGTCACCTTCAGAGGCTTGTTCTTTTGTATATAAAATTCTCCCGCTGAAAAAACTGACTCTGGGTAGAGAGCACACCGAGCTGAAATTTATTCTACTAATACTGAAATGGAAGGAGGCCTGCAAAAGCCAAGGAGGTTTCTAGTGGTGCATAAAAAACATGTGGAGAGCTTATGGCACAAATTATAGTTACATCCCTTACACTAAGCCTTTCTCCTAGTAAGTACACATTTCCAACTGTAAGACCCAGCTTCTTTTCTTAGCTGTGTAGTTCAAGGAGTTTGCCATGAGGTACTTAGATTGTGAAGGCAGACTCAGAACTGGGACTGTTAAGAGCTCTGATCAAAACCAATGATCTAACGTTACAGGTGAAATTCTTCTTCTAATTCAAGACATTTCACTGAAGAATACAAAACATCTGTAATTCTTTGGTTTGGGAGCCACAGAAAGAATAACAACCTGGAAAGCAGAACAGGACATTTTGCTGTCTGCTGGATTGGTTCAAACACACAAACTCCCATGTCAATTCCATCCAATACAACTTCGACTCCAGAATGAATTATAGACTGCGCAGATGTTAAATTCATAAACTAAGTTTTGGAACAGACTGCTGCTACTCTACAGCCTGGGAAACTACTAAGTGCTTAAAGAGGAATGACTGGTGCACATCAACTATTGCTCCTATTTTTATGATTGCTGTTGTGGTGTTTTTGACAACTGGTGCTGTTAAGTAGGACATGTAGGATTTGGAATTCTGCTTTCTCTACAAAAATTATTGCCGTGAATCTAAAGCTTTGGGTCACTGGATTCTGATCATCCCCAACACCAAATATTGTAGACAAAAACCAGAGTAGAAATGGTAAGATGTCTGTCATTCACCTAAGCTAGTAGCTCAAAGCAGCTGCTTACCCACAATTTGCAGGGTGCACATCCTTATTGTCCGTTAGACTAGTAAATCAAATGCTGGAGTGGACTAGCTGGACGGGATTTACATAAAATCACAATCAAATTCACGGCAGCACACCTTTCTCTTTGGTAATTAGATTCAGTGTTGGTTTTGGTTTTCTGAGCCCAATAACCCATTTCTTTACTTTATGATTTCTTAGCAATTTTCATTAGCAAGTGAATTTTTATGCATCACTTTTAAAAAGCACCAGCTGCACCAGTAAAAATGTGCATCCATTCACTGAACAGTCAAAAAATCCAAACGCATATTAATACATTTATACTCACTGAACTCTCGAGCACATCTAAATAGCTATCACTTGTTCCTGATTTCCAATGCAATGTCCCACATAATGCTGATGAAAATACAATACACTGGGTGCAAAACTGGTTGAAAACCATATCTAGAGAGCAATTATCAAAAGTTCACTATCAAAATGAAAAAGAGGCATCAAACAAGGGATATCCAGTACTATTCAGCATTCTCATTATTGACTTGAATGATAACAGTAAAAGACTAGGCTTATAAAATTCATTGAACAGATCAAACCAGAATGCACTGCAAGTATGTTGAGCTACAGAAAGAGCCAGACAAATCAAGAAAAGATCCAAAAATATTTTGGGGCTATACAAAATGTTTAATGCCAGACTCAGATGCATAAAAACACACGTATGCTGCAGTACATGAATGAAGAAATGAAGTAACTCTTCTCTTCTGTATTGGGAAGACCCCAGGTGATACCAGTTTGAGGCATCTTTCTTTGACAAGGCTGTGATCCAAGTGGAGAAAATCTAGATGCAATGATAAATCAAGAAGCCACAACCTAGCAGGTTAATTAACCAGCATTATTAAACCAGCTAAGGAAAGAGCAAGGTATCTTACATGTTAACCTGATAACAATTCGCAGTCACATTAAAGGTTGTAGAAAAGAGGAATGGATCAAAGCTGCCCTAAGCCACAATGAACAAAGTAAGAAATAACAGGTTTAAATTACAGGAAGGAAGAGCCAGATTGGATATCAAGAGAGAACTATTGTATGGCAAAAAACAGCAAAGTACAGGAAGAGATTTCCTGGACATAATGTGCAGTTTCCCAAAATGATGTTTTTAAACAAAAACAAGACATGCATCTGTGTTTAATGACACAGAAGTGATCAGTTACACCACCCTGGGGCAAGAGGATGGCCTTGATGCCTCCTAAGAGCCCTTCAAGTTCTTGTGCCTAAAATTAAAATCTCAGCTTTAATGTTTTCTGGAGAGGCCAGAAATGTGAGAGATGAAAAATACACAGATTTCCAGTTCTTTCTTCAAATCCAAGAACAAATGTGGAGTTAAGATTTCTTATTCATGATTCCTACTCCTGAGCTTTTTTTGCAAGACAATGTCATATGATGAAAAACTTCCCTCTGTTGCAAGCTATTCCAACACCTCCTCATCTTCATTTGTTACTCTAATTGCCGTATTTCTTTTGGTGCATTGGAAAAAGTTTAGTACGTATTAATTCAGAATTGATGGTACCTCTCTGGCACACTAACTGACTGGATGGCTAATTGGTTATTACAGCTGTGGTTCACAACAACGTATCTTTACCTTACCTTAATGGTCCTTTTTTAAATGCCCAACAATGGGAAATTGTAATTTAAAAATTCATTCATTTCCATACTTACTACCAGGGGATTCCCGATAGAAATTTGTTTTCTTTATCTCATATTAAGTTTGGAGATGAACTATAAACTTAGGCTGCTAGACATTCCTGTACCATCAACTTTAATTTCAGCCAGGGCTGCTCTTTTCATTTATGAAGACAATACAAGGCTGTACTTTTTCCAGTAACACCACCATACCTTACTCCATTCTGTGTAGCCTCTCCTGTACAACACTTCTTGTAGGAATAGGAGATTAATTCCCTATCACAGTAAAAAGTTCCCTGGTCATTTTTTAGACTTAGTTCAACTAAAATTTGAAGTCTCCGTGCAGTAAACTTCTTCATTTGATTCTCAGACTTAAGGGCACAAAGGCAATTTGATTCTCAACCTCCAGAGCAGAGGATTGATCCTTAAAGGCAAGGAATGATGGTTTAATCACACCAAAAGGATACAGCAATTAGAACTCAAACTAAATCTGGACTTGCAGCAAATGCTGGTGGAGAAATTTGTAAGCTACGTGTTCTCCATCTAGCCTGTTCTCTCACTGTTATGAGCTGTAACAAGACCAAAAGGCTGTGTCAACAGTAATGCAGCGTTGATAATATTGTTCCATTATACAGTTCTTTCATTTAGAGGGGTTCAAAGGCACCTTTAATTAACTTGTATAGGAATCTTAACTATTGAAATGAAACCCAGAGAAAAGCAGCAACAAGTCTCTGCGTGGAAAGAATCTTTACCATTGCAGAGCATTTGAGGGCAGGAAATGAAGTATGCCAAAACATTATGTCAAGACAGTGGTGAGAAGAAAAGAAGGGTTGGACTAAAGATGGATGAACTCCCTAATCAAAACTAGAAGCAAACTCTCCTATTCATCCTCCCCTTTTTTTTTTTTTTTTTTTTTTAAACACAGAGATTTCGAGTCATTCCCCTTCCATGCTGGGTGTTGTGAAACTTTAGGAAACCTCCCTACGGCCAGAGAAAATATGGATGTCCTCTGCTGACCCGCAGATGGAGAAGTCTAAGGGCCAAGGTACAGAAGCCTTTGAATGGAGAAACAAGTTCAGCTCAGTTGGCAGACACACTTCTCTCTCTCACTACTGCCTTAATTTTTTAGGTTGCACAGACTGGCAGAGAAAGGTTGCAAATGTCTTGCCACAGTTTGAATCAGTTTTTTCCAGTGAAGATCCTGGAAGGGATCTGTCCATGTTATCTACTAAAATGTTGACAATTAAAAAAAAAATAATCTATTTTTATCATCATCATTAACTTCAAGGAATAACCACTGTTCGCAAAAGGATGGCTTGGCTAACAAGGAGCAGCCTGAGCCACAGCAACACTGCCTGTCCTGAGACTCCCACTCCTTCACTGAATTAGCTTTAAGAAAGAACGTGACACTAGGGCAAGAACTGATGGCAATGAGCAACTCCAGGCATGCAACGGAGAGCAAAACAAGGCTGCACAAACATGCATGGGAAAACCTGATCTAAACTGTCATTACCAAACACCCCCCCAATGCAGATAAGGTCCAGCTGTAGCTGTGAAGATGACATTCCTCTCTGGAGATGAGCCAAGCTGGAGGAGGATGTGTCCCACCATCATTGCCATGATGTTTGAGTTACTGCCAGCTATGGAATAGAGAATTCATCATCTGTCAGTGACCTCCAAGATAAGTCAAAGTTTTCATTGCTCAGAAAGGAAAATCATACAAAAAATGAAACATCTGTTAGGAGAATAAGCTGCATTTTATGGTGTTTGCTGTATGCAGTAACATGCCTGTAATCTCAGACCATGTTTGCTATAACATACTGACTCACTGCCTCTCTTCACTACACAGTTCTGATGCCCGAAGTCACCTTGACAGGAGCAAGTATTAATTTCTGTCAGTGCTGTTTTAAATGTTTGCATAGACAGAGTTATCAAGGCAAGTGTGAGCAGATTGTAGGTACAGCCAGAGCAGCTCCTCGCTTGGCTGTCCTTTTGGAGCTCTGCTCAAGTTACGTACCCAGCAGTCACTGAGTCTTTCCTTACACATAGTCTGGAGTGTAAAGTCACAGTAGTATTCAAAAGGTTAAAGCAGAGTGAACTGTTAATTTTAATGCTTTCTCTAAGCTTCAGTTTTAATAAGCGAAAATGATGTTCTTATTTGCAGTAAAGTGGTGTTATAAAATTCTGTCTGTCAAGCTCATTTTAAAACCATGGAAATAAATGATCTGACAAAATCAGGCTATTAGACAAGTGAAGAAGAGTGATTTCCATAAAAGTAGAGGAGCTGTTCCTTAATTTCACACTTGGTAGTCTTTTGGGTCGACTAAATTTTTAAATAAGTGATAAAATTATATTAGCGCAATTGCATTTTTATAGATTTTTTTGGTCATTGTACTCTTTTTCAATTCCTTTATTTTAACTCAAACCATTCTGCTGAAAGGTTACCTCTCAACTTATGTTACCTCATAACAGTTTCTGCTCACACAACAGAACTGTAGGTTCACAAATCCTCTATAAAAGTACCCAGAATGACCACACTGACCCAAAAGTATTCTAAAGTGGAAAGATCATTTTATTGCAGTCATGTACTGCTGAAATGCTGGCCCTGCACACTGCATTTGACTGTCTGCAGAAACAGATGCATAGTAAGTCACTTCAAAGCAGTTTGGTTTCACATATGAACATTTTCTCTAGCAGCAGACTACAATTTCCATCATCTACACCATGCATGTGAGAGCCAAACAAACAAGATGCTTTTCCATGTCCAGATATGTGTGGCAAGCGCAGCCTTCATAGAAAGAGAAGTCGCTGTTCACGATACCCAGATGAAGATCAGACAGGCCTGTTCCACCAGCTCAGAACACACAGCTCAATGCTGAGAGATATCACAGACTCCTTCTGGGGCTAATGCCCCTCAAACACATCCCAAGCAACAGGAAGGACAACTGCCCATGCCCCACTCTCCCCTTCGCCCCAGAAATGAGGGAAGTTTCCACACCCACAACCCAAGGGAGGATTTCTGTTGTCAGTTTTCCTAGCCTAGCCTGAGGAGAGAGGAGCAAGGCTATTGCTTCTCCTCACCTGAGCCCAACCACCCATTTTGGGAGCACAGCTGGATGCACACAGGAATTTGCAAACAATTTTAGCACCGCAACCTCTTCCAGAGATTAATTTTTTCACCTCTGGAAATTTATGACAAGCTTTTTTCTGACAAATCAAATCACATATTTCAAGAGTAAAGCTAATTCTCCTCCTCACAGACTTAAATAATGTTCTAATAATTATGTTGTAGTAGGGAGGTCAGTATAAAAGGATTTTGACCTTTTATGAGGTCAATGACTCTTCATCTCATCTTGCTCAGTTTCATTTGTTTGTTGAGAGAAGAGATCCAAAATACTGATACACAGGTTGTGACATGCTGTTTGAACATTAGCTTACTATAATTGGTCACGTCATCATGTATCATATTAACAATATACACAAAAGTGCCCTGAAACAATTGTCTTATAGATCCATCATACATCATAACGAAGCTTCTGGGACTGTTATCCGGCAGCATCCAGTTGTGATGCACATTCCACTTGAGTTCTGGATCTAAACATCACTGTCATCTTAATAGTAAGCGATAGATTAATAACTTCCTGCTTGTTTACAAAACCTACATGCACGTAAAAGATGGCAATACAAATTTATTGCCACTGAGCATGCTCAAAATAGAAAGCCCACAGAGAAGCAAAAACTTCTTTGCGTATGTTTTTCAAGCCAACAGCTCTCAATTTTTCCAAGTATGACAATTCCTTACCCCAGTAATGCAGTGAGCTGGTCTGGAAAGTAGAACTAGAAGAATATCTTCATCTATCAGCTGAATGAGACACACGTGACCTTGAAATGCAAAATGAAAAAATACACTAGCACCTTGGATTTATGTCATATAAATCACACTGAAAGCATTTTTTTTGCACAAACTTTTTAACATCCTCTTTCCCCATGCTTTCATATATTTCAAGAGAAGTGCAAAATCAGGTTCATTCTACACACAGCAACCTAGCTATATTTCAGTCAAATTTCAGTGTAATTAGGATGCCTAAATCTCCTAGGAAGTTTTGAGATTTTCAGCTAATAACTTTATCTTTTTTCCCCTCCACCTTTTCCCAGCTATTTGACAGCAAGAAATAACAAGTGATTTAACTCCTGATGCAGTAGTCCAAACTCTGAGCAATTCCTTTATTAAGAAGTGCAGAGGAAGGTCTTGGAGTCAGAAAACCTCCTACCTATGTTTTTTGTAGCCCTAGAATATCATCAACTTGACCCAGACTCAACAAGAAAGTAAATATAGTTATCTTCCTTACACCCAACATGAGCCATTGGCACATAAATGCTATAATCCCCAGCAGAGGCATGTTGTAAGGGAAAACTCTTGAAAGTAGATAAGAGTATAAGCAGAGATCTTAAATAACTCAGAGACTTTCCGTCAGTCCCATCCCAGAAGTTGTTCCAGGAAGGGTCCACAGGCAGCAGTTTACAGAGCCTGAGCTTTACATTGCTGCAAAAAAGATGCTGTTGCTGATTCTGCAGGATCCGCGCTATTCCTTGAGTGAGTCAGCACTGAGCGAATGCCCTGGTATTTGTGCAGCTGGTAGTACTATTTTTCAGATAAGATGGAAAGTGATGCAAATTTTAATAAACCATGCAGACAAAACTACTAACATCCCTACAGCCTGTTCTGCATATTATCTCAGTCTTTTAACTAAATTCCAGTTGATCTGCTCCACTCTGCATGGCTGCAGACCCTCTGCAGTGCAATGGTACTCTACACCTCTTAAGCACCAGCAGCACATGCACTGGATCTGGGCCCCAGTGAAAGGGGCTCTGTGGAGCAGGAAGCTCTATAGATGTGCTTCTTCCCCACATAGCGCTTGCTCCACTCCACCCCTACTATTTCTGCTTGTTGATACCCATTCTTCTCCCTAGCACAAGCCCAAAGGTCTGGGACCACCGTTTTGGAAAGCTCAGACAGGCGAGCCAGGGCAAACAGCCCTTCTCCTCCAGCAAGGGAGCTGCGCTATGAGGAAAGCTCACTGCCATGGAGCAACCACATGGCTTGGGGACAATCCGGTGCTGCCCCGCGGCACGCAGAGGAGTCTGCCAGGGATACCGCAACCTGCGGAGACCAAGAGACTGGTTGAGAGCTTTTAAGTCTAGGAAACAATGAAATGCCACTTACTAGGAATGAAGGAAACCTGTGGCAGTGCCAGCTGCTCAGCCTCATACGCTCCTCCCTTGGATGTTAGATACAAATAAGCAAGCTTAGGACACTCCAGCAGCTCCACTCCACACAAGAGATACACATTCAGCAGAAATGAATACATGCTCTCATTTTTAATAAAAATTAGAGATAATTTAAAGCTCTCTTCTATCTTGGACTTGGGAAGGGTGATGCACGTGCTGAAAACAAAGCAGTGGGAACTGTGCTGAGGCCAGCAGATATGTCTGCAGGCGGCCAGCCAGCCTTCAAGGCAGTCCTCGGGCCACAGGGGACTCCTGGGGTCCCCCCGGCTGCCAAGAGGGCTCCTCAGCGCTGAGACCGGACGGGACAATCAGCACTGCGGAGAGCCAGGGCACGGCCAGGCCTCCGCCATGACGCGCTGCCTGGCTTCCTCTGCACCCAGGGAAGGTCACACAGCCCCTCTCAGCACACACGACTCGCAGCCCCTTGTCTGTGGCCATGGCAGGAAAATAAACCTACCTAAGGAACAACAGGAACTTTCCTCAGGTTTTTGAGGAGGGGGAAGAAAAAAAAAAAAAAAAAGAGCTGGCAGGTGTGAAGCCTTCTGCAGCATCAAGTCACTGGCAGCCCTCAGGCGTCCCCACAGTGGGCCTGAATGCCCACTGCACAACACATGAAAAGTACTTGGAAAGAAAAGGACACAGAAGTTATTCTTCCAGTATTAAATCACCAGTTGATCCAAACAGCACAGAAGCATCCAAATCAAGCTTTTCAGCTGCTCCCATAGACTGTATGTGAGACCCTGCTGCAACATTAACCTGAAAATTAGCACCATTTAGAACACTCAGAAAGTCTGATATTGATTTATTTGAACAGATAGGGTTCTGGTTATTTAAACAAACAAGGCTGCAATACAGTCAATGTAAATCTACCTGGAAACCGGAAGGCGGAGCACCGCACTGCAGCTAGCTCAGTGCTTGGAACATCTTGCCATGAGCGCAGTGCAGAGAGGGTTTGCTTTGGGGCAGACCATCAGGGAAGATGGAGCTTCACATCTCGGGCACAGACAGCCTGCGCTGTCCAAGAGACCACCTCACCCTCCCTGAGCATGGAGGAGGTGCTCGTTTCCCCATCCTCAGAGCACCTCCCGGTCCTGCTGGAAGGCTCATTTCTTCTTGCAGTGACTGGAAGGACTGGCCAAACTAGGGTGTTTTTATTGACAGAGCATAAAGTTAGAGGGAAAGTTGTAATAGTTAACAGGTGTACGATCAAATTGAAAGACGAGTAATCCCCACCAGCAGTTCCCACAACAAAGCTTTAAAATGGTGGAGGTGTCATCTTTCAAAGCCACCCAGACACTCCTTAAAAGATGTTTGCAATGAACACAAATTATTGTCAGACACCTTCTCCTGGTAATAACAAAGTTCTTATCGTTGTATTCTGTTAACAACTAGTTTTTATTACATCAAATAAAGGTGTGAATCCACATCAGATTTGACTATTAACACATGATTAACAGCCAGCACCAGCATGAGCTAAAAGTATCTAGTCTATTTGCTTTTCAGATGTAGTCATCTTTTATATGAATCTCATATAAAATCTATTGGGAGATCTTTAACAAACAGGACCAAGTCCTGTCAAATTCCCCAGCCATATTCTATGAACACAGAGCAGTGTAGCTGTTAATAAGGGTATTCATCATGAGACAGCCTATTTTTGGCATTGTATATGACAGTCTCAGTAACTTACAATTGTCCCTTGAATGTGAACTTATCATTTAATTACACTCTGAGAGACTGCTTTCCCATATCACCCAGCAAGTTAGTTAACCACACAGCAATTCTCCAGCTAATCCAAGTGTGATTGGATCAGTCCAAGGTGCACAACATATCTTTCCATTCCTGGGAATCCCCTATGGAACAGTCAGTTTATTTCCATCTTTGGGGTTTTGGGGTGCTTTTTGTTTGGTTGGGTTTTTTTCTTGAATTTAAGTACCTACTGGCAAATGCTCCAAGATTTTGAACAGATAAGTTGTTTAAAGGATGATGAATTTTGATTCATCATAAAATACCCAATATTAAGCCAAATGGACATATAGAAAGCCTCAGAAAAAGTACCAATAAAACCTTGGAAAGAAAAACAGATCAGCCATTGGCAAAGGTTTTATTTATTCATAATCCCTGTATCTTAATGAAAACAACAGGTGTCACTGGATAATTTACTCATATTTAGTATGTATTAAGAACACACATTTTCCAAGTGATGTGGGGTACAAAAGCCTTTTTTTGGTATAGGAAGCATATGCTTATATTAAAGCATATAATAATTGTTTGAGAGCTTATAGTGCCCCCAAGTTCCATTAAATGCATATTTCTTTGTTTCTATTGTATGCTTCATGCAATGTTGACAGATAGCCACAGTGCTCTACCTTGCTGCAATTCAGTTTCATGGGGATGTAAAGCAGCTGTATCCTGAGGGACATGGTCAATCTGAAGTGACACCTGACTTTTGTAGCATCATAGTATATCCCCTATAAATAGTTATTATCCTTACTGTTCTCCTTACCTGGGAAGAAACACACAAAAAGCATTGCTTCCTGCAAGAGGCTCTCAATCTTTTGAAGACAAAAGCAAGGAAGAAGGGGGGGGAGAGAGCAGAGAAAGAAAGAAAAAAAATGGTGTTGTCTCATTTCTCCCATTCTGCTTCTTAACTGCCAGAACTAACCCACAGCACAAGCTTTAAGCATCGACACAAGCAGGTGCCCCAGTCACCTGTGAGTTTGGTCTGCACCAATAAAAGTCACTATGTATTGCCTATGCAGTACATATTACATTCCCTTAGAGAGGCATTAAAATGCCAGCTACATTTAAACAAGTGAATGTCTGGCCCCTAATAAAACCCACATAATTTAATACTAATGAGTCTACCAATTATGACCCAGTCTCTGAACTTCCTTTCTGGGAAAAATCATTGGGAAGGTAGTTCAATGCCAACTCTAGCAATTACATTACTGCTCCAATATAGAGAGCCCCAGCTTCACTTCTGGTCATTGCATTAACTGATTTGGGGTGCAGAGGGGAAGGGGTGAGGTGCGATTGCCTGCCTGTGACAATGAACAGAATCTAAACAAGCTTGCTGATCCTCAGACCAATCAACTGCTTTCACATCTTAATCAGAATATACTGCTGGCTTTAATGGTAGCAGAAAAAAGTAGGAGACTGCTTTGTAAGAGATAACTACTGCTAAATAACTTAATAGTGCTGTTGCTGTATAAGGTTTCCCACTTGAGAAGAAACACAAACCCCATGTTCACCAGTGTTTCTTTCAGAATCAACAGGAATCCTCCTTAAGATACATATAGCATGACTGCAATGCCTACATACTGCAGGATGGAGGGCTTTCAGTCACCTGTTTGCTTCTTGTTGAGCCTGGATGCAGGCATGTTATTTTCCCTGTTTGTGGTAGAGCTCTACATGGAAACAAGGTCTCCCTACCCAAGCAAGAAACTACCACAGCAGCAACAGGAAGCACGCAGCCAAATTTACAGGGCAGTTCTGTATGGCACTGCCTACAACAATTGTCTTTCTGCTGCCTGCAGCAAGGTTGCCAGCTTAGGCCTCTCGTCCTCACTCATCTGCTAGAAGACTGCATCCATTCATCATCTATCCAGAATTTAATTCAGTGCTTAACATATGTGTAATTAACAGGCTCCGCTATGACAATAAGCTCCATTTTGAGCTGACCACTGAACCACACAGAAACTTTGGCTGGTGGAGAACAGACTCATCTGCCTTCTACGCCTGGACCTGCCGCAGTCCCATGTGGCGTGCAGCACGTGTACGATTAGACGCCGTACCTTTGCCCGTCCCCAGCCACGACCACCACGCTCTGCTTCTGGTACGGACTGCCCCTGGAAGCCCTGCAGGGCCTTCTGGCAGGCAGCGCTGGATGCTGGTTGTGTACCTTTAATTCATAGTGCACCTTTAATTTCTGTGACACGCTGAGATAATACAGTGAGGAGTTCTTTAGAAATGCTATAAATAGCTTAAATAAATAGATATTCTCTGTGGTGGGTCCTCAGCTCCGGAACTGACTCTTGCCAGAAATCCATCAGAGCCTGAATCTGGCAAGCTCTCGTAGAAGATGCGAGACACATCTTTTTACATTCCAGCTCACTAAATGCAAGTGCCTGGCTAGTTCTGTGAGGGGGGGGAGAAAATGCCTGGAACACAAGGGGTCACTCCCTGTGCCAGCTCAAACGTTGCCTGCCATTAGTTCACCATGTACTAGCTGTTGGAAAGGGCACATAGATACTACAGTGCTACTGCCTTATAAATACATACAATAATTAAAGCTAATTTCTATGAGAAACAACTTTATGATCCTTTGAGACAAAGGACTCGCTGTGGATGTACGATATTATCTTTGTTATTACTAAACAATGTTGCACACGCTATTGCTGCCCAACGTGTTAACTCCTCACCTCATCCCCCGGTGAGCCCGGACTGCATCTTTGGACAACGATTGCTCTGGAAAGGTATGCATTTGATAGTCACACACAACAGCCTCAAAAATGTAGAGCATTGAAGAAGTAGCTTCTGTTCCCAGCCTCTGAAGTCAAATAACTGTCACAACTTCGTCTAAACTAACCAATGCCTAAGGTTTCAAGGTATTTAATTACATAATAAGTAAATTATAGAAACGCAGAGAATGAGTGGAAATGCCTCACATTCAGAGTCAGACATTTTGTCTCAGGAAGTCTGGCATCCTTAGCTCCCTCAGCAGAGAATCAAGATGAAGTCAAAATTAGTGTTGTTACGTTATTTCTTTTTATAGCAGTTGCCTGAAAGTCCACAAATGCCAGCCCATTAGTGTGCTGTCACTCAGTAACATCACCTATTTTGTCCTTTAAGAAAATAGCTTTGTATGCATTTTTGAACATCAAAAGCACAAACATTCACTGTTTAAAACTTTTTACAGTGTGACTATTTCCAGCCCCTCCTGCTAGGATGTTAATATTGATAGTTTAATGTGGCTATGTATATACTATTTATTGCATGAAGCACATAGTAATTATTTTTACTTTGGTCGCAGAGCTTTTTTTTTTTT
>VXBL01005517.1:621113-651113 GCA_013400195.1 Aramus guarauna
CCCCCCCCCGCATGCTTCTACCACGGTGGCAAACTTATTTCAAAAATTCTGATGAAACGCTTTGTAAATTTTGTTATTCTGTGATGATAATAAATCATTATAGCCTTAAACACTTCTCTAGCTTGGAGCCTCAGTCACAAATTATCTTGTCATTCTGACCAAAACATTCTCCAAAAAAGCTTGACAAGTGCTAAAACCCAGAACATGAAACCATGTGTTGTTGTGAAAGCAAGATTCAGAAATGTCAATTAATTAGATTAAGAGGCTACTTTTAGCTTTACTTGTGTTGCCAAATAACCCTTAAAATATGCATAGCAGTGGAAGTCTACCTCAGCAATACAGTACTTCTGTGCAAAATAAAGACAATGGATCTGGCTAATAGAGGGAATTATTGTATCTGTCATTCAGACAGGGAGAATGATCTAGAAGCAAATGTCTTGCTTCCCTTTCCACTGTATGGATTCACAAGCAAGATAAATTCTGCCACTTACGAGTTTAGGCATACTTTTTTTTTTTCCTGAAATCTGATTCAGATTAGAAAATAAAAGTCGAATCACTATTATACATCTCCATAAGTAAAATGGATTTCTAACATCACTCTCTGTGTAGCTGTCTCCCCCCTCCCATAAAATATCATCCTTTATTTGCATTTTTGAAGTTCACTTTAGGAAAAAAAAAGTGGTGCAATTAAATAGATTTTTATTCAACTTTCTCATAGCTACCCCTAAAATTTTTATCTTTAAATAATCCATATCCTCAATTTTATTTACACTATAAACTGTTCCTATATTTTAATGGTATGTTTGCTTTAAAAGGGGTTGTTGGCTTTAATAGCTCGGTTATTATCTTTGTAAACTAACATTCCACATTCCTCCTAACTAAATCCTAGCAAATCATCTGTGCTTGCATTTGGAACATACATTCCACCACTGAAAATAAAATTTAAGCCAAATAAATGTGCTGTTCAAATTAATATACATAAAATGAATAGCTAAACATAGATCAATTTTGATGGATTTAACAGTAGGTTTGTTAGTGGCAGGAGGGTCATGATATGTAATACACTCAAGAGAAAGGAACTAAGTAAATTTAATTTCCTGTAACCCCTATTATTTTGTGTTACAATTTTTAATGCTGGAACACTGTATCTCTTTAGAAAAAATTAACTGCTTGTGTTTTTATAAAACATACCACTAGTGATATGGATCGGTACAAAGGTACCCACATGGGTGGGTAAGTAAACAAGCACAATAGGAAGGACCCCAACAGGGGCAGATCTGCAGCTGAAGAAGTCCGTAAGCCTCAGGTTCTGGCCCAGGACAAGACCAGTTTACACCACAGGAGAGCCTTGGCTGAAGCTTAGGAACAATAACTTGCTAGAAGGTGGCATCACATTACATTTTTCATTAAAATTCATCAAAATAAAGGTATTTTCTCATCTTTGCCTTTCCACCCTGTCCTTTCCAAGGACCTTATCTCTGGCAAAGCCATCATTTCTCCGATAGGAGGGTTGTGGGCACAGCACAAGACCCAAAGTTACAGTACATCGAATCAAATATGGTACACAGTGTCATCAGTCCTTGAGCAATAGCCATCTTTGAATGACAGTAACTCAAATAATGAGTTTTGGCCTTTAGCTACAATTGTAATATTGTAATTGTAATAAAAATCTTATTTCAATAGTTCCATTTTCCCCTGTTAACTGGTCCACTGTTAGCCATGTTACAAGCAATGGTTTCTAGCAATTAACCCTGTTCCTCCCCTGCCAGAGCCTGTACAGACCGACCGTCTTCTCTATGGCCTGAACTTACATTGCTAATCAAATATTCCTCTTTCCCCATTCCTTGGGCTTTCCCTTCCTCACAGGGCACCTGCATGGACTTTTGGCTGCTGGCTTGACCGGTGATTAACCAGTGACTGCACGTAACCACGTCTTGCTGCTGCTGAGTACGTACTTGAGTCTGGTCTCTGCAGAGGGTATCCTGTACAGGCCCTTTAGTGAAGGGGGAAGGCAACAAGGAAGAGAGATGGAATATTTAAGGATATCAAAAACCCTGCACATTAAAAAAAACCCCAACAAACCATCACACAAAAAGACCAAGACAGTCCTCCTAATTTTTAGACACACCACAAACTATTCTTAAGTTCTCTGGCCCAGGCTGTTACAATTTCTTAGAACATTTAGGATGTTCAGTTTTTGTGTGAAGCAGATGGAGGTATTTCCTTACAGAATGAACCTTAAGTCAAGTTTAAGAACTGAAATATATTGTCCACCAAGGATCAAGGTAAAAATTCAGAGTGTTAGAGGCACCCTGTGTGCAAAGGCATTGGGTGCTGCATCTGCAACATGCCCTGCCACCGGCCAGCCAAGCTGCCTGAGAGGTGGCAGTGCCTCAGCCGGTCTCCAGCTGCTCCCAGTGGGGCAGGGACCCCCCCCCCATGGGTCCTGTGCCCTCTGTGGCCATTCCCTGCAGATGTTCTGGAGACCTCAGGACTTCTTGAGCAGTGTTAAGTAGTTGTTTTGGCACTTAAATCCTGCTCTCTACGTCTGTGCTTGGAGAAGCCCTATGAAACTGTGAGCCCTGGCTGAAAATAGACCACTGAGGACTAAATTAAAATAAAATTTAGCAACAGGGCCCAAATGTTAACATGCTGTATTTATCTCAAACTTATTAACATTCCTGTGAGTCTCTGAAACACTTTATTACTGATACATGGGATTGTGCTGCTATAATAGGCTTCCCTGAGGAGTAACTAGGACTCCAGCTGTACTGCAGGATACGTTGTGCGACATATTATAGGGTTAAATGGTGCTGTCTTATCTGCACAATGTGTGTATTACAAGTGTAAATGAGGGAGCTCATTTGAGAAACTTGAAGTCTGCATTGAAACACTGAACAGGTTCGTACTATTAGTGAAAAAGAGTGAAGGGCCCCTTTTTCCAGTTGCGAGCAACTTAGTCCTATGATTGATGTAGAAAACTTAACGCCTCTGCCAGCAAAAAATGAAGCTGTGTCTAAAGTAACTCTACCTACCGGTGTTACAGAAGTGCAACCTCACCTGAGCACAGAAGGCAGTCACAGTGTAAAATGGCAAAATGCAAGGCCATTCACCACCTGTCAAAAGTGGTTAGCAAAGGCAACAGTGATGCTAAACCACCTAGGTCCCTCCCTCTGCTGAAAGGGAGAAAGCTAGTATTTCTTCCTACGCACCACAAGAAAAGCCTGATGAACTGAACTGTTGACAGAAGTGATGTGAAAGTGCCATCAAAATAGTTAAAATGAAAACAGTTATTACTGATATATGGCAGGAAAGCGGACACAACTTTGCAGAAAAGAAACATACTCTCTGCAATAGTCGCGTGTACCTGAGATATTCAGAAAGGATTGTAGGTTACAGGAGCCCTCAAAGTTCAACATATGGTTATTCTGCAGCCCAAGCAGGTAATCACAAGGTACAGTGATGGTGACTGCACTCCTCCTCTGCAAGCTGCTCCGTGCTTAACTTGTAGTTAGAGGTGTGTTCCCCTCGCTAATCTTATCTCCATGCCCCTTGCTGCAAGTTGAACTGATTAACTTTTGGTCTGCCCTTGGTAGATATGTAGAGCATTTGATCAGCACCCATTTTATAACAACTTTTTTTTTTTTTAAACACAGCTAAAGACTGTTATCATGTCCCCACTCAAACTTCTTGTTTCTAGACTAAACAAATCCAATTCTTTTAACTTTTCCTCATAGGTCATGTTTGCAAAACCTCTAATCATTCTTGTTGATCTCCTCTGGATTCTCTCCAATTTGCCTCCATCTTTCTTAATGTCACCAACTTCAGCAGAAGTTTTGCAGCTTGGAGAATTGTTTCTTGCTGCAGAAGCCACCTGACACCCTGACCTTTAGCTCAACAATGAGAAATAGCATACAAGCTTCCTTAAAGAAAATGGTATTACATATATACTGTCATGTATACTTAGTGTCATGCCACCTGCTTGCCACATCAACCGACTACTTTGCCTTAACAGCAACAAAGCAACAACAAACAATAAAAAAAGCTGCTTCTTTTGTGAGCTGTTGTATAGACAGTTTTATTGTATAACTTAGGAATGCAAGAAAGCACAGTTGAGATGTTTTAAAATTCTATTAAAACCTCATTTTTTCTCTCCCCATCTCAAAAAAAAGCACAGCAATTTCAAGAAAACAGAACAGACCAACAGAAGACTAGGAAGAAAAGCTGCATGATCACTGTTAAATAGACGTTAGCCAAAGTTACAGGGGAGTGAGTAAAATAGCCTATAATTAAAAGAAAAAGATAGTGCATCAAGCCTTTATCTCAGGCTGAATGCTAAAACAAGTGTAAGATTCCTTTGACAGGTCTGAGTCAAACTTCTCACAGGTAGCAACCCACAGGACTTACATTTTTCACTGAAGACTATGAAGTCCAACCAACAGCACTTTCTACGAGAGCACCCAGCAGGGAAACCCAGAAGCTGGTGACATTAGGCACATCACCTACCTGCCACACAGGAGTCAGTGATGTTCTCCACACCCCCTCTCAGCTCTTATTTAACTCAGTAAGCACCTAAATTTCTGCCAGCTGGGGAGTGCCAAGCTCCCTGGCTGCTGATGGCATGCAGGTGAGATGTGGTGGGCTGAGCTCTGGAGCTCCCCAGCAGGCAGTAGGGCTTGTGGGGTCTGGTTCCAGTTGTGCTGGGGGACACCTTCTACCTGGGTTCAGAAGGAAAACATGCTGAGAGCCAGGGAGCAGCTCAGCTGACTAGAAAGCCTGCTCTAGAATAGGGCAAAGCGTGAATGGAAGAGCTCTGGCTGCTGGGCTGCAAGTTGGGATGCTGTGGTCTCCAGCTCCAGGAGAGGACTTGCAGCTGGGATGTTGAGCAGATGGCAGGCAGCACCAATCTGGGCTCTGTTAGCCAAGGGTAGTATCACAGATGCTTCAGCTACTCTCTGGAGTATTTCATTTCTAGGTACTTGGTTATGTTGCTGTGTGTCTGACCAGCTTCAAAAAATCCCCACGTGGCCGCCAGATCTTCCCTGTTATTTGTAGGACGGCCTGGGTGCCCAGCAGAGTGTTTCCACCCAGGAACAGCCCCGTAGAGCAGAGGGGACAGGTGGGTCAGAAACCTCAGTGGTCTGGTGCTGGGTGTCTCTGATGGGTTTGTGGCATTTATCATCCCCTATACAACAACCTCTTAGAAAAGAGATGTGAGCAGGTTTGCAAGAAAACACAGCAAATGGCCTATAGCAAGGGTTTCGGAGCAGGGCAAGAAGGAAGATGGGTTTGCAGAGCACGCTGCTTACAAAGAGAGGAGCGTGCCAAGCTGCGGGCTGCATCCAGCGGCAGAGGGGTTAAAGCAGCTTTCAGAGTGTAGGAACAGGGCTGAGAGGGAGTATTACATGTGCCGAGAGTGTTTCTAGGGGATCAGAACTGTTTACAATATGACGTGCCTGCACCTGTGGGTTGGTGTGGGTTTGCCTGCTGTTCAGCGCTTCCTGAGAAGCTGCTAATATACCATAGCTGATGAGACCGCTGTTTTGATCTCTCCCTCCTTGGAATCTCTTCTAGTGCCTTTAATAAAAGCCGTGTTAAGGAAGGACAAGTGGGTGCTTTGTGCTTCTTCAATACCTAATTTGTATTTTTAACATTAAATACTGAAACACATGCCCTGAATTTGATTGTGCTGCTTTTTTTTTTAATCCAATAGTTTCTTGCTGCAGACTTACATACATTTTGTATCACATATTTCCTTTTTTTATTTTGTTTTTTGGGTGTTCTTGCACCTTGCCCAAATCTTATGTTGAAATTCAGAGGCATGCTGAAGCCCTGTCATTCAAAATATTGATGGTAACTAGTCTGTCTGGGGGTGATGGTTGTATTAAAACACTTACCACATAAAAAAGCAGCATATGGCATTTACAAAATCTGGGCCAATAAAGAAGGGTCACGTTCACGCCCAAAACAGGATCAAGCACCTCCTGAGGGTTATACATGGATATACAGAGGGAGCTGGAGAATCTCATATATTTTGGAATCATGCGGGGTATGAAATCAGCATAAGTTACAGCTGCCCTTAGGTGCTTTCTTTTGAGTGGTCAGTGCCACAATCATTCAGCAGAGCACATTGATCTCACTGACTTTGGCAGAATTATAGAGGGTCTGTTTGCATGAACCATTGCTGAACAATTTATCTGATGTATTAATCATCTCTTAGATAAGAGTATCCGGACTGTAGATTTTTCTTGTAACTCAATTTCCCTCCTGTGGTCTGTTTCTGGTTTTGGGTTTTCATGTGAAATTTTAAAATTGCCTTTTTTTGTTGTTGTTGTAATGCTGAGCCGCAGCTCCTGGTGTCCATTCTGAAGCACTGTGAAGTGCAGGCTACTGTGTAGGAGTGAGTGCTCTGTAGTCTTCAGAGACGATGAAGTGCTAGTCTGTATTTCCCCTTTCTGACAGCAGCTCTGGTTTACAAATTGATTTGTCTTCACGGTGGCAAATAAAAATCAAAACTATATTTTTCCTTCATCTTCCAAATGCTCATATAAAATGTAAAAAGTGAACATTTTATTAGAGGTTGGAAGAATTAGTATAATTTATAGGGTTGATGTGGCTATTCTACCCACTTCTAGTAATTCCCCTGGAGACCGTGCCTATGCCACCAGTAAGGTAACTCCGAGAAGTTTATGGTGTGCTGAGGGCAGTGTCCCAGCCACCCTGAAGACGAAGCTTCCCTGCTCGGCAGAGGGCAAGCCCTGCTCCTCGCAGCCAGGCTGTGCCCTCCGGGGAACCTGCTCTCTCCGTGCCGCGCAGCCGCAGCCTTCGGGAGAGCAGGACTTTCTCTGGCCCACCTGCCTCCCTCCCTGCCGCTAATGTGAATCCCTGCTGTCTCTTTTTCTTGCCCCCAAACTATCCCCAATACCTGGAGAGCACTGAAATACATTTTGCAGAATTTCTCCATCTGCTCTGCCCTTCTCTGCAGTTCGGCGACATTGCATGCTCAACTTCCCGGCACTGTAAATGGGAATTAATGTGGAGAAGTCCACGGCTGGCCCTGACCAACCGGCCTCTGCCCTCCAGTGTTAATCTGCGGCTGTTCTTCCTGTTTGCCCTGTGCAATGCAGTGTTAGCGATGGAGATGCCCACTGAAACCCCAGGTTAAGTCACTCCTTGCTTCCCAATTACTGGTGTACCCCAGTAATGAGTTTTTTAAAGTCATATTTTAACTCCAGTCATTTCCAGAGACATTTAATAGGGGCAGCCCATTCTTCTGGGCTCCTCTGAACACAATCCTGTGATGAATTCATGTTGTATCACAAGCCAGAGTGCACAGAGAAAATTTTCAGCCATTCAGAGGTACAAAAAGCAGTAATCTTAGCCTGAAACAATTGTACTGAACTGAAGCACTGCTCCTCTTTTCTAGATCTACTTTTAAGATCCCTGTCAAAACAGCCCTTCAAACACATTTGATTGGGTTGGGGCTCATCACGCTGTCACCAACTCACTTTTCATTAGGCTGTTGCTCTCTGTTAGCCTAGCCAAGCAGAAGAACTCAAACACATGCACAAATTAAATCGACATCCAAACTCCACCAATATACAAAGCAATTTAAATGATATTCATTAGAGCGATGACAAGTCCTGATGAGGCTTTCAGGAGCGGAGTCCTTCAGCTTCTGCCGACTCGGTTTCATGGTCATTGAGGCGTAACTGCAGTGACTGTACCTCCAGTTTAGAAAAAAAAAAGCTGAGAATATGACTCCTCTTCCTGACACACCTACCTCATTCTCCCTTCTGCACAGGTTTACGTCTGAGCACAGGCTTCAGGCTTTTCTTGCAGTTCCTCACAGGCTTTATATCATATACGTGCTTTAGCAAATCCCCTTCCTTTCCCCACCACCTACAAATGCGCCAATTAAAAAGAATTCCATTTTCAAGTAATTTCATTTCACTTGGCTAGAAAGGTCACTAACTCACAATTATGATGGCTATAAACATGTCCCCAGTTTCCTACCGTGCAAGAATGAATGTGATATGTTGAAGCTTAATAAAGAAGTATTTTTCATTGTTAATTTATACTAAAGTTTAAAAGTTACCCTCTCTCCATTTATATTTTTGATGTATAAAAAAAATAAAGATGGACACTATCTTCTCCACAGGGAGTGAATGGGGCTGACAGGTCTAATACAGGCTTTTCCACAGTGCCAAATCATTTGAAATTCATTTCCCTTGCGACCAAAGTCCTTAATTCAGGCATCAAGAGGTAAGGACTCAGAAAATTACCTCGCTATTTGGTTACAAAGTCCACGACGACGCCTGCAGAGTTTAAGCGTATCAGGGAAGAAACGCGCATCCTGGCCCGAATGTGACAACAGGAAATCCGAGCGGGGGACGCGAGGGGCACGTAATGGTTTTAGCGTGGGATGGACGGCGTCGCCAGCAGCCCAGCAGCGCTCCACCACTCGCCCCCGGCTGGGAAGCGGGGCCGTGACTGGCACTGCCATTTCTTACTTCTTTTGGCTTGCTTTATGACAACCTTTTTTATTTCTTGAAACAGGCTAAGAATTTTAAAACCATGATATAGAGGAACGTCGTCTTATGCTATTACTCAAAAATTTCTCTTTTTTTTGGCATAGCTGGCTTAGGTTGTAATTTTTGATTTTACTTTTTAAACACTTCTACAATGAAAGTTAGGCACGTTGGTATATAAGTAAGTATGATTTGCAGTTGCGTATTTTCACTTCCATAAAGTTTATATATATTAACTTGATGAGTGCTCTGGACATACCCATCCATCCCAAAAAGTCTATCTGATTTTAATTCTCTTAAAAGATTATTTAACCAGAAGTGCATTTCAAGCTATAAATAAAGCAAAGTGAACCAAGCAACAGCTGCCGAGGAAGTTAATGTGTCCCACGTAAATGTTGTGATATACTGCTGAAAAACAAACAAACCAACCAGCCAAATCCTACCCTAAAACATAAGCTGGATACTAAGTATAAAAGAAGATTGGGTTTACATGTAAAAAAGGAATCTATGTAACACCACCACTGTATTTGTGTATACAGCACATACGCTAAGTATGAGTGCAACTCAGTCATCTTTTTCATGCTGAACATTTAGTTAAAATTATTGCCCCAAACCAAGGCCTGCAAACAGACTGTAACCTCACCGATTATTCCAGCGCTTTCAGACATGTATAATGATGCGTTAATACATAATTCTGCTCCCTGCCAGAAATGACCCTGATTCTTTCTTCCTTCACTGGTAAAAAATTGACTTCTTATGCAAATACTCTTCAACGAGGGCTGTAGTATCATAGTCTTAACCGTATACAAGCTTTTCGTTATTATAGGATAATTACTGAAAACTCAACCAAATTCACTGCTACCACACCCTGAACAACAGAGACACTTTCATATTCCGGGATGGCAGTAGGATAGTTATGTCTTGTTCTCTCATTTACCTACAGCAGGTCAACCAAGGGCTGGAAGGCACATCTTGGCACAAAGTCCCAGGAGAACAGAATTTACTGTTGGTTTTTGGGTTTGGTTTTATTTTTTTTTTTTTCCTGGAGATGTTAGGTATTTACTATCAATACCCAAGGGAGTCACACACTTGTATTTCCACTGCTAAAACAGTAACTCCCCAGCCAAGTACTAAGAGCTATTTCATCCTTTGCCTAGAGGACCATCCAGTGACTTTTTAAAATTGAGTAATCTTGAAACTCTTTTTTCCCCCCTACTTTGCTTGATAAATTCTAGTTTTATGACCATTTCCTCCTGTATTTCAGCTCTGTGGAGCAGTGTGGGTAACAGAGCAAAGCTCCAACACATTCTTGTAAACAAAAGTTACTCAAATAAAGCAGGTAAAAATAATTGTAATAATTTGATATTTTTCTAGGAAATATATAAGGTTCTCTGGAGGTGTATTTTAAAATACAAACTCTAGTAATTAAATTAGCTTTATTACCAGTTGCCTCTATTCCACTTGCATCACGGTTACTTCTTTTTTCTCTTGTAGCTGAAATAAGAAGTTGCAAAATTAAAGAAGGTTCTTCCCTTCAATACTTGCCAGTATTTTTTTAAATTGCCAAGTATAGCCAAATTTTTTGCTGTTATAAAATGCAGAGTCATATCTGTGTCTAGCTTTATATAGCTAGATACATAGCCATATTAAAATGCAACAGACAGTTCCCATATTGATAACAGTAATCTGCCTTGGTTTGGATAAAAAATTGCACATAGTGTTTACCACAAAAGCAACAGCATAATTAAAACAATATACTTTTGATTTTAATACAAAAATAACATGTAATGAAGATTCCAGAAAGATTTCGGTTTCAGAAACAGTTCCTTACACTTGCTTAAAAGTCATATTTCAGTTAATTATAGATTTCTTACTCACTAAAACTTAAAGATACATTCACTGATTTTTTTTTTTATTTTTTTTTCCGCTAAATGTTGACTCCAGTGAACAGCTCTCTAAGATCTGGCATATTGATTTCTTGTTGTGAAGTGAGCTGTTCAAGCTCCATTTAAGATTTTCATCTTGCATGTAGCCCTGAGCACATCATAGCACCATAAATTAGTTAAATTGCACATTTATCACAAATGTTATTTTAAGATACTGCGTAAATGTGATGGCTGGAAGATATACAGTATGCTGCAACAAGCCACTACTTGGGTGGGGTTAGACCAGGGTCACCTTTATACACCTGTGATTTAAAGCTCTTCCCACCCCATCACAATTTCATTTTTAAACTCTTTCTTGAGGCATTTTGTTTTCTCACTCGATCTGCATATTTCTAAATAAAATATCAAATGCAAAGCAAAAGTCAGACCTCCGATGCATATTTTAAAATCCTGCATCCATATCTTCATCTTTGTCTAATAGGAAAAAAATTATCTTAACATAGCTAGGTTGGTGATTTGGTTAGCACTAATAGTTACCATGCCAATATACGTATCAGTGTATGGATGAAAAGAACATTATTCTAGTTCATTGATTCTCTAAATTCTTTATAATGTGAAATCACATTGGTATGCCAGTCCTGGAGGTTCTGAAATGCAAGTTGAACTTTATTTTAATAAATTTGGGATATGCAGATCCTGAGTAGCCATTCATTTGCAAAGTTTCAAGCATATTTTACAAAATGTACTAAAAAGTCATTTCTGGTGCCCACTAACAGATATGGTTGCTCCTTGAATTTTTACCCAGCACGTCTCCTCACTGCACACTCAGACCTAGGGAGGTCAAGCCCAGGAACTGACTTTTAGGTGCAGTTGTGTCAGTGGTATTAGGTGTTTGCAATCATCCACCTCTTCTCTGTATTTTAAGTAGAGGGAACACTGCAAAAGACTCCGCAGTCTCTCGCTTTTACTCCCTCCCCTTATTTGTCCCAGATAACAGTATTGCGTGCAGGGCTTTTAGCATTACAAGTCAATGGTGCATCTTAAAAATACATTGATTGACAATATATGCAATAATCTGCCAGTCTCCTTATGTGTGAATTTCCAATTTGCAACCAAATACTATATTTAAGCTGTTACAATTTTCAAAGGAGGAATTCTGTGCTGTAGAGGTAAGAAGTTTGGCTGCATTTAGACTGAGATCCTCTTTTTGCAAAAACTGTGGACAGCCTCCCGGGCAGCTTCACCAAAGACTGCAGCTGGCCGGGTTGCCTCTCCGAACTCAGGGGGACTCCTGGGATGGTACAGTCAACAGCAAAACGGCAGGCTGCAATTTTATTGCTGGAAGTTGAGCTGAGGCCATAAACATTGGCACACAAATGACCTTAAAATCAGATACAACTGTGAGCCAAAAGAGGAGGAAAAAACCACAGAGCCCTAATCATTAATCCCAGTCACTAGGTCTGCTTAGCAGTGTTTGCTATACCACAGACAGAACGCTCCCTTACAGTTCTGAAGGCCTGGTACGGGCCTTTACAATTACAGAGAAAAATGAAAAGGAAGGAAAAAAGGAAGGAAAAAAGGAAGGAAAAAAGGAAGGAAAAAAGGAAGGAAAAAAGGAAGGAAAAAAGGAAGGAAAAAAGGAAGGAAAAAAGGAAGGAAAAAAGGAAGGAAAAAAGGAAGGAAAAAAGGAAGGACAATTTAATCAGTTGCTTACTGCAAGACCGTGGGGTTTTTAAAAAACAAAAAGTAATTCTGTACATTTCACATTCGGATGCTAGTTACCACTTGAGACATGATTCTTAAGTGCTGTAATGGTGGTTTCGGTTCCGTGTAACCATCTCCAGCCTCTGAGTTCACCTGACTGGCAAAAGACATTATTTACACGCATACTAATCTAGGTGCTTCGGAGATGCAAATTGTTGTCAATGGTTTTGATGGGATGACCTCTCAACACCAGTAAAAGTCTGTCATTATCATATAAATGCTCTTGCTTGTTTGCGTTTGTTTGGCATGTGTTTATTCATCTTCTCTTCCCCTCTCTGTGAACGCTGTACAACAGCAGGAAGGGCCCTAAGAGAACTCACTGCGAAATCACAAGTTTAAGGCACCAGTCCCAGGTTCCAACTCCCGTCATTTGAAAATGCTGGGAAGATGGAAAGGGATTCTCTGAGCTGTGAAATACCCACCGGTGCAACTTGCAGGCTCTGCTGAAAACATTCGGGGGCACGCGCGCGAGCAGCAGTATCTGCCGGGGGCGGACTCCACAGCACAGCCAACACCTATTTGCTTTGCCACACGTTGCTTCTAAACCCCGTCTTCACAGTCAGCCTTACCTGACGTGTAAAAAGGAGTTAGACCGCTCATTTATCTCTTCTGGGGGGGGGGGAATTCTGTTAATGCAGCCTTTGAATAAGTGCTACCCTGCTCTTTAAATGCTAAAGTTCACTAAAACTCCAGTGATCTATGTGCAGCTTTTGACTGCCAGCACCTGGCAGATGAAGAAACCTACTCAAGCTTCAGTCATAAACAGATAGCATACAATTTAATTTTAATGTGCTCGTTAGTCGTAGCACATTTCAGACATAATTGTGAACGCAACACAAAATTATAGCAAAAAGACAATTTTAATGCTGCTGTAGAAAAAAAGGTTATATGAAGAGTCATATAATGGTGCTTCATTGTCAACAACAAAACAGGGCACAGAGTGCATTACAGTGTCTGTGCTGTTTACATGCCAATATTTTATACATAGATTCTCATATGGTGTCAGCTGTCAGTTACTTCTGCAAATTAACTGCCAAAAATGGAGACGAACAGAATCACTTAGTGTGCTGGTAACCACGGGTTACCTTTCATATGCCTAAAGATAAAGCTGCAGTATGGAATCTTGGGAGAATAATTAGGCAGAACAAAACAGAAAGTTACCAATTGAAATAAAAAGGCATTCTACAATAGGAAATAACAACCAAGAGCGCTTATAAATAAGTAAAAGAGGTTATATCACAGAATGCCTCATAACTTTTTAAGCAAAGTATTACAGTACAAACATTTTAAAGGCTTTATCAATGTTTAGGAAATACAGTACAAGTTTTTCAAATAGATTTAACCCTTTGAGCACTGAGTTTATTTTGACTTTTCTCTTTTTATTTTTTTTTTTTTACTAATAAATACCTTTAAAAGTCATGTTGTGCAAAACAGTTAGAATGCATGCCAGGAAAGCAGTCCATGGCTTCTGTTTCTTCAGACGGTTTAAAAAAAGAAACCAAACAAATGATAGCAACACTAATAAATATGCATAATTTAAACATGAACCTCTATTAATATAGATGTACTGTATAGCAAAACAAAACAAAACATACTTTGCTTTAAGAATAATGTTTCTGAATACTTTATAAATGCTATCTGTGGTATCTTTCATCATATAATTTACAATGTTTGAATGTTAAAAGAAAAAACCCTTAGATCTAAAAAAAATGACATATACACTATATATAGGTACAGTTTATACCTGGGGCTTATCAGGTACAAAAACCACTGTCGCTAAAAATGCTGAAGAAAAAGAAAATGGCATTAACCACAATCACATTTTCCATAAGAGATTCTGAAATCTATACAATATATACATCTATGTTTCAATGTGAAAATTATATTTTTAAATTTCAAGGTGTGAGACACCTCTGCATAAATGGAGGTTCATATTCGTAATCGGAACTAAGCTGGTAAGGGTTTAAAAAAACCACATCCATACATTTTTTACCAAATTAATGCAAAAGTGCTTCAAAGTACTCAGAGGGCTAAAGATTATAGGGTGAGAAATACCAGCACACTTAGGTCACATGAAAAAAGTGCACCAGAAGTAGTTATAAATGCTTAATTAAACTGTCTGTTAATGCATGCAGCTTGATGCATCAGAGGGATGCACAGCAACTAAATCCAATTTACACAAAGTTCCAAACACTTACCACTGCATTTTAACCTTCATATTTTACCAGTAACAACAGCTGATTATGCACCTCTATTTAAACACTGTACAGTTATACAAAACAGTTCAGCCCAGAGCGACTCTGGAGTTAAAATAAGAAGATGTGCCAAGAACTAAACAGTAGCTTTAAGGCGTCTTTGACAGTTTTCCTCAAAGCAAATTACAGTTATTTTAATCAAAAGCAAACGCTACTGCTTCTCTAACTCCGAAACATACAGAAGATGATCCTCTGGTGACTTCCCATGTGTTTTACTAAGATGAAGTTTAACAGCATGCTTGCTTGCAAAAGTCCTGTTACAAAGTTTGCACTGATAAGAAGTTCCAATATCTTCCTCTGGAGAGGACGTCACCAGTTTTTCAGACGGTGACTTTGCTTGTGCTATCTGATTGTTAATCTGTTCACTGGACAGTTTGGACAAGTCTCTTAACCTGAAACCCAGATGCGATTCAAGATGACTGATATAAGTTGAAGGAGTTCTGATCTGTGAAGCACAGTCATTACAAAAGAACACTGGGTGCCCAGTGTCCAAATTTTTAAGGAACTTAGTTCCCCCCGTCCTTCGGAGCTGGTATTTCACATTGGCTAGCCAGTGGCTAATTGTGGTCATTGAAAGTCCCGTAAACCTGGAAATGTGCATTCTTTCTTGAGGGCTCAAGTCTGACATGATGTATTTCCCCTCCGAGGTCTGCCGTAAGCTAGCTGCAAACTGGGCCTGCAATATGAGCAAGTGCTGAGGGTTCCAGTTAGACTGACGTCCCTTCCTTTTCTGAGCTGGTGTACTCTCTTCTGGTTCCTCTATTGTGGTACCATCAATGTCAGATTTCTCAGATATGCTGGAAGGTGTGGAAGATTTTGATGTGTGACTTTCTGTCAGGTTCTTCAGCATATCAGATATATCTGACAAGGCATTCTCGCGTAGCGGCGAGTTTGACATGAATGACACGACTGCAGATGTCTTTGCTGTTGTCACTGTAGATGAAGAAGATGCAGAAGATGTCGATGTGGATGACAAAAGCGCTGAACCCAAAGAGCAGCTTTTGTCACTCTTGCCTTTCGTCAAATCTATGGGTTGGTCATTGTTGACATGATAAAAATAACGGTCTAAGTGGTCTGGTTTTTTGGACTGTAGAGGTGGGGTGGCCACTGCAGCCTTTTCTGCCAAACTGTTGCTCATTTTAAAAAGCATGCTCATTGGATCCAAAGCGGGCAGAGATGGCTTTGCTGCCTTCCCAAGGTGAATATTCATGACAGATTGCAGTGCACTTAATGGATTTACAAATGGCTGTTCGGGAGGGTGGTCAGTAATGATAGCTGTGCTGCTACTTAAAGAACTTACAATGGACTTAACAGGCTCTTTCCCATTTTCCACAGGTTCTACAGTTGGACTATCCTTGCAACCATCTCTCTGAGGGACTGGGCTGTTCTGCTGGCTTTTAAAGCCACCATCATTGGAGGACTCCATCTTAAGAGGTTCACTGACTTCACTACTGCACGGCGAAGGCGTCGCACGCTTCATTGGAGAAAGCTTTCCTTCAGGCTCTTTCATTTTTTCCTCCACTTTCGCCACCTTCTCGGTGACTTTCTTTACCAATTCTTCCATGGCGTGAAAGTTCGTTTTTGGCACAGGTGAGGTCTGACTGCTTGGTGGAGACACCAAGGGCTGGTTTTTAGTTGGTGATACTAGTTCATTGTTCCCAAACATAGGTTTTAACGGTGTGCTCTTCCCAGATGAACCCAATGACAGCTTCATCATATTAGGCAGCTGATAGGCAGCGTGAATGCTGGGGTAGCCACCCCAGCTTGGCGTGCCATTCTGGGCTTTATTTATAGCTGATGTAACTGTGTTTTCTAAAGACTTCAATATATCTAACCCCCCCTTTGGGCTTTCTTCTAGGTCATTTTCAGTCAAGTAATGGTATTTTGAGGAGATATCATACTTCTCCTCATCTTCACTTGACTTTTCTTTCTCTTTCATTTTGTCATCAGCAATGCCTCTTTCTTTATCCACTTCTTTTTTTATTTCAACATTTAATTTAGGGGAAACACTAGAAGGTGTATTGGAAGGAGAAGTGAAAGTGGTGGCAGCTAGTGGCACAGACTGGACTTTCTCATCTACTAAGGATGTTATCGTTGGTGTCGCCGGGGCTTCTATAATTGGCTTCCCTTTTTTCATGGCAGAGTTAGTGACTTTAATAAAATGTCCCGTCACCATCATGTGAGCCGTGAGTTCCTGCAGAGTGTCATGCGAACTTCCACACTCCATGCACTTCAGAATTTGAGATTTCCTCGCCTCAAAGTGCCAGGCATAGCTGGCACCATTCTGGTGACCATAGCGATTATTTGGCGTAATGTAAGGATTAGAATTCTTCTGAAGTGCATCGTTGGTATCTGAGATTGTTGCTTTTGGTGTCCCACCTGTGGAGTCTGGAGAACTTGGAAGTTCAAGCTCCAGTGACGCTTTCTTTCTAGTAGCTGGGATAATTTTTGCTGCTACAGGTGTAACAGGTTCCTTCAGAGGCACTTTTTGGTAGTGTTTTGTTTTGATCATATGAACACTCAAATCCTGAAGAGATTCAAATGAATGACCACAGTACATACACTTTAATACTTTCTGGGCATCTTCTTTCCCTTCCATTTCGAGCAAAGAACGTTTGCGAGGTTTGGACCATCTTTTGGGGTTATTGTTATCAGTTTCATGGTTGTCATCTCGATAATGTCCTGTTTCATTCATGTGCACTGTTAATTCTACTAAAGTATCATAGGCAGCACTGCAGTCTTTACAGCGGAATTTACTGGCTCCAGTAAATATAGAGCCGTAAAGCTTACTGCTTTGTCTGTACAATTGAACTGTGCTAAAAAGACTCGGTTCAGGAAGAATTCTGCTCTGAGAAACTTGCTGCAGTGTTTTAGCCATAGCAGTCTGGTGCCAGTCAAAGCTGCCACTTCCACAACTGCTACTGCTGCTGCTGCTACTACTGCTGCTACCATTGTTTTTTTCTGAAATCGGCTGGTGAAGGTTCAAATTGAGATTGGACCAGTAGGAATTGGAGAGGAAGTTATTATATACGGCTTTCATTTGTTCTAAACTATCAGATACAGTAGAGTCTTCCAGTGGTATCGAAACCTCCTTGCTCTCTTCCTCATTTTTAATAGAGCTGCTCTCAAAGTCTGCCATGCGGTCACTCGTCTCACTGATATGTGACTCACTGTCCATTTCATGGCTAGAAAATTCAGCTGCTGGAGAGTTTTGGTAGCTTTGGCAGTTCTTACTGAAGTCTTTTTCTGGACATGCATATTTTGCTGAAGGCTCCCCATCAACTGCATTTTCATCAGGTTCCACATCTTCTTCCACCAGTGCTGCTGCTTTTAGTTCGTCTGAAACATAGGCTATTACGAAGAAAAGAAAATAAAAGTTAGTATCTGCTGATCGTACTTTTGCTTAAGTGTGTTAGCCAAAGAAGTGTACTTATTTGTAAAATCAAACAGTTAAAATTTAGTGTTTCTTCAGAGCAAGAAAAAAATCTGCTCTTCAAACATAATTTGCCACCTTATTCTTCTCAAGGGGCAACAGCTTGAAATTAAAACTAAATTTGAAATTAATGAAGCACATTCTGGAGGTGGCATTCATTTCTAAAGTAATAAATTACTTGTATCAACCTCAGAGACAGCAGTTCCTGTCTGTCAATTAATATGTCTTATGCTTCTCCTACCCCTAATGCATTTCTTAACAGACAGATTCACAATTTAAATTAAGCAAGCATTTTTTGCTCATTACAGTTTTGAGACTCAATCTTTAATAAATATAGAGTACAATAAACATAAAAAATTTCTACAAAGTAAAAAAAATCCCTAGTTATAATAATAAAAAAATGAGATTTTTTTCTAAGTTATCATTATTAATAGTATCATATTTTAGAGGAGGAGATGGTAAAAGGAGGTGATGCAACCTTTCGAAACAACTCACTAAGAGCAATTTGAGGATATTCATTATTGGTGTAACAAATGACCCATTCACATTTAAACATAACTTTCTCAACAAGAAAGCCCATGCAGAATTATGTCAGGAGCCAGTTCAAGAAAATTGGTATGCTGCACTCATTCTTGCTGTATAAATATATACAAGACCTTCCAGTGGACCTTACAAATGTCAAAGTGTTTGCTCTTTAGACTACTTTGTCAATATTTACTCAGCATAAGCTACACGGACACCCAACAGGGATCCTGTCTTTTTTTCCTCCCTCAAGTAATGCAACTAGTGATGTAAATCTAAGATACTCTTCCTGAATAGGATAGTTGGGAATTGACAGTAAACAAAACTTTTTTTCCATGGTGCTTCTGTGCACATATTCTACATACAGTAAGTCTACCTAAGTTTTTCTTTTAGGCAAGAAAACTATGGAAACATTAAGAGAGGGATCATTAACTGATCAAAATGATCTATTTCTATAAAATGCATTCATTTACAGCTAAGCAAGAAAGCAAAACTAGAACACGACTGTTCTGTATTAAGTGGACTTTAAAATTTACCTGCAATCTCTCACAAATACAATTATAAACTTTGAAAAAAGCACACTTCCAGTAGACTCTGTGGTTGAAGACATTTGACTTCTGACCTACTCTGCAACATATTTGGAATGTGTGGGTATCTGTATCTTAAACACATCAAATAATCTATAGCTTGTTTATTCAAGCAACAGTGCAGAGAAGATAATAGTTTACATCCCAAAAAGACCTACTTTAACTAACAGTGAAAAATGGAGAACAGTACAGTAGGTATCACATATACAGCATTGAACCTTGCAAACTTCTTTCAGGGAAAATATGTTTAAATGTTATCTGAAAACCACAAGAGACAAAACAACTGTTAAAGTAACAATGAAATCAGGCTTTTAGTTTCACATGGAATATTTCTTCATTCAGTTAGGCAATACAAAATATTCACTACTGTTCTTTCACATGGATAGCGAATCTTCCTCCAAGCACGTAAAGTTATAATCTGAGCGTCAGAATAGAAGTTAAACCTTTGAAAGCACAAACACACCACATAAGAGCAACACATAATAGTGATTAAATATGTCAACTCAGATAATGTCAATGCAGAAAATTCATGCAGCAAGGGTCCTATTTTTAACATTTGGGAGAACATAGTTTCAAAGAATTAAGTGAAAAACTTTATAAGATGTTTCAAAGATGCCGATACAAAGAAAAGACCTTAACAAGTATATGTACTCCAATGAAATAGAGCTGTGCTGGTTTGCTCTTTTATGCTTTTTCAAATAATAATTTGAAAATTATTTTATGAGTATTACAGTCATGTCGGCAATTTGTAGTAAGGATCAGTGCCTATCCTGCAATACTTGCAATGAAACCACTACAAAGAATCTAACAAGGTGGATTTCATTCAGTACTTTCATTCCCCTATGGATGGTACAGATTGTTTTTCATCTTAATTATTTGTTCCATCATGTTTCTGAACTCTACCAAAAACTTCAGCGAAGGAGACCAAAGCAGTTCAAATTATTCTCTAAAGCTGAAAAAATTTAAACTACTCATAATGTGTAAACAACTGGCTGTCAACTACCTCTCTCTCAATCACGCCATATCCTAGTGATATGAATAAGGAAGGATGGGAGGAAGGAATGACAGCATGAAACCTATGATTTGGAAGCAAATGTACCCTTTTTCTTTTCCATCTTGTGAAAACAGTTTTTCTTTTACAACTCCAATTCCTTTGTCTCTGTTGTGAAACTGAAGAATAACTCCCTTTTGACGAGGTAAAGAAAATCCAAGGTTACTGCCACACTGCCTGCATTATAAAGATCTCATCCACACCTGTGGGATGAGATGGCACACAAAAGCACTCTCTAAGCGTACCTGTCTTTCACTCTTTTTGTCCACTGAGTGCTAGTGTGAGTGCGTGCCACCCCTTCCCACCACATCACCCACCAAAGCCCCAGGCTCCATCCCTGCACACCACGGAAAGTCCTGGGGACTGGTGCTCACCAACACGAACAGGGGTCACAGAACCAAGCCCTTAATTAGTGTGTTTTTCTTTACATTTTTGTTTCTCTTACTGCTGAAATCTTATGAATTTTGTTTGGACTGAAACACTTGTATTGTCACATTCACAGTTTTTTTAGACAGTGACTTTTACATTAGGGAAAACCTCCAGCACGCGGCTCATTTAAATGTAAATCTATTTACCTTTCATGCTTTCTTTGCCCTTTTCACCAACTATCAAGCATATTTGCGTGTTAACCAGGAGCTGCCTCCTCTATAGCTGTTCCCCTCCCTAAGCTCAAGTTGTGAAACCAACTTGTGACATCAGTCTTTGACCCAGAAATGTGGGAAATGAGGCACAAATGACAGTATGGAATTTAACCCGGCAATCCGCAACTTCGATAAATTGACAGTTTGAACAACTCCTGCTCTTTCCCCTGCACAAAGAAGATGGGGGATGAAACACAGCATTACCCCCAACTTCCTCAACCAAAGATTTATGCAAGAGATGAGGAGGCTCAATGAAATACCTTAGTCTAAGACTTAAAACAATATCTAAACTGGAGTTTATGCCTGTAGCTTCTAATTCCTTATTCCAAGGGCCGGTCACCTAATCGCTTGCCTTCAGGGCAATATAAGGCAACCCAGCAAGTCCTGGATCAAGCTGCGATGGCAGACTCAGGGCATACTCAAAGGTTTTGCAGTATCACTACGGGTAGCTTTACGGTGGCTGACGTGTTTCCTCCTCAGAAAACCCAATGAAGTTTATACTAGCATGTGGGACAGAAGAGGAGAGAGGGTTAAGGCCCAACATCAGTCCCACGCTCGCAGGGAGCACGGGATTCAGTGCAGGCACTCGTGGGAAGGAGCCAAGGGCATCTCTGATCCCTCCCTGCCCCACCAGGTCTTCCTCAAGGGAGAGAGATGATCTATATTCTGTCTGAGTACAGATGAAGGTAACGGCTTCAGTGCAACAGAAAGAAGGACAAGGAGGCCCACAGCAGAGCAATTTCTTGTTTGGTTAAGTACCTACAGGAAGAGCAAAAAGATTACGAAAGTGGAGAATAAAATCAGGAGGAGATGGTAAAAAAATTTTTTCATTAAGATTCACTGCCTGGTGGAGAGAATGTCTTTAAGAAGCACTGTCTCCAGCCCATCGTTACTCAGCTGTTTCCTTCTTATTAAAAAAAGACTCATAGTTTGATACTTTTCAAGTGTAGAGTAAATGTTTGAAACAGCAGGGCATCTGTAAAACTGTTCTTCAATGCCTCGACAGCAAAGTCTGGGGGAAAAAAAACAATTTTAAAGGCAATTCTAATGGCAGAAGTAGTTAATAAGAATGGAAATGGAAAAAAAAAAAAGAAATTAGGTGGTTCTAGGGTTTTTGTTTTTCCAGAATTAAAAAAAAAATAAAATTACAGTTCTCGAAAAAGTTTTTGTTTACATTTTACAGGGCACCATAACCCACAGGAAACTACCTGCACATTGAGCAATGGTGTCACTGTGACATAGTATTTGACAAAAAATGGAGAGCAGTTCCCTGGTTTGGCTCTCAGTTTCTAGAGAAGATGAGAATATCAAAGGGATTCAGAAACCTATTGCAGGTGCGGCCACAGAGAGGTCGAGAACAGACAGTTCCCTCATTAATACTTGTTATAATTATTAACTAAACTGCTAGGTAATAATGAAATTAACACATTTGATATCAATACATAGCAGTAAGCTGTGGTATAATGCAATTCATTTCCACACGAGAGGGAATTACCTTCACAACTGAGCTATGGATCATTTCTTTGCCAGTGGAAATAAATTGTGATCCATCACTGCCCAAAACGATCTACATATTGTATATACACTAATAAACTCATATACCTGGCTCTACACAGACACCAGAGATCTACTGTACAAGAGCAGAGAAATATCACCAGCCCACTGCATTTCTGCAGGCAGAGGAAGTCCCCACACAGCTAAACCAGCTGCTACTCTGCCCATGTCCTGGGCCAAACTCAGCAATCTCCTGCGATGCCCACTAGCACAACAGCTACCGGCTGGAACCCCAACTGCTAGAGGTCCTTTTCAGCAGAAAGAGGAAAAACGTCCCATGGTTTTCATCCCTTTCATGGCAACATCCACCCAGTAATAAGGTCAGACACACACCTCCTTGAGTTTGTTTGGAAATACAAAACCATAGCAATAAAGGCGTAATTTACTGTTCTCCAAAAACCAATTAATTGCACAATTCTTCTCTTATTTCCTGAAAAATGCATCTGAGACCATATATTTTGGCTCGGATAGATCCAAATATTTCATTTCAATACTTTTGAAATGTCTTGTTTTAATTATGGTTTTTCACCAAGACTTTTTCTTTTCTTTTAATTAGCTTACTAGGGTATATTTAAACTGGTATATAAGCTCGTTGCTTGAAAAAGTACCAAAACATTCAAATATTCTTCTCCCATGAAAAAATGCTGAACTACAAAAGTTTATCAAAACTATTCAGTTCCTTGGAAATATTTTGGCTTTAACCAAAAAGCTTTTTATTAATAAAATTACAACCAGCTTTATTATTTAGTTATGCATGGTTTGAAATCATCGTGTAATACTAAGGGTCATTTCCCAAACCATCTGACTTTCAGTGCATCTTGAAAAAAAAATCTTCCCAACCCTTAAAAACCCTGAACCCATATACATTTCACACTTGAAAAAAAAGAAAGCAGCAGAAAGGGATTGGGAGCAGGAACGTTCCCAATGCTTAGGGGATGAATATGATATTCCCAGTCAAAAAGAAAAAGGGGAAAAGGATGAGAACAGATCATAAAGTGGAGCAACTGGATAGGACCCGGTCAGCGAAACTCACTGCAGCCTGACCCCCCCCGTCCCCCCCGCCGAAGCACAGTGCTGCAAGGGCTGCTTCTGAAATATCATTCCCCTTCTGCCTTAAAGCAGACGCCAGCCACCTAAGAAATAACCAGACTATTTTTTTAAGATTTAAGTAATCGATGAAAAAACCTCGAAGAGTGCCCAGTTTTGGTGGGACATCTGAGAGTGAAGAGGGGGCTCAGTCTGAGCACAAGTCCAGAGAAATCCACCAGAGAAACAGCAGCACGGAGATGATTTGACTGTGCCAATGAACCTCACTCACAAAATTAATGAACAGAGGCAAGAGAAAACCAGCTCAGTGGATGGAGTCAATCAAAGACCTAATGCAAATGAAGGCATATAAAAGAGTTATATTAGTCTGTTAGAAAACTCCCACTCCGCAGGCCTTCCACTTACAGGAAGAAAGGCAAACATTTCACCCACAACATGAGCTATTTCTATACTGAGACTGACTGATAATTCACATGGAACTGAAATTGTATTTGAGACTTCACTACTTGGCAGAGACGTTAGCATATTCCTCATTAGGCGACAGAAATGGGAGGTAGGAGTGGCTGCCCTGTTCACAAGAGTGGCAAATGACAACACTGTCTCTAAACGGGCATGGCAATACTGATTACCCAGCACCTTGACAGGGACATTATTCCTGTTAGAAAGGTCAAAGGTTCTGTTTCATAGAGGCAGGACTGTCTATTATGGGAGAGAAATGTTATTTCCAAGTGGAGAGGTCAGTACTTCTCTCGCACATCGGCTGAAGTCGCCAGTACCTTCACTGGAGTACGAGCCTACTGCAAGACTGATTATTCTGCCCACTGGCAAGGTCAAGAATATTAATTTTGAACATGTTAATTCGATGTGATGTGCATGATTAATGCTTGTTTAGCTGGATTTTTTGTATGTTGATAAATCTGCAACCTTTTCATGCCAATAAGAGTGTAGTGTGAAGTTACTGGGAGTCAGCGTGGATGGATGTGACACAGTGTGCCAATCTAATGGGTGGCTATCATTAGGCACTAGAAACTTTGAAGTGTACTTGTGTTTGTTCCTTCATGAAAATACCGCAGCTGTCTGCCACAGAGAGCTCAGAAATAGGCCAGAGGAAGCTAACCAGCTGCTCTAATCCAGCATCCTGGACTGGTATTACATTTGGAGCAACTTCAGAGAGCTCAAATCATCTGTAAGTGTTAAGAGTTCAGAATTACATGGACAAGAATACACAACGAAGAGATGATAACAAGAAATGAGTGTATACGTTATTAAAGTGTGGGCCATCTATGTGCAGAACAAAGCAAGTCTACAGAAGGCACCTTTTCCTCATGTCACTGTACTCCAAACTCCCCTGGGTTTTGTGTAGTTTAAAGAAGGGTACAGGACTCAGATCTCCTATTCACTGTAGACTTCATGCTGACATATGAAAATTATCATACAGACCACCTACAAACGGAGAGAGAAAACATTCAAAAACTGCTAATAATTCTGATAAGGAAGGCATTTGTTTTTCTGAAACTGAATACTGTTTAGATGTTTGTTAACTGAGAATCCCATACAAACCTCACATTTATGTATTATCTCCTTCATTAAATACCCATCTGAAAAAAACAGGATGCTGTAATATTAAATGATGGCTTAGAAACAGCTTAGCACTACTGGCCCAGCATCACTCTACCGAGGTGTTCAAAAGCCTCAACGAGTGTTTTATTCTTCGCAGCAACCCTGTGGAAGAAACATTCTTATCCACAGTTTATAGCTGCCCACCTGGAAATCCAGAAAAGTTGAAAATTACTTGTGTAATGCCAAACAAGAAGACAAGTAAAGGAGCCTATAACTCCTGAAGGTTAATATATATTATTCAGCTATTTACACAAAACATGAGAAAATGGCTTAAGTTTGTGTTTCTGTTCCTATGCTTCTTCACAGTGTGCTTATGTGAGTACAACATATATGTACAATTGAAAATAATTGCCAGTTTTCATCTTCAGCAATTATTAAGGATAAAATACCCAGTGAAATACCCACAGGTCCCTGTGCTGTGCACAACCCTGAGCCTGTGGTTACAAATCTCCTCTGAGCCAAGCTGCTGGGATCCAATAAACGCTGAATCTGCAGTCTGCCAGCAAACTTACTTTCACAAGGGGGAAAACAGAAAAGGTTTTTGAAGTAAGAAGTCACATCACCACAACTCTCCTCCAAAGAGCTTTCTGCTGCAAGCGCAGAGCAGGACTTCAGGTACGCTGTGAACGCCTGTTCTACCAGAACCGCACTGGAGATGTAACATGATGGATCATGCCTCTCTCCTCCAAAGCTGCGCTCTGCCTTGATATCTGCCCGGGGCCTAAACTCCCTGAATTCAACCTGCTGAGCAGGGTTTTTCTAAAACCTGCTCAAATTATCCACCCGTGAAACATAACACTGCTTCTTTCGAACGTGGAGAAGAGCACATGATCCTATCACGCTGCAGTGTACTACTCTTCTCTGGGTGCGGTTGGCCAAGGGTCGGCCTGAGATCTGTCCCGCTTGAAGAGTTCACCTGCTGCCTTACACAAGATGTTTTTGACAAAAAGGGATCTGAAGATTAAAAAACTTTAAGTGAGACCCAAGGTCCAAGTTAATCCCATATATAATGAACAAAATCATATAGATTTTTAAAGACATTTCCTCCCGTAAAACTTGCCTTCAGCTGTCATTATTGTACAGTCAGAAGTGAACAACATGCTTATGAGAAAAACTTCACAGGAGTAACAGTTCAGAGACTATGCCTGGTCAGGAAAACCAGATTTTTATGGGGTTTATCCTAAATTTGCAGTTACACATACACAATACAACAGCCTCCCAAAAGTACGACAGCCGTAGAGAAGCTGGGGAACAGTTCACATCCCACTGTGTGTGCCCACAGTTGATTGTCAGACGCAATGCAGGATCACAGTAATCAAGTGGAAGAGCTGAGAAACATTATAGACTCCCATGACGACAGAAGGACCTTTCTTGCTATCATATTTTGTGGCATCAATCTCCTTCCTCCTTCACACTCTGGAGGAGCAGAGATTTTATCAGTCCCTATGAGCATAAGCCTGGCATTTCTGCCTGCTCCTGCTAAAAACAGAGAAAATCCCCTTCTTGGTCTTCCCTGTCACCACATAAACCAACTTTCACAAGCACCATCAGGATTAGATCAAGTAGGCAAATGAGTAACAGGGACTGTGAGCACCCATTGAGAATTCTCAACTGCTGATCCATTTAAGTCAGTTCAGGGTCTTGGTGTTCCCGTTTCATCAACATTCATGTAGAATCTTTCTCCTCCTTCCCTCTCCACACCTCCACGTTCCCGGGAAAAGGATGCCCTGCTTCCAAGTACACCAGAGTTATAAATGAACATCATTTGAAGGAGTTCCTCACTACCCATCAGGAGGTTAAGGGCCAGCTAATCAGCCACGAAGGGGAAACACCACCAGGGATTCAAGAGCCAGGCACACACTGTTGAAGTAAACAGCTCACAAGCAGCCCCATACTCTGAAAACTTTCACATAAACTTAACAAATGCAATTAGTATATGCATTAGTAACTGGGGAAAAAAAAAAAAAAAACACACAAACAACAACACCTACATTTGCTGCATAAATTATTCATCATGAATAAATGTGATCCAGTCTAAGTACGACAAAAGTGGTTTTCTGTTGGTTTCCAAGACAGTTGTTTGGTGTGAAGTACTCAGACTTGTTACAGCTTCCTACTCCATGCAAGCACATACTACAGTGGGAAATAAATGTTCGTAAGCAGGAAAAACAGCTTCATGTTATGCTTTGGCTCTAATCTTGATTTGTGAGGTAAATTGGGGTGGTTTTTTTTGACTCTGTAGAATTTTTCTAAGCACAGAATTACCATTTCCTCAAATGGACAAAAATATTTATCAGAATCCTCAAAGAATAAAAATATTTGGTTGGTCTTTGTTTGTTGTTTTTTTTTTTTTAAATAAAAGTCACTATCAACATCCTGGTAAGATGAAGCCAATTCTCTGTATGAATTGTTACTAAAACACACAGTGACACAATCTCTGCTTGATACCAGCATTTGGGTGGCATCTTTTAATCACCGAAAACCACAGAGGGCATTCAACAAACTAATACAAGATTCACAGCCAACTCCAGGATAAGCAGGCATGAGCATAAAAGTTCTCAATATGGCTCTAATAGCTCTTAATTATTATAATCCTTCACTGAGCAAACAGATGTTGTAAGGGAACTTTAGTTTCTTCAAATGCAGTAATCAAACCATTCTGCTTCTGCCCTGCCTCTTTTCAGTAACTGCGTTGAATAGTGGAGTGGAAATAGCAAATGTAGTGACAAAATGACCGTTTAATTGTCACAGAAATCTGTTTCTGAACAAAACTGATGTTGTCATTTCTCTTCATCCACACTTCTCAGAGGCTTCTGATTACGGTTTAGCATGTTTTTAGACTAAGAAAAAAAAAAAAAAAATCACACCTTACTTTCTGTAATCTTCCCACATCTTTGGTTGCTCCTAATCTGTCCACATCTTCTAAGTTTTATAGTACCAGAACACTGGCTTTGTGTTTAACTGTACTAATATTAATACACATCTCTAGAGCTGCAGCCTTCACTGCGAAGTTTTTAAAAATCAAGTTTTCACCTAAAATGCTTCAATATATTACAGTGAGTCATTCTACTTGGAGATTTATTTGTAAAAGATCATGACTACTTAAGACATTCAAAATGTACCAAAAGACCTTCAACCTGATCCTTCATTTTTCTTGCAAACTTGAAATTCCCATTGAAGTCCTTTATACAGTAGTTTCAATAGCTATTTTGGTTGCAGTGCCTCCTTACAATAAACTCCATACAACTGTATGAATGGTATAGTAGAAATCCAAATGATTTCAATCACAATTTCAGCTATTGTGAACTTGTACTTATAATGAAGTTTCTCCATGAAAAAAGGAGTTCACTGTGGGCCAACAAAGCTTTGTGTCCTTTCACAGTTTTTATTCAGCCCTCGTTTAAGAAAAACAACTATTGACTGCAATATGAATCTTTGGACTTGGAGAAAGCAGAGATTCTAAGGATTACCTCTACGAGATGGCCCCGGCTTCTTTCGTATGTATAGCAAAAAGAAGCACTGAATATTCATTTCACTCATTTGCTAACTATACTAATATACGCTTTTGTAAATGAGTCTCTATCTAGCACTAGCTATTGAACTGAAGGGTATTTGAATAGGTGGGTTTTGCTATAATACCACACTACGATAATGTGCTGGAAACAAATGGTTCACTGATTCCTGAATAGAAAATTTGCTGGAAAACCCTGAGAACGAGAAGATGAGGGGGAGGGGATTAAAACGTCGCTTCAGAGCCACCAACCAAACTCTTGTCATTTTTAAAAGATGTTCCTGTGGCACAATATGAATAGTTTATAGCCATGATTGTGAACATTCAATGTCATATAAGAAAAGACACTTGTCAAGAGCCTTTCCCTTACTAGCACCCTCATCATGACCTGTGTTAATGAAGTTAATTGAATTTAAGATCAATAATGGTTAATTATTGCAATTTGACATTCTGAGATAAATGGCTTTAAGACAGAGAAATGTGTGTGTATGTGAATTCTCTCCAAAGAAGGTGAACACATTACAGCCTAAGAGGGATCACACAGTCCTTCCATTGATCCTGGTACAATCTGATCGACCTAATCCTCTGATGAATGTGGGCTTTTCACAGCTACAAGTAAATGTTCTACAAGACTACTCTAACCCTTGTCACTGACCAAATCTATATGAGCTGTACACTAGAAATCTATTGAGATAGATTAAAGAACTGCTGTAGAAACAAGAGATGCTTCAATAAAGATGAAGGTTTATTATATTGACTATTAACGTTACATGCAGTATGTAATTATGAATGCTTATGGATCATAAGAGTTTAATTTTGGTCAGTTAGATGTAAATGATCATAACCAAACAATAGCATTAAATTAAAAAAATACCAGATTAAAAAAAATGCAACAACCGCATTGAATTTGATGACTTGTACGCGAATGTTGAGTAAGAAGGTGATTTTAAAATCATCCTTGATATGTGCAAGGAGATGCTCACAGACAGGTATTTATTTCATAAAGTCACTCATCAACCCACTTCATTTAAGGTTTTTTTAAGTTTACTTTCACAATAGTTCCTCAACAGGAAGACATTTTTTCAAACGTGTTAGTAATGATATTCTTACATGCATACTGAACAAGTTAAATGACCACTTACAAGATTTATAATGACAAAGTAAATGTCAAGGAAAAAGTATTACTGATTGCAGAGCACTGACAATAAAAAGCCGCTGAAGAGTTCTGTCAAAATGTAAGATTATGCAAAAACACTATTGAGAACACTGCTAATCATCTGCTCTTGTCAATTACTTGAAGGGTATCTGACAGCATATTTACATTAAACACATTTCAGTAGCAAAATCCTTAATGCTGTATCAGAATATTTTCATTATCATTAGAAATCCTTTAAAAAGTCCTTTTTCTGCAGAGCATTATAGCAGCAATGATGTAATATCTGTCTCTGTATCAGGTAGGAGTATCTATTTCATGCCATTATTGCTGCATAACATTTGAAATAATATAACCGAAGACTAAATATACATGTAAGACGGCAATCTCCATGTTCCCATACCCAACATAGGAATTTTCAAGTTACAGCTTCGTAGGAGTCTCA
>VXBL01005517.1:656113-661113 GCA_013400195.1 Aramus guarauna
TTCCTTTTTTGGTCCAGACCAACCTTAAGAAACTGCTTTCTGTATTATCACAAAAAGTGCTCTTAACATTTTTTTCATCCACTATTCATGCCATTTAGGTAAAAAAATTGAAAGGTAAGGTGCTTCACAACTAGCAAAACAGTCTTAAAAAAATACCCTCAACCCTAGCAGGTTCATCCAGAATTCCCCAATGGATATTTCCCAAATTATTCTCCATGTTACGGGAACACAATGACATTGCTTATGGACTTGTGTCTCACATGTTCTGATGATAAAAAGATGCAGGACTTTATCCACAGAGAATATAAAAGCAGCTTTTTGCAGAATCAAAAGAAGATGTCAATTCTCTATTAGAAAGCAACAATTAAAACTAGATAATGGTTATGAACAGCTCTGACCTGCTGAGAGCCTGAAGGCTTTGCTTCACTCAGGACTCCACTTCTTCTGACTGCAGGTCAGCCCTACGCAAACAAAGCCTTAACAGAAATGTTACGGAGGAAATAATAGCCATTTCCAATGATAATACACAATTTTAGCACCTACGCTTGGCTGATTTAGGTGGTCGGCTAACATGTCAAACAGCCTGCCTTAGTTAGGTGAGCCTTTAATGGGTAACTGGCAGACTCTGGCAGCCTTATTTCTGTTTTAGATTTGGTTTGTCATTGGATATCCATTACCTGCCATTCATCTTTGATCTCTTTGGACAGGCCTGATCAAAAGATGTCATTTGACCTACTCCACTTGGCAGAAACTTGTATGACTCTCATAAAGGGGGCACCCCAGCTATAAATAAAATGACATTATTATTTTTCTGTCCTATCATGTAGAAGAGACAATTATGATAATGCAGTGTCTGTCACTTGGAGCCCAGCAAATTGCTAGCTCTCACGCAACTGTTTAGCTTTCTTATTTGTTTTTTGTCTGTTTTCCTCCATTTCAAGTTGAAAATAAAACAGAATTGAAATCACTAATGCTCTGCCTCACACTCTGACAGTCTCAGGGTTTCCTTTTATGGGGCTGACGTGCAGATGTGACCATCAGACTGTTTGTCAATGGTGGGTGGTGGTTAAGTGCTGTGTTGGCAACACATCCCGGCAATGGAATCAGGTTTATACTTCACTTCCAGCTCTGCGCACGAGTTCCTATCTGAACGCAGTGCTGGTAGACATTACGGCAAACAGACAAAATCATGGAGAGAGTTTATTGTATCTTTAATAAAGCAACAATAGAGGAAAACCTTGAGGCACTTCTCTACTGCCAGGGGGCTCACGAGCAAGAGGGGGTTTCTGGAACGGCTGAGCAACAAGCCAACTACCGGGATGGTGATTGTCTTTTGGTATTTTTCCAAACGGCACGTATACCCCACTCCAATGCATTCGCATCTCTAGCAAAGTACACGGTGTGCATGTACAGACACAGAGGGAGCAGAGCACATACACACTCCTTGGTCTGGTACCGCCGTGCCCATGTCAGCCTGCATACCCGAACACTAACAAGCTCTGTTTGGCCGCTGGCCTGAGCCTCTTTACAACCTCTTGGCTGAAACTCCACTTCCCACATGCAATCTTGCACCAGCTAGTATTCACGATGTTTTCCTCTGTCTTCACCAGGGATAGGCACACAGCGATCCTCAAAGCCAGAAGACAAAAGCTACAGCAAAGGCCACCGCTGGCACTCTGGCTGCTCGATCGCACGAGTCCCTCTGCTCTGCGGTCGTGGGGGACAGCACCCCAGCGCCCGCTCTGTCTGCACAACGTGCTCTCACGACAGTACAGAAACAGTCACAGAATTAATTATCCATTTTGTATTACAAAATACGTGACAGTTGGTCCATAAATTCACTACAAGCATTCACTATGGGGAGACTGCAAAACCAACGTGGCTAGCGAGCAAAATCACACGTACTATCAACCTCCTTGAGTACAAGAACAGTCACCTACAGGAGATGCTACAAAAATCTATGAACCTTCATTTGGTCCGTGTTCTACTTGCTCTTACGCAGGCTAGAGGTGCTGCTGCCAGTAAACAGATCTCTGACAGAGATGCTGAGAGAGAACTAAAACTGTTAAGGGCTTGTAAATACCGAATAGTTACTCCTCATTAATTATTTGTAATTAATTATTCATGATTAATTTGTGCCAGAACAGGAATATTTTATTCTGAATTAATTTAATTCATTTCAAAATTGCTACTTTAAATTCCCACCCTACCATAACGTGATATAATCTCTCTCTGTAGACAAGCCCTAAAATATTAAAAAAACATTTAAAACAAAGGAAGAGCGGCATGTACTTTCACAGAAACACACGCTGTCTGCTGTCTTTACAATATACTTTGTCTCCTCATCAAAAAAGCAACCCGGACAAAATGGAGCCTCCCTGGTGGCCTAGAAAATTTTCACAATAAGGAAAATGGGGAAAATATCCCATATCAAATGGGAATGGCTTGAAACAGAAGGCCACAAACCTACAGTTCCCTGAAGAAGGATCCCACAGATGCTACAAACAGAGCAACTGAAAACAACTAGGTTCTCCTCGGACACGGCTATGCAGAGAAACTCCAGGGATCTGGATATCAGTAAGCAGCATCAACAAAGGAATACTAGAAACAAAAATAAAGAATCGGAATTGTAAGGTATTTTTTAAAGATGGAGTACACCTAGATCTTTTTCTCATGAAATTAAGAATACTACAAAGAAAGCAGATGGTAGGACTTAATAAAATTCAAGTACATTTGGCAAGGAAGTCTTTTCCTGTTGCAATAGTGCACATTATGCTTCTAATACATTGCAAAAGTGTGCCTTCAACATAGCACAATTCTTTCAAGTAGACTTCTTTATGACAAACTTTAGCTTCTTAATGATACGTACTGAAAAGAGGAAAGATGCACTTCTCCTGTTTGAGGTTTTACTGTCCAGAAATCGTCAGCAGAGATAGGAGCCAAATCAGGTATGAACCAAGCCCTGCTACAGAGGAACCTGGACAGTCCTCACCTACTCCTGCTTTTCAAACCAACTGAGGATGTAGCTCACTTTTATACACAGAACCTTCTCGGACATTAACTCCATCCTACACTCAGCAAGAAACATTAAACACATGAAAACAAAAGTCCTTGGTTTTTATCAGTTTTATCTCTTTTATCTCTTTCGAGGTACACACAAAGTATCTCGTTTCTAGGGTCTTACCTCCAAGAGAGGCCCTCAACAGAGACAGAAAACCACACCGCAAGTCCCACCAATACCTTGTGAGCAGGCATTCAGGCCCAAACACTCACAGGATTTTTTTTTTTTATTTTTTTTTTTCCCCCATGACAGAGGTTTCTGGCCCTCTCTTGAGAGGCAGGTAAGTGAACAATACAACAGTGATCCTAGAGCTGGCCTTGGTGAACGGAGACTTCTCTTCTTGGCATGGGATAACATACTAAGGATTAAATTTTCAGGCATGGCTGAAAGGGAAAGCACCACTTAGAAAACAAGTTCACTGGTTACACCAAAGAAAGCGCAGCAGCACAATGACCGCTAATCCCAGATACAAACTGCTGAAGTTGATTGAGAAGCATCCTCAAAAGGTACCTTCTCTCTCTGCCAGTTCTGCGAAGCAGGATCAAAGGCAGCTCCTCTGCACAGCTCTACCCTTGGACAAGATGGACAAACTGCCTGGTTTCCCCCTATTCCATGCAGTCGCCCCCTCTGTTTACTGCTCAGCCTTTTCAAAGGCAAAGGGAGAATTTCCTCAGCTCCGAACTGTGCCCTCATCTGCACTTCTCCAGCTCAGATTTATTTCTACCCAGTCACAGCTAGATTGCAGCAAGTGCTAACCTTATTTTGGTACAGGAATGCCCTAGTTTGATTTAACACAATGCAAGTTGTACTCTATCGCTATGCAAACAGCCAGAGTTAAACTGGTTTAAAAACACGGCTTTAGTTAAAACAACACAGATTCGTGTGCCGGCACCAAACCCTGCCTCATCATCAAAGGTATCTCCCAGCTGGCTCATTTAGCAATCTGCACGCTGCTTTGTTACAGCTGATGCCTTTGTAAGTCTCACTCTGTCTCCCAAATTTCTACAGTATTTGGTGATCCTCCCCTCTCCCCAAGAAAACGGTCATTTTTCAGAGGAAGAAACACAGAGAGTTCTTCTACACAAACAGACTTCATTTCCTCCCCCTTCTCCCCCTCTCACACGAACGCGCGTCCATCTCACAGCCTGTTCAAACCCTGCAACGCCCCATTTACAGGCTGCGTCTGACTTTGTCCCGTGGCTTCTTGACACCTCAGGTAGTGCCAAAGGTAAATCTGAAACGTACCATGATGTGTATGAGCTAAAATAATTAACTTCAAAACCATTTCTAGTAGTTCTTCCAAACAGGTATTTCACTGCACTCTATTTATTTGCCCTAAAATTTGGCAGTTTCCTAAAAAAAACCCCAACAAAACCGCAATGTAAAATCATTCTTCAAAGAAAAGCTGCTATCACCTGCAACATCAATGAATATATGTTAATGAAATGGTAAGCTGTTTAATAAGCCATTATCAGTTATATAAAAAATATTTAATCTGCAAATTACAACATACTTACCAAAGCAGCTGTCCATATCTAGGCAACCATAATTTCACTATCTAGCTCAGTATTGAAATATGAAAGCATTTTGTGAGGATCCAGGATATTTGGCATGGACATTAGTAATAATGTTCCTGGCACCATGCACTACCTGCATGTTCATGCTGTGGGAAGGCTTCCTGCTCCTATACATCTCATTATCTACTGGTGCCACAGTGGGAATGTGAATGCAGTCAATCACTCCCTGGATACTCAGGAAACTAGCAATGACATATAAACCTTCATTGACTTTCTGTTGCTGTTGTAGAGTGTTTGGTAACTTGATGAATGTCTGAATGTGTTGCAGCATGGCATCTAGGAAATGAGTAAGGCACCTGGACGCAGAAGGCTGACTCATCTGTTTATCGCCCCCCGCTACCCTCTGCGACGGCCTCCCGCTT
>VXBL01005517.1:666113-688312 GCA_013400195.1 Aramus guarauna
ACAATTTGTATTTTGTTTGTATTGATCATTTGATCTAAAAATAGATGTATTTTCTTCCTGAACTAATGCTGTCCTCAAGGCAGAAAATAAGTAGTAACATGTCTGCAGAAATAATGTGTTACTAACATGAAAAACAACAAGAAAAGTACCTCCTGTAAAACATACTGAAGAACAATGCTTGGCAACAGGCTGCGGAGTACTTGGTTTTCATACGATTTCTCAAAGTAACCAGTCATGCTGTCATTAAAGAAACACCACTGAGAAAGCAACAGAAATGTGCCCACAAATATTAAAGAAATTTATTTTTCAATCTTCGAAATGATCTTCTAAAGAAATAACGGTTTTCGGGGGGGGGGGGGGGAATAACAGCTGAAGAAGGCTCCCAAACACTTATGCACCATTGCAGCACTACAGCAAACTCAAAACCAAACAAAAAAAGCAAACTAGAAAATTCAACAATTTTGGATTACCAGCATGACGGCACATATTAAACTACGCGATGTATGAATTCATCTGCAGGGGCAGAGGGTCACTAACTTAGCACACACGCAGTGCCATGAGAAATAAAGGCAGTCTCATCTCTGAATTTCAAATTTCCTTGCTTATCTTGGTATGAATCACGATCTGCCTTGATAGAGAACTGCTATCGGCCTTTCATAACGTACCTTGATAAACGAGAGGCGAGGAAGAGGGAGAGATTTTATGTGCATGTTGCACAACAGAAAACTGCACGTATGAATGAACCACAGCTCTGTGTATAAAATACATACCTTAACATAACATACGCAAGAATCTTGTTTGGAAAACATCATGAAATTTTAGAAAGGAGAATCCGGCGTTTACACAACAATCAGAAATCTGTTGCAGTCTAGACAAGCCTCTGTGTTTTCCTACAGCTTGCATTTTGTAAAACCGTATTTAAGGACTTTTCAAGAGCGTGGTCCAGGATATTATTGCTACTTTACATTTAAACAGTAAGAGCCATTGGGTGTTATTTTGATTTGAATACAAGTGGAAGGAGTTTCGAGACAGCAGAGTATTTATATCACCTCTCCCTGCAAACTCTGCCTGGAGCCAGCGGAGCATTCATGTAAATACTTGTTTACAGATTTTGAACACATATACGCACACATAACAGAAGTTCTTAAGGCAAGCCATGCCTTTCATCTCCCTGCTCACAGGCCCGCGGAGGGGACGGGGCAGCACGGCTCCCCAGGGCCAGCGGCAAGGGCTGCAGCTGGGGGGGGCGAGACCGGACCCCCGCCCGGGGCAGCAACCCTCCGGCCAGCGCGCCCAGCTCCAGCGGGTCCCTCCCACGGCCACGATGACCGCAGAGCGGCTTGCAGGGTTAGAGCCTACGGAAGTCTTCTCTCCCATGCACGCCATCCATACGGACACTGACCCCCCAAATCCACCCTAATGATCAAAATGGTGAATTTCCCACTGGGGGACCTATTATGAGACCCCTATTCAGGTAGTATTTATGAGCCTGGCCAGGTAGTTGTTGCACTTCTGCAGCTTCCCATGAAGCTGGTGCAAGTCTGGAGCATGGAAGGACTCCAGGATGAGGCACAAAACCATATACCGTTGATCTGAGTCACTCCAGGAGCCCTTCACAGCTATTAAAGTCCATCACATGCAATAGTAACAAGAGCAAATAGCCAGACAACCTACGTGACTATATCTTGATACATTACAATAGCTTCATTTAGCTTAATGTAATACATTACAAAGGCAGCACAGAAGTTAACATTAGTCAACAACATAATGGACAGATAAGTGTCTCGCCATGGTTAAGAACATACCCAGGTTCCATTATAAGCTCTATTTTTAGCCCCTCCTTTGCTCCCTCTCCTCAAATTGTACGAATAGCAAAATTGGTCTGCTTGAAAATACTAAGCTTAAGTCAAAGGGAAAAAAAACGTTTCTGAGAAGTCATGGGAAAAAATGGGCAACTTACTTTAAATTAGACATCACTCTGGATTCTGCAGTAAAATTGTAAGGACACCAGGGGAATGCACAATTTTCCATTTGATACCCAGCTATAATTCACCTTAAGGTTCATCCCTGGAGAAGCAGTTTTTCCTGATTTGATATTGAAAAAGTCTGCTTTTTGGATGCTGAAAAAGGCTATCTTCTAGCCTCAGTTTTTAGCATTCTTTCTAAAAGTCCTGCCCATCACCTGGAGCAATAGGCACGGTGCACAGGAACAGGCAACTGGTTGTTCCTTGCTGCCAAATACTCAAGTTACAGACTTCTTTAGTAAAAGTTTCTCAGCTAAAGCTATCACGGTACTTTACCAGTTTGGTAAACTTTATCCCAAAGGTTTTTCGACATACCAAGGTAATTATGTGGTAATTCTTACAATGAATGAAGGCAAAATAATTTTCAATATATAGGTCTATTTTTAAAAAGCATAAACATAGAAATATATAGTTCCATTTTATTATTGATATGTTGAGAATTTATTGAGCCTTTTCTTAAAAAAAAAAAAAATCTACTGGAAAGGAAAAAGTTAAAAACATTTTTGAAGGGCTTTACAAGTAAGAAAAGGAGCTTTTACAACTATGAAAGCAACTGAAAGAAGCTTTAAATGCAGAAAGGAGATGGGAGTTTAGCTGTGACACTTGTTACATGTCCTCCACAGAAATCTTGAAAAGTTGTGCAAAGTTCTCCATGAATTGTGCAAAACTTAAATTAAAAAATTAATAGTTTTACATACAGTACTATAGTCAGAAATCTAAGAAAACCCTACCATGGCTCTGAGCTTGTGAGACAGCAGTAAAAAATTTGTGATGAGAGCCAGGGTTCTCAAGTTTATTCCAAGCTCTAATTTGCTGTATGACTTTAGCCAACCCATTTCATCCCTTTCACCTTCTCTTTCTCCATAATTACTGCAATAACCAATAAGCTCCATTATACACCTTTGGGTCAAGTTCCTTGTAGGTTTAAAAGCAGCTCCACTGATTTTAATGGAATTGCATACTAATGCAGAATTTGGCTTTCATATTGGGATGTTATAATTAATTAATGCTTAAGAAATTCTTTGCAATCATCTGCAGTAATAAGCTACTCAAGTGCAGTTATTGTTGACATACTGAAAGTACCTAGGAAAAAAAAAAATCAATATATGACGTGCATAATCTGCAACCGCTGCAGGTGGCCTCCTTGTGCCAAAAAGAGCATGTGACAAAGGTGACAAAAAATTTGCATATCCTCCTGTGCTCATTGCTGGAAATACTGGTCCTTACTAACTCGACACTTTGACTTTTTCAGGTTTTCTGTGATGCTAACACCACTTGTAAATCCCTCATCAGATGGATTTCAGTTCTCAGCAGAAACACTCTGATTTCAGCCTATTTCATTCCACCTGCCTTCGAAGGAACGCAGGAGAAACAGCATCCTGCGCTGCGGGTCAGGTTCAGCTTTGTCCACCGGGAAGTAAAAGGTGCGGAGAGAGCGAGAGCATCTGCAGAGCTCCCATCCCTGCCTGCCTGCAGTACGCTCATTTCCTGAGCAAGCACCGGAGCTGCGTCCTTCAGCCAGCCAGAGTTACTCCAAGTAGGGCTTGACAGCAATGATTAGTGAATTTGTACTGCCATACTTACACAAGCCAAGCTTTTTTGTTTAAAATAAAATTACCTTCCACACTTTACTCAAACAATGTGCACAGCAAGGACTGAAACATGACAGTTTATAAAAATCAAGGTCGTTTTTTATAAACTGCGTGAACATAACCATTCATCTCAAACTAGTAAACCTCACCTTTATTTGTATAATTTTAAAGACTGCCTTTTTTCCTTTGAAGTTGAGATTTTCAAAGGCACCTGGAAGTTAAATGCCCAATTCTTAGTGAAATTAAAAGGAGATTTGAGTACCAAAAATCCTTTATAATTGGCTAAAAAATTATAACGGTCACATCGTCTTCTACCAGCACTCGGCCAAGAGTTTTACAGCCAGGTCATGAACTCCTGAACATGGCACAAAAACCCCAAAGGAAGTTTTGCTGAGGCAAAGGACACCATCAAAACGCTGTACCTCAGCATACAATGTGATGTTATGCAAACTGGTTTTGGTAAGTAAGAAAAAAGGCAATGTTTTGAGCAAATTCAATAATGTTGACTAAATTATCCTGCGAGCTCTTGAAGGCAGGGTCCACATCCTTATATGCTTTTCAACTGTATTTAGTACAAGGGGACCCTTGTTCTGAGCAGGGCCTCTGGTTACCACAGCAATAAACATAAAGAATAACGGCAATTTCAAACATCAAGAGTTGTCATAATACCTCCACACTCTATCAAGATACAGGACATCAAAGGCAACACGAGAAATAATGCAGAAATGGCAAGTGCTGTTAGATTCTATGTATAGTCCATTCCTTCATCACATAGCATTTACCCGTACGGCATCGGTTACGTATCTTTTTAGACACTACAGGTTCAAAGAAAACTAGAGAGGTAGGGAAAAGGGATGAAGTTTAATATACAAAGGCCATATTTGCCTTTGGTGAAAAGTACATCGTACTATTCATTTAGGAGATCATGAAGAAAGTAAACCTCTGGGGGTATGCAAAGAATAAGCCCAGATAAATGAGCTGATTCTGACATTTTAGTGTGAGAGAAAGCAAAGAAATCATAATTTTATGAGAGTATTTTTCTCACAGGGATGGTTAAAACAAATGCTGATGAGATGTCCCTAAACATTACACAGGCATCATTAATTACCTGTTTAAAAAAAAAAAAAAAAAAGAAATCACAACTCTTGAACGTTATTTGCCAAAAGCAAAAAAATACTATTTCCAGTTACCTGCTGCACTACAAGCTGTATAGAAACACCTTTTACATTATTTGCCTTGCAGTAGCTGTACGTGAGTATTGCAGCAGTGACCTCTCATTTTATAAGCATCCCTCTATACCTGTAAAAACAGCAAGTTCAGAAAGAGCACTGCGGCACAAATTAAATACCCACATTTAAGCTGTGAGACACAATCGCTGAATAAAGAAAGTAAAACCTCTAGTACATGGAAGAAAAGAGTCCTAAATAGCTTTGTCTCTATGAAATGTAACAATTTTATAAGGATATCTTACACATTAAGATCCATTGTTGGAAACAGAATTGGGAAAAAGCCTTCAAAGCAGAAGCAAATTTGAAATGTAATTTTTTCTTACACTAGTATCCCATTTTGAAAGTAGTTCATAAAACACTTCATGGCACAAAGGACGCCAAAGTAGTGTTAGTGTATCCTTCTAGAAGGATTAACCTGCAACATATCCCAGTGTCTGAAATCAAACATCTGCATTATTTGATCTAATGCTATTAATAAACATGAAAGCTCTGGCACCTGTGAGAGAGTGAAAAATGGAACACAGAAGTATCTTTTAATTAAATATATTAATGGTAAATAGCACTTCAGCAAGGGAATTTTATTTTATTTTTTTAATTTGGCTGCAGACTAAATATATACTCAAGTAACTTTTAATTATTTCAATATATATTCAGCTAACTTTTCTGGTTTATTTGTTTACAAACTTCCTTGCTCCCTGAGGTCTCAGCTATCAAGTGCTCAAGCAGCAGGTAGCCAGCTACGCTGCCGGGAGGAGAGGAGAGGAAAGAGGAGCAGTAAGGCACCCCCTCAGCAGCACGCCCCAGTGACACCAGTGCAAAACCCGTCCTGGAAACACAGGGCACAGCCGAAGATCACGGGGTTCGTGAAACTGCATCGGCTCGAGAAAGGCGTCAGCCGCCAAGCAGCCCTTTTCCTGGGGGTGACCTTACGTGACACGTGGCAGGCTGCCCGGTGTAAATCCATGGGACACGGGGCTGGCAAAGCCAACGTTACGTGTCCTCTGCTCCCTGCGTGCTTTCCATCCTCCGCTCTCGCCCGGGCGGGAGGGCAGAGGACCAGGAACGCAGCAGCAGCAGGGACCGACAAGGCTCTGACAACGGGCACTTCCAGCTTCTCTTGGGTGCTGCTTTACCTCCCCGTGGACCCTCCGACCCCGAGGATGCGGACAACAGCCCCCGGCTCCTGCTCCGGGAGGCTGCAACCAGAAATTCGGTGCCTGAGAATTATTTTTCCCATAGTTGTGTACTCATGGCTTTCAACAGGAGGGAGAAAAAACATAGAATCTTTAAGGTTGGAAAAGACCTCTAAGAACATCAAGTCCAACCATCAAAAAAAGAAATCCTTAATGCGAGATACAAAGAAAATATGTATCAAACAGCTACCAAGTATGTTCTGTTAATGAAACCTGTGTTTTAAAGAGATGGGGAATATGGAGTGAGCTGCTATTATAATGTTAGCCTCTGCTTGACCGTTTAACTGATTTACAGGTCCACCTAGTGAAAAAGCACGAGTTCATTTAGTGAAACGTATGTATTAGATTAACAATCAAGAAAAGGCTAAAATCAAAATGAAGAATGAGGAGAACATTAACAATAAGAATTTTCAAGAGCAGAAAATGCTGGGCAGTTACATACTGGGAATGCAGGAAACGGGTGGTTTAATTTCTTGGGATTGTGCATGTTCAGATCCCAGACAGTCTGAGCCATATTTTTCAACAACAAGCTGATACATTTTCTGTCTGATCATTATGGATTTTGACAACGTCATTTTGGAACCTTGGTTACTAAGATATCAATAATTAAATGCTTTCACACTTCGCTCTTGTGGATACTGGCAACTTATCTTTGTCCTCTGAAGAAGCTAATGGTATAATGGGCAAAACATCAAGAATAATTAAGGAAAATGCTGGTATAAACTCCATCAGAAAAAAAATACAACTTTGTGCACGGCTCCCGCTTGGTATCTCACATCCTGCACTTAGTTTCAAAATTAGGGAAAGTTATTTCTTTCTGGTACCTCTTAACGGTGTTTTGTCTGTGTTTAGAGAAAGAAGTACATGCTGTAATTAATGATTTAATAGCCTCTATGTGTACTCTCATTTTCTTGTTAAAAGAGTAACTGGCTGAAACAGCAGTAGCCCATTACAAGAAGCATCCTTCTCCTTTTGTCTTTTCCTGTAGAAATGCTCCCTGTAAGACAGTACTGCTGAAAGTCGCAAGCCTTGATTTGCAGAAAAGATACTGCAACCCTGTGACATCTCGGAGAGGAGGGGTGGCAGAGGAAGAATTCATTTTAAAGAGCACAAAGTCTATTTTATACCTGTAAGTATGTAATCTTCCCTAACTGCAAAACTCATAGAGGGAAATTCTAGGAGGTGAAAAGTCCCTTCCTAGGGGTACTGAATACACAAGGAGGCAGCAAGAATTCAAAAAGCATGTAAAAAGACAACTGTATTACAAAACTACTACTATCTTGATGCTCTCACTGTGAGAACCCAAGGCAGAACAGATTCATTTGGCTGAACAGTGGATGCAGCTTTATACAAATGATTAATACTTGGCAAACCCCCTCCACTTGGCTTGTCACCAGCAAACTCACTATACTTCCTTCCCAGCCCTCCATTGTATTTTATATAATGACAGACTAGGCTCCAAGATGAGACGAAGCTCCTGTGTCCAGATCAAATGCTAGGAAACCTCTCAACAAGAAATCTCAACAGCCACTTTCGCTGCAGTAGCAAAGGACAACTTGAATCTGCAGCAGATGTCTAACCCTGCACCTAAACTCAACGAGGATCTCTGTCCCATTATCATTCTGTTCTGAGGATTACGGTACAGTGTAGGAATGGTCAAAACGCACGGATTTTTACTTTTTTTTTTTTTTTTTTTTTTAAATCAAAAAGCCCCAGAGAACACATTAACAATACATATAGCACTGCTTTTGCATCATCCCGTAGAAGTCCCAAGCATACCTACATAATTAAGCAGGTGATAAAACACAACTCTCCCAGAATATTCCTGGAGAGGAAAAGTCTTAAGGTACAGAATTACAGGACTCTGAAACTGCATTACACCCCCCAGAGAAGAGGAACGGACACAGGAAAACAAGTTGCGCCAAGAACAAGACGGGTACTAGGGCTGCTTTTCATCTGACCTGCTCTTGCTGAATACCTGGAGCTGGTCCGAGGGCCCCTGGTCCTGAGAGGCGCTGAACTGTGCCCACTGCCAAGTGTCCCCGAGAACGGGAACAACGTCGTAACTCCTATTCTCTACACGCAGACTAGAGCAAACTAAATGTTACCTGACCTATGGAGAGCGGTTCCCTTCCAGATCAGCAGTTGCATCTTGCTGCATATCCCTCTTTTTAAAATGCCTAATCCTGTAATCATTTACACAGAAATACTTTTCCATTCCTGTACATAACAATTCAATGTTCAAGTTGGTGACAAAGTTCTTACAAAAACCATATTAGCTCCACAAATGTTTATCTTTAATCTACAAATAACTACATTTGGAGAAAATGAAATGCTGCCTTTTCATCATTAAATTATGCAAGACTTGCAATCTTCATGAGTAAATTTGTTGCAATGAAAATGGACATCTTGGTATGAATTACAAAGGACTGGAAAATCTGAAGTAGAAATAAGCCACCAAAAAACTACGGGAAGAAATATTACAGGAACCAGTATGTCAACCCTAATTGTGTAATTACTTTTTGGCTTGGTCATATAAGCTAGAAGCAAGAAACAAGAGACAATGGTAATTTCTTACTGCTGAAATGAAGGTGTCAAACTGTCTTGTACGCTCTGTGTGCTCTAAGCTAAAGTTTACATTTATATCATGTTACTTCAATTACAATCTTAAAAGAGACTTGACTACTTCAGCCGCATTAGGCCAGTATTCATAAATGTTAAACACACACGCTACCAGTTGTCTGTGCAAATACGGTTTCATATATGTGCTTGTTATTGAAATTCTACTGCACAGATCAGTTGTTTGAAAAAGAAAACTTTCTTGTTTAAAAAAACAAAAATGTACGTTTTGAAATATTCTGCAGTTGTATTTTTTTTGCCTGAGGAATTTAAAAGACTGACAAACGTCAGTCAGTTAACGTGCGCAGCAACACGAAGTACGGTAAAACCCAGTAATACTTCGGGGGCTGATTCTAGCAGCCCCACTCACAGCACCCTAATCCCCGCGAGAACCTTATTTATAAGATAACAATATTGACACTGTAAACGTGCAGAATTTTGCCTGTGCTGCGATTTGTCCAGAGCCAGAGCGGAGGGAAAAGGTGCAACCAAAAGGCAGCCTTGTGCTCGCCGGCCTCCAGCCCGCGCTGCCCTTCTCCCGCCCCGGCACGCAGCGCCGAGACGTGACCCGCACCCTTCCCAAACCATCCTACAGTCCTGAGCTGCCGTTTTCAAAAGCAGCCCAAAGCAATCTTTATGCTACGGCACATTATTGTCACTTTATTTTATAACTTATTTGTTTTCATTTCTTCAATTTGCCTCTTGTGGGATTGACTCTTGGTACAGTACTGACAGATGTGTGTGTGAGAAGAGCAAACTTTATTCTTTGGTAGAGACGCAGAAATCAATGAAACAAAGACTGCTTTGCAGTAAATAATCAGAACAGAGGGTGGAAGGGAAACAAATGTGAAAACCAGAAACTGAGTATACGCAGAGCGGGTGCTTGTGTGCCTATTCCAAACCACACGTGGCTGTGAGCATCATCTCAACCAAGTATGACAAAACTTGTGTTCTAGGAGACATTATCATAGATTTTACAGATACCACGCAGTTTTCGACAACTCATTTTAGGAATGTTTGTAACCATTTTAATGGGACTATTGTCAAATGCCTATGCACAGAACTGTGTTAAGACTTGGCAGAAAAAAAATGCAATAAATAATACATACTACAAAATTACTTAATATATCTTTTTACATGCAAATGCTAAGGCTAACTAATATCAGAGCTACTTACGAGTCTAAAAAATTTTGGACAATTTTTTTGGACTGTTTCTCGACCAGCTTGGGCTTCAAGTGGCATAACTGGGGGGTATTTATGGGAAAAAGTAAAAAACTTGCCCATGATACAGCAATTACTGAAATGCCAAGTACCCAAAGCTCTTTACAAGCTGGAACACTAAGATTGCCCCCAGGACAATGGCAAATTAGGCGGTTTCACTTTTGAGTAAATTACACAGGTATCTAATAAAAATTCTGTTACAAAACATTGCACGCATGTATATAGACAAGCTATCTCTCTCTGTATAAACAGATCATTCTATCACTACATATAAATTACGCTTCTTGTTATATGTGTACATAAAGTATAGGAGAATATTTTTGTATGTTGCCCATGAAGTCTAATTTTCAGAGGAGCAAACTTGGTTCGGCAATCATGTAACTAGTCTAAATGCAGTCAGTGAGGTAACTAAAAAAAAAAAAAAGGACATACTATTTGTCTGCAAAATATACATTTAATTGAATATACTAAGAAGCATAATTTTCAAAGAATTTCAGGAAAAGTATTTTCCTGAAATTGTCTAAAATGAAGAATAACAATATGCCATAAATAATGGAAGAATATTTATAATTAATAACAATATGACTTGTGATTTTCTGCATCTGAAAAAATAATCCCACTTATGTATTTATATGGTATGCAGAATCCCTTCCTCTTTTATTTAGAACTACGTGATTAAACATAGCTTTTTGCAAAGGGTAAGGCCAGATTTTAAACCGAGACTCAGATGCAAACACTGACATGAGCAGAAGCCATATCCATGAGATCCAAGACCAGTTTTGGCTCATTTTTACCTAGCTTCCTCAATCTCTAGCATAGGATATGAGTAATTGTGACAACTGTAACATTAGCTGGTTTGGCTTTCCTTAGACTTTTTCCTCCTTTTCTGTTTCCCAAAGAACTTGATGAGGATTTTTGATTGTTTGTTTTCTTTCCTTTTTAATTTAGAATCCTTTGACTATTAAGAGGATTCTGTCTTTGCAGCTGTTTAACCTCCACTTCAGTTTTTTATTGTAAAACTTTAAAAAAAAAAAAAGACCCCTTCCTTCAACAACTTAAAATACAAATTCCTTTCTCTTAAACTGCCTTTATCTTACATTGAATGACTAATGATAAAGAATATACTGCCAAACCATAGCAAACGCTAAGTATATATAGCAAAACAAAAAATTGAATTATAAACTCCACCTCAAAAATATCACCTACATATCACCATTTAATTACAAAGCTGTACATGTAAGCATTAATTCTCAGAATTCTCTTGTAAAGCAAGGCATATTCTTCCCCCCTCTCTCATTTTATGGGTTGCAAACCACGGTATACAAAACTCTGTGACTCCCCTTCCAAGAGATGTCAGGAATTCCTAATTCACAGCATTGTGTTTCTACACCCCTGTTTCTGAAACCCAGAATTGCTTACAGTACCAAAACGACATCAAAACAGGAAAGTTCAAAACTGTAACACTTACTACAGAAACTCAAAAGCACAGGTACTCTAAGTCTTGATGTACCGGCAAGCTCGGTAATTGTGAGTTCCACACGCACGTTCGCCTGACCTTCGTTCAAGCTACCTTTGGCAATACAACCAGCAAATGGCAGCAATCTTCTGGTACAACTACGCGGATACAGACGGGGATTCCCTCTTCCTAATCTCTTCAGTACTGTAGGATAAATAAAACCTGTTCAATACTAAAATTTTACTTCTCTAAGTAGTTTCATTCTATCTCAGGAAAAAAAAAAAAAAAAAAACCACCCAAACTAAAAAAAACCCCGCTACTGATGTTTCCTGTGATTCCAGCCTCCTTTGGCTGGCACTTAACAGAGCCACTACCACCTAGCTACACCGTACTAAAACCGGTGTGTTTTTAGTGGTGGGGGTAAGAAAGCCCTGAAGCACGGGGTTTTTTTAGGAATTAATATGAATGAGAGCAAAAAGTTTAAAAGATTACTGTGAGGGAACTATGTATTTCATTGAGCACCAATCCTCTCCCACACTTCATAAAACATATGTTGGAAAATCATTAGTTCAGTACATAGACTTATGCCAGATTATGAATATATTTAATTACAGGAATTTAATCTCTCACTGCAATATTTTTTTTTCCAAGAAAGAAATACATGTATATGTATATAAAAGTTAGGCCTTCTTGAACCATGTACTCCTCCTAGTTTTGATGCCTGAATTCAGCTCTGTGTTTTCAAGCTTTGGATCCATTAAAGACACATATAATAAATAAATATATTACTATGTAGGGTATGAAGTACCATTTGAATTTCAAAATACCAGCATTTACCAGACACTTTTGACTGAGGGCAGGTTTTATGAAATTATTTTTTAATAAGCAAGCCCAAGAAAATAGGAGAACCTGAATATCAAAGAATGTATTTATGAGAATTTGTTAACATAAATAGTTTGAACATACATATCTTAAAAAGTGTGTCTGCTTTCAGGCAGAGCAAGATAATACAACATTCCAAATAGCAGAGATTTAGGTAACAATCTGAAACTGCATCCTCGTAAGAGGATTTTATAATGGAGTTGCTGACAGACTTGAGATGCCGTCGAGGGCATGGCCACAACAAAGCTTTAAGGGAATATTTGTTAAAAATATTCTCATGTTATACAATTGGTGGGTTTTGGTTCACTGTCAAATTAAAGACGGCATCTTTTTTATTTTTCATATCTCATAACAGCTTGTTCATCTTTTTTCTGCTTATGCCACTGATATTTCATGTCTGCCTTGATCTTATTTTTAATGTAATTTACATACATGCAAGCACCAAAAGATAATAATGATAATAATAGCACATAGTTTAGTATGACTAAAATGCAACTTCAAACTTCAAGACTGCAGCTGCAATTTATGTTCTGCCCTTGTTTGCCATGCTTTGTCATAACGAACAGAAGTAAAAAACTCTGATGAAGACGCGTTTTGAGAAAATGTCACCTATTTGCACAGAGACAAAAAAAAAATATGAGTAGTTTTAGGAGTCCTGGCTTGCTTTGGTGTTACCCACCCCACAGCTGCTAAATAGATCAGGTACAACGCAGCCCGCACACGACTGCCTATGAGCACGCAGACTGTTCCTAGTAAATGGCAATTTTTACTGATTTTAGTGGAATGTCCATTTTAGATAGCAATAAAGGAAAACCAGCAACCAAAGGGAAACAGCTAGTGGGAAAATTACAGATTTCCTACAGATCTTTTGCTGAACTTCAGTTGCAGAAATGGGAAACAACCTTGACACATATAAAAACTATCCTCCTTTTATTTTCTTCAGAAATACTCGGAAGGCAAAGAGCATTTTTCCATACACGAGAATGTGTAAAACCCACTGATTCAGTACAAAACTATCTGCAGAAGATAAGGACATCTGTAGTGTTCTAACGCTGCAGTCTAAACACAGGGCGATAGGCCTTGCTCCCTCTGTTTTCAGTGATAGTGGACAACGTGTGCCTCCTGACAATATCATCATTACAAACTTTATTATTACATTTGGTATTTCGTGAGATGTCTGGCAGCCGATTGCTGAGACACTGCATAGCATACAGTTCTCCCACACGTTTCATGGATATTTACTGAATTCCAGTATAACCTAACCTGTTAATGCTTCTGGAATGTATAAACATTGTTAACTGCTAAATTCCCTGTACCAACATTTCAGAAATAACCAGTAAATAAGTTGGTTGCTAACTGTTGAGGAAGATTTTGATTTATTGAATAAAGTATCATCATGGGATGAAAATCAAGATCACATTTTTAGGGAGACATGACATATTACCCATAATGAGATGTAATTTTGTACTAAAAGAGTAGGGATAGAGAGTGTGTTTTGAGAAGAGAATCAATGGCCAAATTTACACAATGCTGTTACCTATCAATACAGACACTTGACTGTGATAATATTGTCTATTTATATCTTAATACTATTCTGAATATTAACAAAAGTTTCTTGGCATCACATTAATAATTGTCTAATCATTCCAAAACAAATTAAAATATTCCACCTGATTGAATGCCATCAGACAAAATATCTGTTCCTGGTTGGGTCATTAGGATGACATTACATCCCTCTTAAGAAAAACAACTGCTTAGCACCTACCCCCAAATCCTTAAAGCTTCTTAAGCACTTAAATATGCACAAAAGCATATTATTTGACAAGATAAGAACCCAACCAAGAAGTGTCTACCAGAATCTACATTACATCAACAACAAGCAGAGGCACAGCATAAAGTTATCGGGTAACACAGGTGAAATTCTGTTCCTTAAGGTGATGCTACATGTCTCAGTGAAAGCCCAATACAGTCATAGTCAGTAAAAAAATCCTATTTGAGTTCAATGGGCTTTGGACTGGGTCTTGATAACAGCGAACATTGGAAGCATCACTCTCCCTGGCTTACTCCAAAGGACAATCCATAGCAGGACAGACTGCTCCAAACCTTTGCTTCAAGCTATCAACAACTAAGTCAGTCTGTAGGATACTTGAAAGTGAAATAACCCATAGGAAACTCAACAAAGCAGGCTAATATCCAGCTGCAGTAAGGACACTTAAAAGATACTGCCTGGAAAGCTCTCAGTTGTCCATGAATGTCCACCAGGAAGTGCACGGCTGCAGCTGAACTGGAGATGGACTGGACAGCCTTTTTAACATCCCCACCACATTTATGTCCTACCTTTCCACGACATGGAAGCAGATCCAGGAGAGGAACTGAAGCCCTCCAGCCCATACCATTTAAAATCATTCTTACTACTGAAAGCCCTAGACTGCCTCACCTACCTTAACAGCCAATATAAAGCTGTTGTTGCATGTATGGTGACAGGCATTTGTTTCAGCTAAACAGTTCTCAGATGCAGTCCATCACATACAGGTCTGTGAGATCCAGCTCTTCCCCACGTGGGCTGGATGCAGCCGCGATGGGGATGAGAGGCCTGGAGCCATGCCACCCCCCAGGCTCCACACCAGCCCAAGGAGCTGAAGGCATGGGCAGGGGAGGGAAGGGGGAGCTGAAAGCCCCTTTCGCACTCTGATACATACCTCCCTGAAGAGACTTTCTGTCAGGGTCCTCAGCTCCTTAATCACACTAAAAACTGGTACCACTAATATCCAGATAAGCTACTGTTGTAGGCTCAAGGAAGAATCTACTGCCTCCTTTCCCAGGCAGGTGCGTCCCACATTGAATACATCCAAGATTCCAAGTAAGAATGCAAATTCCTTAGGTTAAGAAATTGCCATTTTTAAAGTTTTGGAATCGGTCTTGTCTGGAAAGTACAGAGCACATCAGGGATCTGATAGACTTCAATAATCATTACACACTCACAGTTTTTAACACACACAAAAAACCCACATAAGGACATCTCTGCTGGATGTAAGCAGCAAAATCTGGGGGACTCCAGAGTGTCAATACTGTTACAGGTTTGTACTACTGCTGCCAAGAAGACCCACTCATGGATTAGCACTCGATTATGTCACGCACGACACACACGTGCAACACAAAGAGACATTTCTATTTAGGCAATGTAACCAAACTTCTTTATGTAAAGTTGATAACGTACTCTAAATATATTCTTCAAGTCCTTAAAACAAAGCATACCAGTCACTTTATCACAAATTTTAACTATTTTGTTTCCTTTCATCAACATTCAGTAAATCAACTTTACAAAATGTCTGTAGCATCTACCAAAAAAGTTCTTAATTTTACCCTAATGCAAACAAATAGGTTTTTTAACTAAAACCCACTACCAGTGAACGTTGAGTAACAAAAGATGTCTTCCGTTGAGAAATGTTAAATACTTTGCTTCTTCACGACTGAACACAAGTTTCAAAAGGACGATAACTTTGTTTTGTAATTTGTTTATTGCTTAATCATGAAGACCAGATTGAACATTTGAGTCACACAATTTTGTGTTGCACACTCCTACAACAAGAATGTGCTGTAAAATTTTATTTCTTTCTCCTTCATTCAGCTTACTGCTTGCTTGTCCTACTGCTTATTCAGCTAAGCATCTCAAAATGAAACGCAATCACATAGCAAGATTTCACTGCTGCTAGAATATTTTATACAGAAAACACATAAGCATGAGGAAATAATGCACCACTATTCTCATATATTACATCAGAGTATTTGCTAACTAATATAGATAGGAAGCATTTTATTGCAGGCCCAGAGCAAAAACAAAGGAAGACAAGGTATCCTGGGTAAATGATACATTTCAGCATATAAAAAACCACTCACATACTATCTTTGCTGTTTCAAGTTCTACCCTCTACTTTTCAAATATTCTTTCGATAAAATTTGCAACAAGTCCGACCCAGTTAGTCCACCTAGTTTACGTCTCTCCAGTTTACTCATGAAGTTAAGGCGGTTACCAGAATCGTACTCTTATGCACAAACCATCTAACTAATTAAATGAATATGGCAATTGCAAGGGGATTTGAGGGTTAACTAAAAAGCAAAGCATACATTTAAGTCTAAAACAACAGCACAGTGTATATGGAATTTTGAAGGTAAGTCAATGAGAGTAACATACGAATTCAGATATTTCTATTTGGGGGACCATACAGTGGTCCAGATGTCTACCTATCAGTCTTGTCTTCTCCATGACAGTAGTCCTTCCTCTCCCTTCTCCTGAAGGCATTTCCACTCCTGCTCCTTTCTACACAATTACCCCAGACTTTAGAGTGAAAGTAGTACCCTGCCTGATGGCTTGTATCTGATGATTCCCTACCTTCGAGGCCATCTGGCTCTGCTCCTGGATTATCAGGTGACATGAGTTAGTCATCTTGCACCTATGACAGTAAGCCCATTATCTTTTACCTCTGTCATTTCTGAAGAGGTATCTGAGAAAATATGCTGAATAAAACAAGATACTTTTCTTACTTTACACCCTGTAAGTAAGTACATACAAACGTATTTCATGAGTTTCACTGCAGTGTGGCTCAGATACTGAAGGCCGTTCATTTAGAGAACACCAGGACATCTTCCAAGCTTCAGGCTCAGCTTGCAGAAGACTTTTCTTAAGCACACTGCTGACAAACTGAAAACTGGAGATAAGAAATATTTCTGTTTCACTGCACAGGCTTGTAGGACTGAAACCCTAAAAAATCACTGTGCATGTAAAAGATGGAACAGCAGGCTACACTAGGAGGAATAAAAAGGGCAACTAACCTTAAAAATGTGGCATAAAAAGTCTCTCTCATATCAGAAATCTTCAGAAGGAGACGCATATTCTCAATGCTTTAAGGAGACAGCGCTCTCTAAAGACGGTGAGAAACACCCTGGATCTCTTGCAGTGAGTAGGACAGACCTGAAGAATATCTGTCAGATAGCTGCAACGTAAGAGGCTAGAATATGCAAAAGTGTATATACTGGGGGGGAAAGTGTTAGACATTTACTCGGTTCAGCCAAGCGTAGGACATAGTTCAGCCAAGCACATTCTATATATTTCCTCGAGATATTTTTCTCAGTATACAAATATCATGTAACTCAGTGGTTCCTACTGAGATACTACATTCTACTTAACACAGTGAGTTAAATGCTGGCAAATGCTTGATTATTATTTGACCGTTTATTTCAAACTCCCTTTGCGCGTTCTTCCACCAGTTAAAGCAAAACTGGCTACTATCTGTTACGGTTTTAATGTCCGACATATTCTGTCCATTTTTCGCTTCACCTGAACAAAAAGGCAATCTAGCTTTAGCATGTTCGGTACCAAGGTACTTCAACTTCCTAAGCAGTTTTCTTTATACAAGTGCAAAAGCAACTTGCATTTGGGGAAGGGTGAGGAAGGGGCTAGGACAGAAAAATCCTTTCAGAGACCAACCTCTTTCACTTGTGAATCAATAAATACCACGGATGGGGAAGAGCTGTTCTGTCCTCCCTCAACACAACACACGGAAAAGAGACTAGGAAAAAATCAGAGGGAAGATGCACACACCTCAATTTGATAAACAGAAGGAAACAGATTATCACAGGGAACTTTTGTCTATAATCTCCTAAGAAATCACTATCAGACTAAACAATAGCTGCCTATATTCCAACATGCAGCCATCTATCCATATGTCTCTTATCCAACATTTTCTTGATGTCAGCACTATACATCCCTCCATTAGAGAACTACTGCCACAGCTCCCCCATAAGTAAATAAAACTGTGATCAGCAGATCTGAAATACAGCAAATACTTGAAAAGGTATCAGAGGTGTTGATATGTGAAAAGGAGACAAATCTGTTTCCCAGCAAAGGAGGAAAGAGCTTTAGAGCCATAAAGATGTCACCTCCCATGCGGGCATGGCTAGCCCACATTTCTTTAATACACAAAAACATGCTAGAGAAAGCACTGCATACCCATACACAAACATACGCCCGTTTGCCCTGTACAGGCACAGGGCCTGCACACCTATGACAAAAAACGTCAGTAATACGTCAAACTGAATTATCATTACGTATAGAAGAAAAAAAGAAATTAGCACAATTAAAAAAATACCTGCCAGCAACTCCAGACAATATCCTAACTTGACATAAAAGTGCTAAGCTATTAGCCCTGGGTCATACTGACTTTGGTCACACGGTATATGGAGGACATTTCTAAAGCTAATGCTGCTTTCAGGGAGATTTTATTACTTCTCACACAAACTTTGTTGAACGTTACGTTCTGAGGAATCACTAATATGAAATGTTAATTGAGGCTACAGATTTCTCCAAGTTAACTTCAGCCTGAGCTTCCTGCTACCAGTGTTGAAACTCAGAGCTCTATGCAGCAGATGTGTCATACCCAGTATTCAGATGGTACCCCGTTTCCTTCTTAGCTGTGTTCTCTCCTCCTCTAAGCAAATACTGGAATGATCACAAGTGAAACAGGGTGTGAGGGGAGAAAACGTGATACAGGGCACACACAATTAGCAAAGGAGCTGCTTTTGACACACTGCTGCAAAGAATTATGCAAAGAATAATCCAAGGAATTAGCCAATGTGAAAGAGATGGGGTGTGCAACAACGGTGTGCAACGTCTTCCTTCTTCAATTTTAATTCCCAATATTTCACAGCATACATCCTTGCAAAACTTGCTGATAATCAACATTAATATCTGGTTTTGATATTGATATTGAAAGTAGTGGTTTTGTTCTCCTGCCTGCAGAAACTTGACGTTTCTTTGTCCAGTTCTAGAAAACAGAGTAAAAGAAGTATGAAATCAAAAAAGAAGAAATGCAAAGGGAGGGAAAGGGGCAGTCACCTCTGCCTCACTACTTACAATTTTTTTTTAATAAATAAATTCTAATAATGCAGTCATCATACTTGTGTTCTCCTGTGATCCGTATGTCCTCAGGCATCTTACCTTTGTAAGCATGAACAGATACCAAAGTTGGGTTTTCTTGGACTACATGAGTACTTTGCCCAACAAGCAAAAAAATGATATTATGTTCTCACAAAGACAGTTTACAGTATTATGGCTTCAGATATCCAGCTTTTCAGCAACTATAGAGATCAAATCAGTCTCCTGAATTTGCAGACTGATGGCGGTATGAGCTCTACCTGGCTGTTTGCAAGCTTTGGGTCAATGATGCTCTACGCCAGAAGTGCATTCCTGTGTATGCTTGTGCTGAGGCATGCTATGCTGCATCTACTACCAGGGTATCCAAACTCTGAGGAGTTGGAAATCAGGCTTTGCAGCATCGTTTTTATCATTCCAGCCAAAAATAATAGGATTGCTGGAAAATCGGGTTCAGGAATCAGCTCACAAGAGCCTGTTATTCCACACGCTGATTGGAAATGAGATAGGTACCGCCTCAACATCCTTCCGATACTGAACGAAGAGCAATACTGCGGACTCGTCGAGCTTCGCCTTCCGTGCCGATGGCAGAGCTCGTGCAACTCTGATAGCTGCTATACAGGATAGCGAACGAGACAATACACTGAAAAGGTGGCCCAGAATGAAAAGGCTGGATGAAAGCCGCAGGACCCTTACTTGGACGGACTAGCCGCACACTCTAGTAACTGCCAGGGAAGATAGTAAAGCTGAAAGAGGCTTAGTGCAAGCATGCAGGAGATTTGTGACAGAAAGTTAGAACTCCATGTCAAGCCTTTCATGCAAACAATAAATATTACTTCTGCTCATAATCAGACTTTTCTCCAGCATCGTCTTTGAATGTTGAACCTTTTTCAATTAATTAAAAACTATGCACTGCAGAGTGCATATTTTATCAGCCCTCAGCTGCTTAAGTGTCTAGAAAAGACCAGGCAGTTTTTCTTTTTTCCAGGCAACCCAGAGCAAGTACTTGCAAGGGTCATATCTTTTTAATTATCTTTTCTCTCTTTGATTAATTATTCCGTCTGACAATAGCGTGTTTCTAATGCTATTCACCTGCCTTTGATGATTGACAACTTTTCTGTCTGATTCAAAGCAAACAGCTGCTGCCATGATTGCCTAGCAACCAGGATGTGATGGATGAGCCCCAAAGATGGATGGCTGCAATAAATCATGTCTCCAGCTATAAAACTGAAAAAAGGGATAAGAATAAAAGCGAACAAAAAACAAAACAAGGTTTCTTCCCATGAGTGCACTCAGCTCCTTACCAATTACACCTGAAATGGACTTTGTGTCTATTAATAGCAAAGTTTTCTAATCAGTAAGAATGCAATGATGCCATTTGTATCAAGGTGTGTTTACAATTGTTCCAGCAAATTGGCACTTGTACTTCAATTACCTACTGTGTTACACAAGTGTAGGGGTAGGAGATCAAAGTTTTACCTTCCGCCGCTGAAGACTTTATAGAAAAAAATTATGGGGTTTTTTTCAGGGTTTTCTCATGTTGGACTTGAACGAAGTGTATAAACTTGAATTCGTTTTACTTTTGGCAACTGAGCGTACCGAAATCAAAGTGAACTGAATTTGCAGAAGTGGTAACAAACACTACATTTCTGAAAAACTCGTTTCTATAAAACTCATATAAAGTCACTGATGGCTTTGTGAACCCTTTGAACCTAAATGCCGTATGTTGTTTATTAAATGTTGCTGTAATTCCCTCTTGCTAGGAGGGCATCTCGCAATCAAAGAAAAAGTTCACGTGACAAGCAGCATTGGAAAAATACCAGCTACCTGTGCAAGTTCAAGACTGATTCAACCAAAAGCCATTCTCATCTAATTTTACCTGCCATTGCTGTCAATCATTTCATTTTTGTACAATGTGCCAGCCAACAAACATTCAATAGTTTGTCAACTCGGAACAAGTTTAACTGGGCTGTGTATCACACTTGCCCAGAGATGTTTGCACACAAACACCCCATCACTTGACGTTTTGGCAACCTATTGCTGAAGCTGGACTGTATCTCCTCATAGTCACTGCCTGTGCTTCCAGGACAAGACCTAATTGCCTATAACAAGCTGCTTCCTTAATTCTTCCAGCAGGTGGGGGTGTCCTGGTTCCAGCAAAAGTGCTTCAAAAAGGGACGGGGCTGCCCTTGCTATACACATGGGCAGACTGTCCACCTCCAGGAGCATCCTGGGCACCTGGGAGCAAACGCCAAGACTCAAAGATTCACAGCACTGGGTGAAGAGGGTGGGCAGAAAAGAAAAATGTAAACACTGGAATAACTATGTTTTAGAACTTTGTTTTCTTTGCAATTATGGGATGAAAATGCAGCCTGTTAGCGAAAGGAAGCTGGACTGTGTTAATCTGTTCACAAGCACATTTTTAAAGCATGTTTTTATATTGGAACTGGCAATGTCTGACAATGCTACGCTGGAGCAGCTACAGTCCTGCTTATATTTTAGCGCTACGTACGGCATGCATCTGTATTCATGCAAAAGATAGCCTGTATCCTTGCACAGGCCATAGCTTTGTCTACATTCTTTACAATTATTGAAACGCTCTCGCTAAAAACTTAACTCTGTCTCTGCCCATCGCTCTCTCTGTTATACAAACAGACACACATACACACACAGAAATCCAGCCCCTAAAACAATTGTAAGGCACTCCTGTAATGACCAGCTAGTATCTGGTAACAAACAATGAGAAAGCAAAGCCATCAATCACAATGTGCACGTCGAGGCCTCCATTCTGTCCCAGCTCATCCAACTCTCAAGTTACAGCTTTACACGGCAAGTCTAAATAATATTCAAAATGATAAATGGCACTATAAGCCTGATATCCATCATCAATCTTTTTTTAAGGAACATCCATCTTCAATAATGCACGTTTGAATCATGTGAAACCAAGAGCTCCCAGATTCATTTACACAACCCCCAGCAAGCTGGTGCTGCTTGAATGATACGTGTCAGCCAGCTTGTCCCAACTGCCAAACTTAAAAAAAAAAAAAAAAAAAAA
>VXBL01005519.1:0-24956 GCA_013400195.1 Aramus guarauna
CCGCCGGTGCGCCCCTGCTTCGCTCCTGGCACGGCTTGCTTGTCCCTGCCGCCTTCTTTTTCAATAGAAGCCGCGACCGAAGGCGGGTAATCTGTCTGGCGAGTTCAGCAGGCTTTAGCCCAGACCACCGTGCCCGGGTAAGGCAGCGTTATCTCCGTCTCCTCACCCTGGAACGGGCAGGTGGGTGCCCAGACACACGGGAAAGGGAACAGAAACAGAAATCCTTTTTTCTCACGCCTTTTCCTTAGCCCTTCTTCCGTCTCCACCGAAGGCATTTCACTCTAGCCTAAGGGTAAAAACCATACCTTCCCTTTCTTTTTACAGTGTTGAATATGAACATAGAGGCTATAATGCGATTTTAGGATGAAAAAAAATGTTTTGTGGTTTGGCTAAATTTTTTTACCGAGTAGAAAATAATTACTGAGCTAGCACAGCTCCACCTACAGCTGATAACTGAATTACATACAAATGCCTGCTCGGGCTCTCCAGGAGCACATTTAGGATTAGGATGTGCTATTAGGAGCCTGTCATCCCAGTGGGCGAGAACTCCAGTTCCCGGGAGGTCATCACCCCACTGATTAGACCTCTCCCATTTTAAGTCAGCTCTCCCTTTCAAAGGGAGAGGAGCAAGAAACAGGAAAACATGACCGAACACAGTGTGCCACAGTGGCTAACTTGAGCATTTCACATCATACACATTTCTGCTTTCCCCACAGAAACAAAACAGCTTGCACACCACCAAGCCAGTTCATCCTGAACTATGAGTAACACTCGCCTAATTACAGATCAGATCTGGGGAACACAAAGGGCAGCATATGCTGATGATAATGCGGCAGAGCAAAGCCTACGGCTGCTTTCATCTTGATAAGAACAGGGAAGAAGCCAAAACTGAGGCCTCACCTGCAGCTTCAGGACCAAGTTGCAATACTGGCCGTCAAAGGCAAGGCTGGGGGCTCTGAAAGCATTACCTACAGTGGCTCTGTGAAGAGGAGAGGGAACGGACGAGATCTGAAAACAGCACAACTTTTTGCGTAAGGAATTTGAACCTTTATTCACAGGGAAGTAAGGCTGCTATTTTCAGCAGCAAATGCAGGCGGGTTCTAGAACAAAGTACAACAAAGAGATAGAGATAGACAACAGCAATGCACTGTCTTGTCAGGCAACATCACAGCATGAGCCTGTCCATGTCAATCAAGGGTAATTCCCCTCACCCCCTGCCCAGACATGTACACCTAAGCTGCCTTTCCTTCGTTTACCAGAAGAGGATTTAAAATCCAGACCTCTTCTGTACGGTAACAACACACACAAACACGAAATGCTGGATACTCCCAGCTTTCCTCCTCTTCCCTGTATCAACCCAAACCAAAAACCTCAAGGAGCATGTGCTTTCCGCTATACCAGGCGGTGGGACACAAAAAGAGGATTTAGAAGCCCATCCTCTGCTTGCAGCAACAGAAAAGGAATACGAGACAACAAAATGCCATGTTCCAAAAGTAAAGAAGTAAAATGAAAATCCAGGCTCCATCTCGAAGGAACTGTGTGGCCATATCACCGCTCTGCAGTCTGCAGCACGCTTCTGAGTCAAAAATGGACACGAGATGACTCTGCTGCAGCCGGGGATTATGTAACTGCGTCCACCAGCACTGCGCTGCCAGCTCTGAAGCCTGGCTTTCTAAACTGAAGCCCTTGCTGCCTCCCCCGCTCCTCCCTGGTATTCAAAGGATACATGGAATTTCTACAGACTATTCAGAATCAGATTATCTGGAAAGCACGAGCGTGTTGGCTATTTATTAACATCTTAGCAGCTACCACCATGCCTAAAATTAAGTGGCACGCAAGAACTGGGGATTGTGTACTTCAGCCTAGAAAAACCCTGCCAGTATTAGAGAAGTCTTGCTTTGCTGAAGTGTGATTTTTCTACCTCAGAGAAACCTGCTGAAACGCTTGAACCAACTACGGGGATCAACAAAACCAGGAAGAATCATTTAATATCTCCATAAACAGAAAAACACCCAAAACTGACCTTCAGGTTACATCCTCTCTTGGGTAAGACTGCGTATCATACAGTGATGCTATGTGAGTTTTCATTAAGATCTGCTGAAATAAATCAAACACGAAATACAGTATGATCCTGGAACAAGCTGGAATTTGCAAAAATCTTCCAAAGGGAGATGATCAATTCTTCATAACTGGAAAGCCATCGCCTTAAAAAGAACAAACAAAAGCAGCAGGTAAATTTTGCATGTACACATTCAAACTGAAATAAAAGGACCATCAGCATTTTAGTACCCCAGAAAACCACTAGAAGCTATAATTTGGTACGGATAAAACATAAGGAAACAGCCATTTTTTTATGCTGCACTTTTATAGCATCATAATTGCTGCCTACCATTAGGTTTAGAAAACAGAAAAAGGTTAAGCACACTGTTCAGGTAAATATGACAACCGCTCACTAATGAGAATAGAAGGACTTTCCAGTCTAAAAACCTAACTTCCCATTTCTAATGAAGTTACTCCTTCAAAATTAACAAATATACAAGACCTATCAATATTCAGATGTCCAACTCTGTGCTAAGTCAGCCAAAGAAAAAAGCAAGCTTATATTGTATTTTACTTTAAACCTGAATTTAAGTTGTTCTGCATTAAATACTACATAATCCAGCTTGACATAGAAGTATTATCTGTACAACTCTGGACATTTCATCAGCTTGCAAGAGCTTAAGGCTCTGAGGTGGTGTTTCTCAGCAGACACTTATCCTTGAGGAAAGTCCGAAGCTATACGCATACCAGAATTAATATAGATGAGCTTTGAGCAGAATCATCTTTTCTTAAAGATATTACATACTAGTTTCTTACTATGGAAAGATGAGAATTTTTTTTCCCCATTAGTTACCAATGACTTGGCTAGTTCAAAGCTCCCTCGTGATTAAAGTAAAAATTGTTATAGGTCATCATGTCTTTAGCAAAGCAAGAGAAAAAAAAATAGTATCATAGGAACAATTACGACTGTAAAGCCCACACACTATTTAAAAAAAAAAAAAAAAAAAATCACTTGACAAGGAAAGCACCACACATTTGAGGCTGTTAGAACCTTACTAACTGAAAATACTTTCAAGTATAACGTGAGGTTTTTTTGATGAGTTTGTCTATATTTGCAGTCCTGCAGAAGTAAGTCAAGGCTTCGTTTTATTTTCATTTGTAAAGCTATCCGCCAAAGCTTACAGAGCAGTCAAATGCCAAACTAACAAACTTAAGTAACACTAGTTACTTCAAAAGGAACACAGCCAAACATGCACATTGGTTGAGATTCTTTTACTCTTTCCCTCAGTATGGGAGGTATAATCTTATGCTGTATTTAAAATGCTCACCTATGTCTCCATGTATTCAGCACAACGTACAGGCAGTCCTTCTGAAGGACTTTTCTAGTCCCTGACATTACTTCCTAGAAGGACTGAGATGAACAGCCTACAAGCATCTATTTCTATATTCAGTGCATCTACAGCAACTTTTCTAGCCCAGGCTTCTGGTTCATCTGACTGGGCAAAATCACTCTACTTCTATCACAGTTCTACTATGTAATGCACAGCAGCTGTGGTCAAGTTAAGGCCGTGTTATGGTTTACTGGTGCACTACAGTAACATGTGCATAAGCACTCGACGAGGAGAATTTAGTCTGATAAGCAACATTCAATGGATACCTTTATGTATACCTGGATATATAAAACTATCAGCATAAATAGTACTCATCTTGGAAGAGGTGGTATCAATTAATACCAAACTAACTCCGTAACATCCTTGAAAAATGAGCTCTGAGACCAAAATCAGAGCATCAAGAATTTAGCGCAGCTTCAGGAAGAAACACCACAGAAGAATAAATATTGTACAGATTGCGTTTGTGGGCAAAAGAAACGCTGGAGCATTGCTAAGAACATACGGGACAGTGTGGGAAACCTGGTAGTGGTGCTGCTAGCAGCCCTAAAGTAAGCAGAATACCAGGCTTAGCAGGAGACTGAAACAAGTGCCAACTCAAGGATGTCTCTCCTACAGCAGAATATATACACACACCTTCTGAAATTCCGGCCTGTGCTTTTAGCAGGAAGCTTACTGTATCTTCCTACAGCATCTAGTGCTGGGTCATCACGCAAGATGTCCTTTGACATGAAAAAACTAAGAGACATGCAGTCTTACTCTGTTAGATTTCTAGTCTAGAACTGAATCTCATTGGTTTAAAAATTGATGATTTTTATCTAAATTGAGCCTATGCTGGGATTTCTTTAGGAACTGCTACACAAGGACTGGCCATTAGGTGTCACCTTTGTACAGAATATGTATGACAACGTTCACCACTGAGTTAATCAGTAAAACAGTTTGCATAATAAACCCTCCCCCCGTATATCACGTTTTATAGAGTGAATAGAGCTAGCAAGCCAATCTATTTACAAACTGTTCTGCAAAACAGCTAGAAATCCTTAAAAAGCATTGTTTCAGTGGATTCATTCAGGTACTCCTTGCAGAGCAGTACACTAAGTTACTAATCCAGTCAGGCTACACAGCTACACGAATTCACATGGTTTTATTTCAGTATACTTCTGTAGGCTAGAATACTCACTTATTTACATTGCTTTTCCAGCCCACAACTGGGAGGCAATTTCCTTAGAAGGACAGAGGTCCTCTCCACAATAGAACTGATGGACAAACCACTTAAGATACCTTTGTTGTTCTTCCTCACCTCCAGCAGAGCATCCACAATTTTATCTCTGTACGAATAAAAGAAATAACTGTTTACATCACATTTTGTACAATACATTTAGCACTTAGTTACCATGGATATTGGATCCATTACAGATCAGGGCAGAAATGAAATCCAAATACTCTCACCTGCTAGCCTCTGGATGAATTTCTTGAAGTTTCTTCAGTAATTTGGTAAAGCTGCTCAAGTTCAATGTATTAGGAGAAATAAAGGCATCATATGAATTAGTGGAGAAAGGAGCAGATGTTTTTGGCACAAAATTTTCTCCAGTATCCTAGAATTGCATCAAAATAAGCAAAAAGTGAATGAGTTAGGTATTTTACAAAAGTAATACAACGTATCTTTACTACTAATAAATATTCCTGTTATGGAAAAAGGAAAAAAAATGACAGATACAGATCAGTAAGTTATTCTAATACAGCCAGTCACATTATCCAATCTGTAAATTGGAAATAAAACTACTACATGCATTTATGTGTAACTGAGAGTCCTGCTACATCAAATTAGGTCCGATTTATATTTCCCAGAGGACTAACATGTTTAAAGTTAAATCCCCAAAGGTAGCATATCTATGTAGCTTATGAGAGCAACACCAGCAATTACTGTCTTTGCCTCCCCCAAGGACCAACCTGAGTAAAAAAAAAAAAAAAAAATAAAAAATTTCTACATATGATCTTTCTTTAGATTTGTACTTAAAACCCAGGAGTTTCCCCTCTAATATTCCAAAAATCTTTCCTGTGTAAAATCAGAAAACATTCACATATTAAAAAAAAAAAAAAAAAAAAAAAAAAAAAAAAAAAAAAAAACAGTTTTAGAAGAAAAAAAAAAAAAAAAAAAAAAAAAGCAGCAGCTTTGGAAGTGGAAATTCAAAAGAGGAGAAAAGCAAGATGAAAAATCTAGTGCAAATAGCTAGGTTCCCAACTGGCTTAGGATTAAGAAAAAAAGATGGAATATCACAATTTGATGCAGGGGCACAATTCAACAACTTAACTAACTGCAGCATGCCAGAAATTTATTACTGACATATAACATGTTTTCCTATCCTAACATCATTCTCTCTATATATAAAGTGCAACACGTTATGGGACAAGAACTTTTAAGGCTCTTCATTTGCCATATCAAGGAGCCTTAGTAATAATTATTTACCTTTTGATTAGCTCCAAGGAAATAACGTACCGAATCTTCAGTAGATGATTTTGGAGCAAAGCACTTTGTTTCTGAAGGTACTTGTGTAGAGCAAGAAATTTTTGAAGAAGTAATGGGAAGGAGATGCATTTTCTCAGAAGCACAGGTGGCATCAGGTGCTTTCACGGAATTGGAGGCTGAAGTGAATGATTTTTCTTGATCATTTCTGTGACTGTTATCAACAAGTTGGATTTCATGCCAAAGCTTATTTGTACGTACTTGGGAAACCAAAGATTTATTCTCTGATGAAGTATTTACAAGTTCAACACTTGCTGGTTTTCCTTTTATTTTTTTCTCATTTATTTCCTTTACGGCTAACTTGGCTTTATTAGTGTCTCTAAAGGAAAGAAATGCATATCTAAGGCATAATTATTTTTTTTAAAAAAAAAAGGAAACTAAGTAAAATGCATATTAAATTACTATCAGTAAGAACACATGATGGCTCTCATCTTTTGAATATTAACTGTATCTCCATTACACTCAACAGAAAATTTCGGACTCCTTCTCATAAGATGAGAAGCTGTCTGGAATGACAAGTTTTTGTCAACCTATGTATTAATGTATCCACATTAAAAATAAATTAATTAACAACTCCCTCCTCTCTCCCAGGACTTGTTTCAGATTCTTTTTTTGTCAAAGTAAGCAAGTGAAACATACTAATATACCTGCAGTTACTAGAATCCACAGAGATAAGAGTGTCAGAAATATGATACTTCTGGAAATGTAATCTTAAATCACCCTATAAAATAGAAGCACATTTGGTTGGAAATGTATAGTATGAAAGAATTCAGAAAAGAGGCGTGACGTTACTAATACTATGTAAATAAGAACAGGCATACCTCTGACACTGAGGAACTTAGGCCACCAACATGAATAAAACAACACTCATTTCCACTCTCCATTATCTTCACTTCTAATAACATAAGAAAGCAAAGTGTTACTAACTCGTGTTAGTTCACACCAACGTCTTCTCTGTAGATTTCAGAAAGTGTAGATAGAAAACTTTTTAAAAACCTAAAAGAACGAAGAGTATCTTCTAACAGAAAATGAGTGTCCTGAGAAGCAGAACAGTTCGGTTTGTGAAATTTCTTTTCCCTGAGCATTTCCTGAGGTTTGAAGAGGCAGAAGAGGTACAACTAAAGAAAAGACTGGTCTGAACTAAGAGGTCCCAGTGCTAAAGCGTGGATAGTGTAGAAACAGCCAGTATGAGGAAGGAAACAGAACAAGGAGGAAGAGAAAAAAAGAAATATTTTGGCTGGACATTTACTAAATTGAGTTTAACCACTGTGAAGTTTTCAAGGAAAAACATGGATGGAGAGAGCCAAACATCTGTGTCTGCAAGTCAATAAAAAAAAAAAAAAGCAGCGCCTGAAAACCCAGGTAGCATTTTTTCCAAGTTTACTTATGCTGGTAGAAGGAACATAATACTGAAATAATAAACAAACACCATTATTATGTATGGCAGCTTAAAGTGCACAACCTCACCTCTTAAATCAACTGTGTCTTGTTTTTCTTGTTGCTTTTTTGTTTCTTCAGATATTACTGAAGAATCTGCTACTGTCAAATCCTCCTTAGCATCAAACCAATATTCATTTCCTTCTTCGTTTTTCACACAGCCTTGACAGTTCAAATAAATTTCAGTGTGTTAAAATTCAGACCATGGTATGTCATTTGAGTGAATATTAAATTTCTGCGCTTAAGAGGATTCCAGCTACCTACACAATTTGGTACTACATTATGAAGAGGTGACACATAAATACAAAGTGAAAACTTGTAAGGAGCAAAATTTTTTTTCAAGATATAAAGTATAACATAGAGCTGATATAACATTAAGCATTCCATCACAGAAAGGACAGAGTATCCGTATATGCGTTTTACACAGGGTTTGTGGTTTTTTCCCCAACAACTTAACTAACAAATAATGTAGTATTTCTACTAGAAGCAGATCACTTACCATGTTCCATGTCCTGATCTTTATGTTGTTCTTCAAATGTCTTGGAGGAAGCAGAGTCACTTGGCTGACCACCATCAGTTAAACATATGGTCTGTGGATTGTCCTACAAAGATGTTTCAATTATGTCACAGCCCTTGCACCTGATCATATGTTATTTTTCTGAACTTCAGAATATTAACTGATTAAGCAGGTAAACTTTTAAAAGGTAACCCCCTGATGGCCTTCAAGAACTCCCAAGTTATTTTATTTTGAAAGCACAATCAAAATTCTGGTCACATCAGCTGCATTTGCAATTACTGTTAGAGGATCCCAGCTTGAGCCCTGAAGACTGCAATTGTATTTGCATACACCTCAAAGGAGACTATGCTTCACAGCATTACTGTCTATGAAACTCAGTAATGAGGAAGTCCCTACCATGTTGACAGAAATTTTCCTTTCTTGCAGTTTTGATGCTTCGTAGTCAGCTTTTCTTGTGTCTGAAACAGAACTAGGACAGATCCAAGAATTTCATACAAAACATGACACAACAATTTAAAATTCTACAATGACACAGAGTACTCCGAAATAGAAATTCAAGTATTTCCAAAAGCTCACAGTAAAATAAATAAAGTGTGCTTAATAAATCTGAGCTTAAAATGAGAACCAGTTTTTTTGATACTCGTATTTTATAAAAGCATTGGTTGCAACCTGAAACATGAAGCTATGTTCTAGCTTTATGGTAGGCTGGTTTTTGTTTATACCTAGACGACTTTCTGCGTGATGTTAAGATGTATGTCTTTACAATTTGAAATCTCCGTGCAATTTTTGATTAATTTTACTAATGCTTAACAAGAAATTTGAAAGAGATCTCTAGTTGTTTACCTGATGCAGTACAAACTTATTGCCAAATATGTTTTAATCTCCACTTAGATAAAGTAACTGGACATGGTTCTTGAACATGCAGTACCATGTGTCTGCCTGAAATATGAAGTCATTTTTCTATCATTCTTCATTATCAAATTACAATCTTAGCAGAACGGCTGCTCATATGCCTAATATTATCTTTGTTGGTAGGAAAGTATTTTTGGTTTTGTGAGGTTTTTGTTGTTTTTGTGGGGGTTTTGTGGCTTTGGGCTTTTTAAAGACAGATAGCATAAAGATTAGAGACAAAGATTTTTAGTAGGAAAAATAAGGAACCAGGAAAATTACCTGTAAATTGAAAACTTTTGCTATAAAGATAGTAAAAATACAACTCAATAGTTTACATATTAGGACACTACAGAGAAAAACATCCTTCCCTTAAAATCCCTGTACCCAAAGTGCTATGCTAGTCTTTCAGCTAAATAGTCTGGAGCAACAAGATACATTCTTAAATAAAGAAATTCTAAGATTAACATCTTTTAAACTAATTTCTCATTTATTTTGAGCTTTAATAAATACCATAAGTGAGGACTACTTACTCATAGCTAAGATCGTCTCTGAACAACTGTCAAAAAAGAAAAGATTTGTCTTAATTTTTTTGACAAGAACAATTTATATTAAAAACAAACAGCAATTAAGAATTTACCTTGCACGGGACATAAAAGGAGGAGATTGGGAACAACTTCATCTCAACTGACAGCGGTGGAAGTGCATTTAAAGGTATACCCATTTTTATTTTCATTCTCATACTGTTGTAATTCTTTTTTAGCTCTTCCAAAATCAACATGAGAGATGAACCTAATTCAGTATTTCCATTACATCTGTTAAAATACGTATAAGTAAAGAAGATCAATTTAGACTGACATTTCATGTATTTTACTGCTTCCAGAAGTGCCCAAACAGGAGCGCACAGCGGCTCTCTGGAACCATACTGTGTTCCACCGCATTACCAGGTGCTCTCCTGAACCCTCTCCTGAGCTATGGAGCAGACAGTATGGCAGTGAGGTTTTATAGCAACCCGTGGGACGGTAAAGCGTTTAATTCAACTTGGTTGAATTCTAAGTTGGTTACAGGCCATACACTTTATCAGCTAGAGACTCTGCAACTGCCATCCCCTCCCTCCCTTAACTCTTAACAATCTCACACCTCCTCTCTCTTTCTCCTTTACCACCTCCTCCCCTCTATGCTTCTCATCCGCTCCTGAACAGATTCTCTGTACTATTTATTCCTTCTGTACTTTTTCTCCTGTACAGAAAGACACTCCTGGAAACAAACTGGTTTTTGCTGGGTCTGTGAATGCTACAGAAAGTTTTAGGCTGAAAATAAGACATGGCAGTTATAAGAATGTAAAGTCTTTCGGACAACAACACTAACTATAAACGCTGTTACAAGCTATGCATGGAATACATTAGTAGTATTTAGCAATTAATGCCTTTTAACCGAGTTTCATTTAAAAGAACATTAAAGTACATGCCTGCTTAAACACGTGTTTTCCTCCAAAGCCAGTTTGTAAATCTTCAAGCAGTGCTGATAACACATTTGATAGTGAGTGTTTAGAATCTGCAATTCCGCTTCAATAGCTCTCTGCAGTATTTTTTGACAGTATCTTGATGCAGAATTCTTCACAGCTTGTTTGTCAAGGCATACTGGCCTTTAAAATAATAATAAACAAAGTTTTGAAGCCCTTGAATCAATATTTTACATTCATTATGCTTTATTTTCAAACAAGTAGGTTTCCAGAAGCTATTTCTGATATGATTTAAGGAAAAACAAAAAAGAAAAATGAAATCAGTTCCTCCTATTTACTGCACAGAAGAAATGACGTCTTACAGTAGTTTTCACATTATAATCAGCCTTAACTGAGAGGCAGAAACTGCACGAGCACCCAAATAATTTCTCCCCAGAAAGTGAGGTCATAAGAACAAAAAGAAACTTAGCAACTCTGTTGATCTACAGATGCACTTACTTTGTTTCTGCAGTCACAGAATAATTTGGATTGGAAAGGATCTCTGGAGGTCTGCAGTACAAACCTCTGTTCGAAACAAGGCTAGCTTCAGAACTTGCTCAGGCTCTTAGCCAGTCCAGATTTTTTGTTGTTTTGTGTATTTTAAATCTCCAAGAAAGGACACAGTACCATCTCTCCAATCCTCTTCCAACACTACTTCCATTATAAAAAGCTTTTTCTTACACCCACTTAGAATTCTCCTCACTGTAAGTGCTGGCTCTCATGTTTTCAACACACCTCTGCAAAGCATCAGTCTTCTCTGCAACCCACCGCCAGATTGCCACAAACTGCAGGGAAGTTCCCCACCTCCCCAGCCTTCCCTTCTATAGGCTGACCAAGCCCAGTTCCCTCAGCTCTCCTCACACATCAGGTGCTCCACCACCTTCCCTCACCACCTCCAATCTTACCCAATGGGCCTTCCCCAGTTTGCCCATCTCTTTCTTTCACTACAAGGGCCACAGCTGGAGATACCTTCCTAGATGTGACCTCACAAGCACTTCTTGCTAATGCAGCCCCAGGATGTGGTTTCCCAACTCTGCCATATGGGAGCACTGCTGACTTACACTCCACTTGCTCTTGGCCAGTCTGCAACTGCAGATCAAGGCTGTTTTGGTCTCTGTTCAACTTCAGGAGGTCTTCAGCTCATTCTTCTTGCTTGTCCAAGTCTCTCTGAAAGGCAGCCCTACCCTCCTGCGTAGGAGCCGCTGCCCAGCAATCTTTTAGTACCATCAGTTCTGCTAAGTCACAGACAACCTTTCAATTGTGAAAAAAAATCTTACCCAATATCTAGAATTCCAAACCAAGAACAATTCGTGACCCACCTGTCCGTGCTTATCTTTAAGTCACTGCTACAAAGCTCATTTTTTGATTCCCGCTGTTCCTAAACAAAAACCATTTTAAAAAGTTACAGATTAACATTTGTACAGGCAAGTTTTGAGCAACTTTAAGTTAAGAAAAGTTCTATATATCAAAATTGTTTGGTTGTGGTTTTGCGTTTTGTTTTTTTAAAAAAGTTACCTGAATTTGTGAACTGCTTTCAGCTGTTGCAATATTGCCACCCCTGTTTTCTTCCAGCATACGAGTAAGCTGCAGCTGGATTTCCTCTATATTACCGTCTCCACATGACCAGTCGGTATTGCAAGCAACATCTGCACAGATTTCACGGTGCCATCCCACGGGTCGAGATTTGTTCATCATTGTTATCTCTGTATTAATAGCTCTGGACAGCAGACAAACCTCAGCACTGGTACTTCTGCTTGTTGTAAAGCAAGCTCTAAAATCAGAACTTGCATCAACAGCCTGGTTAACTGTAGAGTCACTGGTAATGTTTTTCAAGTTTTCACAACGCTCCGAGTTCTTAGAGCTGGTATTTTCCACGGAAGATATATCTGCAACTTCCACCCCAAAAAAGGGATTCTTGCGAGTGAGAGTTTCAGAGATTGGAAATTGGGTTTCAGCATCCTTCGCAGTGCAGCTGGCACCACACGTGCACAGATCAGATTTTTCACAACCATAGAAATCAGAGTCCCCTGTACATTCACAAAATTGCATGGCTACTGCGGGGGCCCCTTCCCGTAGTGACAGCAAGGGATTTTCTTGCTTCACTGAGAAGCTGTGAATGCATCTGGCATTGTTTTCAGACACTTCTTCACTTCTAGCTGTTTGGGGTGGCAGCATGCCATCAATCAGTGGGATGTCTTTCACCTCTCTGTTTTCTAAACTGTCACATACGAGCAGATTTGGATAGACCTCTTCTTTATTCCCACAAGAATTACTTTCAAGTATAGTTCCACAAACAGCACTATGATACTCTGTCTGCTCTTCCTGATGATCACAAGCCATGCCATTGCAAAGCGGTGGAGACAGGTGGAGAAGCTCTGGAATAGCTGCTTCTGGGCAGGTTTGGTCACCTACACCATACTCAGCAGCAGGAGAACAATCTTCTGACACACCACTGAGACTTTGTTCCTTTGTGGCTCCAACCCCTGGAACTGCAAGAACTGGATCTATCAGCTTTAAGGTTTCAATTCCTATAGTTTCCCTTTGCTCAGAAAACTCGCTTGAGCTATTCGTATCATGAAAATCTTGCTCGTTAGCACTGAGATACTCCAGCTGTGAATCTTCCCCTAAATGGCTTTGTCTGCAATCATCACACATGCCACAATTAACATGTGTATTGTCCAATGCCCTTCCCAACATCCCAGCTTCTTTCTTGCTTTCATCTACCTGTGCACAGCAAATTCTTATTCTCTTTTTATTATCCATTTCAGTATCTGCAGCTAAAGATGAACTTAGACAAGGTAAGCTTTCCTCTGACAACTTTAATTCTGAAACACTGACAGAACATGCCTGGCCAAAACCAGAGTGGTTGGCTCCTGCTGTAACGTCTCTGACGAGCCTGTGCTCAGCTTCCTCAGAGTAAGAGAAAAGATGCAAAGTCTGATTGAAGCATCTCCTTTTGCTTTTAACATCGGTGTTCTTTTCTAATTCCATAGCACAAACACTTAAGTCCTCCTCCTCAGAATTAATCCACACAACTCACTTCCACTGCAACCTCTCAAAGGTGTCAGCTTTTCTCTTCCAATCAGTTTGTCACCTTAATAAAAATTAAGAGAAGTTTGAGATACTCCATGGTATACAAGAGAACATTACTGGTTAAAAAATATGTTAAATTAGCCATCTTATTTTTATCTACTGCATGCTAGTACAGAAGCTAGGAATTATACGGTACATTCTCAAAGAAATCCTAAAAGCTCACAGAAGGCTGTTAAAAGAATTTGCTGTTCTTGCTCATGTGATTTCAATTGAGTAAAAGCATCCTCAGAGACCAATGAATCCTATTTTCTTACACTCTTGGGGAAAGTTTCCATCCTCTAACCACTGGAGCATTTCTTGGCTGAATCATCAGAATCCCTGTTGATACACAGCGAGCTATTTACATCATACGCTAACTTCATGACAGCACACAGAGTGTTTAGATGCACGTACTGACTCAGAGTCGGGATGCTGATGGCCACGGATTCAGTGACCACTAACCAACCTCACATCATTCCCAATCGTATTCCGCCACAGAAAGCCTACCACTTCTTGATCCATGACCAGTATATTTACTGTCAGGAACATCCTCCAGTCCAGGAGCTATGAAATTTTTGAAAACTATTTAAATGAGTGAAGAGGTGAACTTAGAGCTCTCTGCTTCCTGAGAACTAAAAACCCTTCAGGAGGTGGACAAGGCGGAAACAGAAGCATACTCCTTTTAATTCTATGGCAACAAGAAGAAGTGTTACCAAGCACAGAACCGTAAGAAAACCTGAGAATCTCTACAACCAAAAAACATAAGATGTAAGCAAAAACAGGAAGACTGTTTCTTGGATCAGAGCACTTCTTTTAGTGAAGAAGCAAGCTGGACAATGCACCAAAACTTTTCCCTGCTCTGGACATTTTATAGCAAACATGAATTAAAAGCAGAGAAAAAGCCCTTTAGGGATGGATACACTCTTTGTGAACCTCATTTCTTCTAAATGGTTGTCAGTTCTTCTCTGCCTTCTCCCAAAGTTTATAACGAAAAGAGGGGTACATACAAATGTTACACATACTTCTCAGTTGCCTATGCTTTCTAAACTACTGAAATGAAACCTCACAATTTTATGTTGTAGTCTCAGGTCTCTAACCTGACTATAATCTTACATAAAGCACAGCAAAATACAGTCCTGCCTGTAGTACTTCCCCCTGCGAGGGCAGGCAGAGCAACCAACTCGAGGGGGTTTCATACTCTCCTAAAAACCCCTACAACATAAGTCTCTGGTTCATCCTCCAGAGGAAGTTTCCAGCATGGCAAAACAGAGTCCGTGAGGAACAGAGAGAAGTTGCAAAGCGAAACACAAGCTGCTGGTGGAGCATGAGGGCAGACTGGAAACTCAGGGCTGTTTCCTGGCCACTGCTCTGGGATTTACACACAATTTACACGAAGCTCTGTCCGCTCCAGATATAAACGGTGTGATCCAGGCCTCGTATCTGCACGGGAAGGTTTGCAAACAGACCCCTGAGAGAGATAACTCTGTGACAGCCCTTTCCCACAGGGAAAAATGGCTTGTCTCTCCAACCTGCATCCACTGGTTCTCCACCACTAAGGGCATCATTAAAAATGACATCATTTAAAATCACTTCATAAAAATCGTTTAAATCATTTAACATGTCATCAGTAGAAGTCAGTCACTCCCCCCCCAACCAAATCCACAACCGTACCATGATTTTATTATGCAGTTCTACAGTCGTTTTTGTTTCAAAAACATTAGCTTTTTTACTGCACTAACTTTACTTTCGTCTCCTAACCAAAGTTTTGGGCAACTATATCTGTGAAATTCAAAATCTTGCCGTATCACTACCAAAGCACATTTCAAATGCCTATACATAAATCACAACATATTATCACAGAGAAATTACATCCCCCCCCTTACTTTTTCCTTAAGAACAAGTTAAAAAGCAAGAAGCACAACAGCTCTAGAGACCGAGCCCCAGGGGAGGAAGGAGGGGAGCCCTCAGAGCAGCCCGGTGCCCCTGCTCGGCTAAGGGGAACCCCCAGGCGGGGAACCGCGGCTTACCGCGCTCACCCCGGCTCCAAGGAACGCTGAGCAATCTTTCTGACACCCCAAAAGCAGAAGGCGGCCGCCCTCTCCCCCCCGTAACGGCTCCGCACCTCAGGCGAGCCCACAGCGCGGCACCTCCCTCCCGGCCAGGCGGCAACGGCTCCGCCGAGCACGCGCTTAACGGCCGCCGGCCACCGCTCCCCGCCCGCGCCTCCAGCCCATTGGCTGCGACGGGAAGCGCTCGAACTCCTGATTGGCCGACACGGCGCCTGCGCCCGCCCCCTCCCCCGCGTGCCGCCTCTCCCTCCCATCGACGCCCCCGGCTGCTGTGTCTCCTCAGGGGCGGTTGGGCGTTTCTCCCCCCTCCTCACGGCATTCTCCTCACGGCATTCTCCTCACGCTTAGCGCACAAAGCCCAAATGGCAGCTTGCGGGGCACTGAAGCGTACCTTCTGGTACAGCTATTACAACACACAAGCAGCTAGAAGGCTTTCAGGCTGAGGGAAGCATCTGACAGGCACTGGAGAATGCAGTGAACTGGGGACCATCACCCAGTAAGTAATACTACACAGGTTATCGAGCATAAATGTGTTATTTTTACAAGGGTGGTTCTGGCCCCTACTCCTTCCTTTAAACACATCACTTAGGTGCCTAAAACTAAGGCACAAACCCATATAATCAATTGTTTAGAGTATTTAGAGCTCCTCCTCAGTGTATTTCCTGTAAATGATCTCTCTATGGCAATGTCTCCATCAATTTCAAGGTGAAACTGAATACTAAACTTGACATGTTTTCTAAAATTGACGTGTTTTTGCTGAACCAAGCTGCCTCCTGTTGTGAAGGATTCTTCCAGGTAAAGTTCCTGTGCGCATTACCTACATGTTCACTATAAATCCTCTAAGTAGAGAATAAATCCAATCAGTGATGTGATACCATTCAAATTCCTCCTGGTGGGGCAGTGTCCCTATCCCTGCCTCCCAAGTGCCACCTACCATTAAAAGTGGTAATATTTAGGGCTATGTCTCACACCACTTGTTCACACAAGCCTCTGCCTGTACATTTTACAACCAGTTGTTGCTCACATTTGTGTGTCTGCAGTAATGTATTAAAAAAGGAAAATGAGCCTGTTAGACCAGTATCATCCAAAAAGTCTGTATTTTCCAAGAGAACTTTTACCAGTAACATCATCATGACAGACCACTCCATAAAAACTACCCAAACAAGTGAAATTTTTATTGGCGAGTTCTGCTAATGAATTTCCTTTTCCACGCTTGTATCTCCTAACAGATTTGATTTTTTAAAAAAACAAACAAAACAAAAAACCATTTTGGGTAAACATTCCATTTGCAAACAATAAAATTATTTAACATTTAAAAATAAAGGATAGCAATTTTAAATACAAATTCTAGGAAAACCTGTCCTGGTTCCCCCAGGAGCCATTCCTCGCCAGGCTGCCACCACCTCAGCTCCGCTCTGAGTCAGCAGGCTGAGTACCAAAGCGCTCTCATTTGGAGCCCAATTAAAAGGACTGGGGCATGTGCTATTATTACCATTCAAAGCCCTGTTGTTGTACATTCTTCACAGGAAAACATAAACCAGTTTGCCGTAAACCAAGCAGTACTTTTTCTTCCCTTATTCTAAAGCTAAGTCATACCATAAGTTAGGGGGGAAAAAAATGTGGCTTCGACATTCAGCTACTTTATCACACACGAAGATTTCTACTAAGAGCATATCCAGGTTGAAATACATATCTGATTTCTGTCATGATGTTAATGCTTATGGAGTGTGAGATGCAATCTACTTTGAAATAATAAACACATCACTTCTTGATGAGCAAAATAATATTTTTAGCCTTTTGGACCAACACTTAGTTGCTAGGTTGTTTCTCCTGAATCTTGTCAGGAGACAGTTTTCACCGCTACCACAAATAAAAGGATGACCAGTGGCAAATCACACATCTTATCAGTTAGTAAGATGTCGTATTTAGCACATTTGTTTGCATTCTGAAAAACCCTTAGTTTATTTTTTAAGCCCCAGAGGCTTTGTACACCAGAAATTACACAAGTCAACCACAGAAAATTGTAAATTGGTATCCACAGCAATTTTGAGGTATTCCACAAGAAACCTGGCTCTGCACCTGAATGTTCCTCTCAAAAACAAAAAAAGAAAACCCAAAGCCCTAGCTGAAGTGGAAGTTTCATTTAAAAGATTCCTTTAATCCCCATGGTCCATCACAGTTGATCAACAAGGACATACCTATTTCCCCAGGGATTAAAAAAAAAACAAAAACCAGCCTTCTTCATCCTTTTCTGGGAAGATTAATTTCAGTACTTCATTCATAAATTTCTGGGTACACTCAAAAGAAATGAAGAGAAAGGTGTTCTTTTCTAGCCAAACCAGAGAAACACATTCAGACACTGTTTTTGGTTTATTTAATTTGTGAAGGTGCTCTAAAAAGATACCAGCAATCCCCTTACGTTAAAAATAGCAGCGGTTTACACTCTAACCTCCAGTCCATGAGGAAGAGGCTGGGGAAAGGATCTGGACCAGAAAGTCTGAAGACCAAGTGAAGAAGAAATGGTCTCCCTGGTCTGGATTTGGCTTGATAGAACCATATCTATTGAGGCAATCAAACAGGAAATGCTGCTTCACAGCATGAGCAGGTTCCTACAGGACCGTTTGCCTGCCTTACTCGCAAGGTAAGTTAGGGCTGAAGGGGGGAGGACAGCTTTATTCTTCAGGTAACTGCTGTTCTCCTTTGAGTAGTACATTCAGAATAATTTCCAACAAACCAGAGCTGTAGTGCTAGTTGTGTATAATAAACTGCCTGCAGCGGTTTTATCGGTTATGTTATTTTTTCATGAAAAGTGGAAAACCTTTACAATGACCTTAAAAGGAAAGTAATTTGCTACTTCTGTATTTGTAGAAAAACCATAGGCAGGAATATTTTCTAAAGTGCTTCTTTACTTGTTTAAAAATTAGACTTGTATTTTGTAGCGGCATAGTTTCCTAGTAGTTCATGGACCAGTAGATAGTTTCTGATGTAAAAAACCCATTACATAGTTTAAGCAAATGACACTTGCTTTGACAAATGCACCAAAGTGAGCAATTTAAGTGCAAAACCCACCATTTCTTAAAACATGGCCTTATGCTGGTTCATTAATGCAACTTTACACCCTTTAAAAGTAGTTTACTGCAATTCCAAGAGCAGGGATTAAATAATACAAATAAAAGTTGAAAATTCAATGAAGCTATTGCCTATTTACCCTGAAATAAAGTAAGTCTTATGATTCAACTGGTGCAAAAATCCCTCCAAACACCTTTGTTTTATTGGCAAAGTCATTTAAGGTCACTTTTGCTTCCAAGACCATCTTCTTCCATGGTTTCCACTGAAGGAGTTTTGCTTTGTAATGGCTTGTGGTTCCACAGTGATTTGTAAATGAAAAACCTACTATGAATAACTCTACTGTAGTTACTAAATTACAGATACTGTCATGAGAAAGTCCAAAACTTAGTGTTTTGGGGTTGTTTTTTTTGTTGTTTTTTTTTTTTTAATTTTCAGCAAGACACAAAATTCCAGTCCAGTTAAAGTGTTTTCTTTGAATGCCATTTTAAATGGCAATAAATGGCTGTTGTGCCTTCTGGATGGAGAACTTCACGTGACGCCCAATGTGCTTCTTATACGGTAGACGGATATTGTACTTCAAATGTATCCAAAGAACGGTGTGGAAGGGCTCCCGCAGGCACAGCCATTTGGATCAGCTACTCCTACGTATATAGTGCAGTAGGTTTAAATCTGCGTAGAGAGAACCACAGCTAGGTGGCACGTAGCAAATGTTGGGGTTGTCTGTTCTCAGAAGGCATGACACAAAGCATCCCGGACAGCAAGAGACAGAAGCATCTGCAACGTTGTTCTGATTCTGTCAAGTAGTAGTAGTTTCCATCAAAAGGTGCTGTTTATTGCTGAGACAGTAAAGCACTCCGGTTGGCTTTCATCTTCTCCAAGCGTTTTACTAGATGACCATTGCTGACTTCAAGCTCTTCGGTTTTATCCAATGCTGAACGAAGCTGAAGGAAGGAAGCAGAAAAAACCACCCACATAACTTTTGCAGTGTTTTCCCTTTCCAAAGGTAAAGCAAGGTTTGTAGTTACCAACACTAACTGACCATATTGCTGGAATTTCCTTAAAGATAAAGCAGTTGAAAATTCCTGTTACCAGAGTTAAAAGAAATGTGTAACTGCTTTGAAGGCCACACACAGAGATATTTTCTAAGCATGGTGCCAAGAATCAGAATGTTGAACAAATGGCTCGGTTTGCCTCAACTTCAGAGGCACGCATGCTCAGAGATACCTGCTGGGTGACATATGCCTGTCTCACTGCCTGGCTTTTATGTTTCTGGTTCCTGGAACTACAGCCACAGCCATGACTTTGGTGCCTTAGTTTGCTATAAAACCCACCACAGGATGCAGGTAGGGAGAGAGAGGGGGACCGCACAGAGCAGTACTTACAGACAGCAGAGCAGAAGGAATATTTAGAAAAAGCAAAGCCACACTGAAGAAAACCACCTCAGGAGGCAGGTGTGACAGAAGCTGACAAACATATTTAAGCTGCTTGTAGCCGCTACTTGGAGAACACATGACGTTTAGCAAGACAAATGAGGTCAAAATTACAGACAGCTTGAAGGTGCAGTGTTTTAAGAGAGAGAAACACTAACAGAGTCTGTGGAAGGACGCAGTACAGTAAACAGGCATAAGCGGATAGACAGAGCAAGAAAAACAGGCTCAATAAGAATGATTCACATCCATTTAGCACTCAAGTTCAGGCTCTGAAACTTGAAAGTTTAGAATGTCATTCCTGGTAAGGTGTGGCACTGTGCTTAAATAATGAAGTGCCCAAATGAACCTTACAGCAGGATTTCCAGCCTTCTAGTGCTGTAATTTCTGAATCACATATTCTAAAGAGACCAGTATTTGTATTTACAAACCCAGAATTTTAACACGCAAAGTAATGAGCCTTCAGGTACAAAAAAGGACAAGGACAGCAAAATAGACATAGAATTCTTTAGCTTGATGAATGTGGAACCATGTGAACATTCACAGCTGCAAAGCAGCATGCAAACCTGAGCATTTGAAGGCTCCTTCTAGGTTCAAGTTCACAAGGAGAACTTGAGTTTGCTCCAGAGAAGCGACTCCGGTACAAATCAAGGCATTACAAGTCAGTTTAGGAAGGAATGGTGAAATGGCAGTGGAGTTCACAGCTGTGACTGCTACACCAGTTTGAGCGCTGAAAGTTTGGTTGAACAGTTAGAGCAAATAACTAAAGCAATTAAAAAAGTAGATGTTTATTCTTTGCTAAGAAGGGTAGCTCCTCCTCTAAAATGTACCAGACAGGTCTCCCCCCACGCGATGCAGGCTGACCGCTAGCCTGTGACAGTTTGCACTTAGTTACCTCTCTCTGTAGTTTGCGTTTCTCTGCTTTCAGTTCATCTTCTACTCTTTCAGCATTCTCAGCAGCAGTTTTGTATCGGGCTACCTGACCTTCCAATCGTATTACCTAAGGTGAAGGCAAGTTTTTTTGAATTAAAAGCTGTACCAAGAAGTTACTCTGAAGCTTTATTCTTCCACTAGTAGTTAAGCAATAACCAGAGTTGCTCACTTTTCTTTAATAAAATAAAGGCATATTTTGAGGGAAAAATAATCACAGTGAGGAAGCCTGGCCATGGTAACTTACTCCATATCTTTCTAAACATAACCATATTTAATATGCTTTGAGCAACAAAAAATACAGTCCGTTGACTAGATTTATCTTAGCAAGGGTATCGCTGACATACTCTGGACAAGAGCAGTCAAAATTGAACAGTCTTATATAAAATCCATATATACAACATCATATGCCAGGAGCTGTTTAAAAACTGTCGATAGCTAGGCATAAGAAAAACCATTCTGAAGAGTTCAGTATGTGCTCTCAATATACCTTTGTCTTTGGATGTTTTTGAATAATATATTCACTCTTCCCCATACATAAATGAAAGCATCTTAGTTTTTATGACTTAAGTGCAATAGCTCTGATGCTCCAGGACTCCTGCTTCTTATTTTAAGGGAAAATCACAAATTATTTTGTTTATCATATAATAAAATACACTTTCCTCTGCATTCTCATCATGCCTAAACAAACAGAACAAGCCAAAAACTTACATTCTGCTCCAATGCTGTTATCTCTTGCTCAGACTTTGCTAGTTTAAATTTGAGATCACTGATCTGTCTGTTGGCATCTCCTAAAAGAATTGCAGATTTATCAGAGATGTCAGAACAAGTGTTAACAGTGTCTAACAAGTCTGTCATAAAATTTCCACCCTACAGGAATCTACTTGGGGCAGCAGTAGAGCAGCAAGTGTCAAAAAAGTGCCCAGCAGATAGGCACTACGCCCCGTCTCGCCCAATTCCCTCCTGACCACTCTGAAAGCAGAATTAACCAGGAGCTCACCCCAGCTCTCCTGGGGAACCTAGTGGAGATTTCCAGTTGCAATCCTGCTCAAGCAAAGGATTATCCTTCCCTCACCTCTAGCAGAGGTGCACGGCTGGCTCCCAGTTTGAAGCTCCCTTAGAACCGAAGGCTCATTTTTACTTAGAGCCATGTGGTTATTGTACAGATACATTTTCTCACTCACATGCAGGACACAAAAGTTATCTTAAAATCAAAATGTAGCTCACTTTGGAGGTCAATCATGTGCATATCTGTCCCATTTTCTAGAACTTCATCTTCTGACTGTGTATTTTCCATCTTGCCATTCTTTTGCTTTTCTTCCAGTTGTCCCTTTAATTTTTTAACCTGAAGGACACAAAATAATTAGTTATTACTATAAGGGAAAACTGTGGCTCAGCACTCAAATTCACTCTAGTATTATAAAACAAAGTATTTTTTTAAAACCTAAATTCCAAAAAATCTCTTGTTATGAAATAACTTCCTGGAGATTCTTATGGCAAATGACTCATCATATTTTAAGTACCAATACTTATGCGTAAGTTCAGGACCAAGCCTAACAAGTGGAAGAAGACTCATTAGAAGACCCATAAATGTTCTGTAGTCACATTCACATAGAACATTCTTAAAAACCCCAAACTGTGTTGGGTTGTATATGAAGTCTCAAGGCCAAGGATATAATCCATAAATGAAAACACAGAGCATCCTGCAGACAAACAGATCAGCTGAAGTTTTTTGAATAAGCTTTGTATCTGCTATAGAGTATCATGGTAGCAGTAATAATTACTCTAATTGCTATTTACGCATCTACTGTAATTTCTCCAGCATTTCTTTGAGTGGCCCATTGCCCACAGACCTAGCAGGTGGGAAGACTCACTCTTGGAAATAACATTTGCTTCTACAATTTCTGGACCATATTTGTTTTTTTTTCCCTTGGGCTGGGCCAATCTGAAGTATTATTTTTCAGAAACAGTCATGGAGGAGTTTTAGGTGACTAAGGACAGCAGTCTGCAATACTCTGAGCACCAAATGAGACCATTTAGCAACATGGAACAGGCACACTGGGTCACATCTTTCTTCCTCTGTATCCTGAGTTAACACTCAGGAGAAATGTTTCAGAGGAAGAATAAAGCGGCAAGAAATGGTGTAAGTCATCAGCAAGAGCAACCCAGCACACGTTCCGAAAGGCAACGGCACTACTGTTCTATACGTTACGTTAGGGCTGGTTTGATTTTTTTTTTTTTTGAATCTCTACTGTTTTTCTCACAGATTTGGTAAGCACACAGCGTTTCAGTTTTCCTGTGATTACCTGGTCTAGTAAGGATTCTCGTTCATCAATGAGTCTTTTCAGCCTGTCTGGAAGAGAAAACCAAAAATTCAGTACTGATTTGCTCGAGCCGCACTTTTCAGAGTGCATCTGATATCAGACCAAACCATTAAGGTTAGTGAAACTAATGATGAAGGTAGTTATGCACGTACCACAGGAAATGAGGCCACAGACAGGGCTGGGAAGGGGCTGCAGCCAGGGGAGGTTATGTCATTCTCACAGAACATGCTTGTCACGGCAGTGGCAGCACCCAGCTGCATGCAAAGAGGCTAATCTTCTACGTTAGGTTAGCATGCAAGAACTCTAGGGTCAAACACAACTGCAACACAAAATCTCACAAATCTTTACAGTTTAACAATGAAAATACTGTAAACACCTATATTCATAGCTAAGCACATTGTCAGCACTTTAAATTTTCACTTCTTTTACTGAACAGCATGGCAATGACATTTTGTGTTATCTCCGGTGACCAGGAAAAAAAAAACCAAAACATTTGCCCATTAAACTGATTTGAATGTAGCAGTCTGGTAAAACATTCTTTAATCCTTCATAGTCAATTCTCCTGGTCAAACATCAAGCAGGCGATGGGCAATCTGGACCAACTGTTGTTACACTTGAACTTGCAAGTGCTACAGATCAGCACATGGATGTGTGTGGCATTGATTAATACAGTGCACGCTGTAGAGCAAGACAACTGGAAAAAAGAAATAGAAGTAAGTAACCAAACCACTTGGGGTTTTTTTCTTCCCTATTAAGTGATGCAAAATGTGAAAGCATTTTAGCAGGTACTTACAAATTTTCATATCACTAAAATTACTTTACCTCATTAATTAACAACCTTAGCTTGTTCCAGTACACCTCAACAGAAGTAAACTGGAACACAGCATTCAAATATTTTTGTTAGAAGAGGATATATTGACCTCAGAGACTTCTTACTCCACAAGTCTGACACATATGTTTATTGAAGTTTTATTTACTTTGCTTCCCTTGCCAGCAAGAGGTCACCTGGGCAGAACCAAAGCGGTGGGTGTTCAGAGCTCAACTCCACATCTACTGTCTGGCCTAGTAATTAAATGGTTAAGATTCAAAGGTCACTCAAGAAAAAGGACTTGTAAATATTAGCAGGTAAATTCTGTTGACAGACTGAAGTATTTTTTAAAAGCTTTAAAACAAACAACACGGTAGTCCTCAGTCATTGTGAAATCCTGAACAGGCCAAAGTCTTGTGGTTCACCATTTTTTTGTGGTTAACACACAAAGTAAAGGCAATAAAGAGTCTATATTGAATCAAATCATGGGGCAAACAGAAATTTTCAAGTGAAAGTCCCTCTATATGGCAGACACGTACAGTCTGTTAGCTGGTAAGTCATTCCCCTCCTGGGTATGCAAGTTCCCATATACCAGCAGTCATTCTAGAGCATGGAATAAAACCTTTATCTTGGCTTCTGATGCAATACTCATATATAGATCTTAAAGTGACATCCCCATCCAGCAGTTCTATGCATTCATTCTGAACCTCCTCTAGTCCTATCCTTTGTTTGGTTGTTTGTTTTTTTAAAGCTATTTGTAACACACTCAACATTGTAACACCTGAGTATTGACATGGAAAAACAAAACAAACAAAAAACGTTTGTTTGGGTAAACTATCAAGAGTAACAAAAATTTACCAGTATAAGCCCTTTCAAAATAATAAAGCAATTTCACATATCTATGTGGGAAGGAAAGGAAGCTTAAGACAGAAATTCTGTAAAAGATGAAAAAAAAAAAAAAA
>VXBL01005519.1:24973-111273 GCA_013400195.1 Aramus guarauna
AAAAAAAAAAAAAAAAAGGTGAATGAAGAAAGCAAGGAGAGCAAACAGTAGAAGAAAGGTCAGAGATATTCAGACCTGGAGATAGGGTTGGGACTCACAGGTCAGCAGAGATCAAGAAATGGTTACCAAGAATTGAAAAGAGAACAAGGACTGATGCAGAAGGAAACCTCTAGGCCACTACAAAATTAGCCCAAACCTTTTGACTTCAAATGGACCAAATAATCCACCTTGATCCTGAAAATAACTTAGTCATGCCCACAGCTAAGTACCTTTCATTAGCACAACCACTGCTGTGGGGTGAAACATGCCTGCCTCAAGAAAGGACACCTCCTCCAGTTCCTAGTAAGGAAGTGCATCAGCTTCCCCCAACCTCTTTCCTTGCAAAATGGATGTTAGCATTTTGGGATGAGCTTTCAAATCTGATCTCTTCTCTTGTGCACCCCACTGGGACAGGTGACATACTGGCAGCAGAATTTACAAGACTACAGAAAAAAATCAGTTTGCTAAAATTGCCATTTATGTAGAAAAGTTTTCTGCATGTTTAGGTGAAGGTCTCTCTGGTTTCACTCATCTTAAAATCCCATACTAACACAGAAAACTTCATCTTTAACAGATATTCTGCAGAGCCACCTTATTTTTGCATTTAGGAGATGTTTTTCCAACAAATCAAGGATCTGAGGACCTTGAGAGCAGGTGAGTAGAAAAGAGCAATCTACTGAATTAGGACATGAAGCAGCTAATTACAACTCTCATCTGTAACAATCATTATCCTTGTTTCACATATGAAGATACTAGAACGAATAACTAGAGCATGACATTCATCTCACATTTAACTTTGGTAACACAATTCCCAGGCTACTCGCTGCACCAATTCATGGCTTTCACAGGCAAAGGAGCTTAACGGAGGGCTAATGAAGGAGCTGGGCACCGGAAGGCCTGGGAGAGGGCAGGACAGGCAGCAGGGTGGTGGTTACCAGGGTCTTCTGGTGTTGTACAGGCCTGTTTGTCAGTCAAATGACTGTTGTCATTTTCAGAACAGTTTGCAAGAACCCAACTGTCAGATCAACAGCAGGTTGGGCAATATTCCTTCTCCAGATCAGTCAATTTATTTTGGATCACAAGAAAACAACAACAAATATTGAGAAATGCCTTCCTCTCTTTCCCAGAAGAGGGATAACGCTGGGGACAGGCTGTTGGGACAATGAATAAGCTTGGGATTTAGAAGACACCAGCTTGAAATACTGATTTTGAGGGGGGCATAAGGAACTGTTCTTTTCTGTAATAAAGGAAATATAGGCCAAAGCCTTTCACTATTACTTGCTGAATAAAAAAAAAGAAAAAGTTTCTTCAGCTACTGCTTTTGAAAGCATTTCAGGCTAGCTCTGAATTCACAGTAATGCCCAAACCTGGGCTACATGCGCCACGAGGTATTGAACAGAAAACCCAGCTACTGGAACTATGGAGCTACTCTACGACACACAAGTCTCATGCCTCATCAGCAGACTGTCCCTGCTCAAAACAAAATGGGTACCATAACAGCAGCAATAATATTCGTACTATTAGTTGTGATTTAGTTATGATTCTGTGATTTTACTTCATCTTGTGATTTCTTGGTTTCATGTCAGACTTCATCTAAAGACTGATTTTGATATTTTGCTGTCTTTGAAAAGTCAAAACCAATGGAAGAGACAATCTGGATCTTTTCTTGTATCTGTTAGATATTGCAGGGAAAACGCCAGAAGTGGTTTTCAATTGTGGAACTTCACAAAAGATGCATTTCATCGGTAATTCCTCCTGAGACACTGTCCCCTCCCACTCTCTTATGGCACATGTTTCACTGAAATGCTAGCTGGCATACAATATCTAAATTCTTAAATATGGAATATAACATCTAGCGTAACAGTTCCCTTTATTTTGAAGGCAATTTATTCCTCAGTGTGCATATACTCAAGTGAAAACCAAAGAGGTAAAGAACACCATGACCTTCTCCACGGTACTTGCCCACTTCCAGAAGTCAGGGACCAGCTGCCAACAGAGGTGCCAAGCGGCTGATGTTCAAGAATGGATTTATAGTACCTCAGCTATTCTTCAGTGCCTGTCCATGTTCCTGCTCCCACCCCAGTTTCACTGAGAGCTGGCCAATTACTGTGGGATAAAAGCTGGTACATGGACAGTTAGGTAAGACCAGAGCTGTCGTTATTTCTCCTTCTGTGACTCCGCTTTAAAAAGGATTTCTCTTTACAGATGCTTTGTTTTCTGAAGCGGAAAAGCTAGTTAAAAACATCACCATTAATTCCCTCAACCATTCAGAAGGATTTCTAGCAGAAACAAAGTTGTACAAAACTACAGGAAATGCTGGCATGTACCTAATTTCACTCAGAGGTGTTTATAGATCCATCCACAAGTATAGGTGAAGCCTGGTAAGCACATTTAACTATATATTTAAGTGTATTTAACATTTAAATATAAATACATTTAAAATATTTTCAACATTAAACCATGTATTACTATTGTGAGTATAGCAGAGACAAATCTTTAAATAAATACTGCTACATAGTAAGAAGAGAAACTTTTAAGACCTATGACTTTCTAGATTGGTATTTAGTGTAAACCTTTAAGAAGAACAACTGCTAATACTTACAGAAACCACACTGGAACTGTTGTAAGTTGGAGAGAAGCCACATGACAGGAGTTACAGGTTTACAGTTAAAGGTGCCATCATACATTAAAGGTCCTCAAACACCAAGGCTGCCCATTCCTAGCACCATAGCTCTTCTAGCTATGTAGCACAATGCAATACATTTAACAAAAGCTGCAGAAAAATGTTTTTGAAATTATATAGATTTAAATCAATATTTATGCAGGTTTATAAACAGTGCTCCAGACAGGCAATTTAAAGTATAAAATATGTTTATTTCAATTATATACAGCTCAGTACATTTTGATACACATCTTGAAATTTTGCAGTCTGGCTGAACTCCATTAACTTTGTAACATCAACACAAATACAGCTTTCCATTGCTCCCCCCCCAACTCCTCAACTTGCATTCCCTTGGAATGTTCAGTGCTTAAAACAATTTTAAATGAATTTTTAATTATGCAAAACGTGCTCTTCCTCCCGAGCACTAGCAAAGATGCAAGAAGAAATACACCAATGGAATCAAAGTGTCTAATTTATGCCAGCAATTCAAAGCAATCCAGCTTTTAAAAAGGCACAGGGGCTAGTGTACAGAAGAACAATTGTCTTTGGTCTGAATTAAGACGTGCAAAGTTTTCTTTCCAGAAAGGAAGAGGTAAGAACTTTTCAGAGATAGAACAACATTCCTTTGGAGTCATAGTTTGCAAAAAATAATACAGTAAGAAAATGCAATTTTAAACAAAAAACTTCAGAAAAAAAATATATATTCATAGCTAGACAGCGCTTGATAGCAAACCTAAGCACACATTACAGTGTGTATTGACACTTTCTTGAGAAAAAATTAAAAAAGGTGAGATGGTGTAAAAGGCCTATCATGGTGCAAAGTGCCTAGATAAAGTAAACATGTATATATTTATTCCTTTCAGCAAACTAAGAGCTGTACGTTGCACTTTCTTCAAACTGTATATTGTTCTTCCAAAGTGTTTAGACTAAGCAGACTCAGTGATCTAACTATATTTTGGAATATAACCATATTAGAAATACACAAAGTGGAATGAGAGTATCTGGGGGTTTTTCCATAATAAAAAAATAAATTGGTTTCTAGGCTTTAATCATTTGGAAAGAAGTTGTAATGTCAGATCAGTGTTGCTGATCTACTGAGTTCCTTCATGAAGTGTTAATGTACTTACTGTAGATCTAATGCACGTAAGTACACGTAAGTATGCGCTTAAGTTCACAAAGGTCCAATGCATATAAGTACATTCACAACATCTATCATCTAGACTAGAAAATAAAAAAGATCCTCCTACAGAAATTCGTCAGTAGCAGTTATCAACACTAAAAGTACTGTAATTGCAAGATAGCCTGAATAGTTGATTTGTGAAGTTTGCTCTTTTGGTGATAAACTTTAAACCTGAGACACAGCAAAACCAAACCCACACACCATTTCTTGTGGCTAGGTAGGTCAGTGAATAACTTACTTGCATCATTACCACTTACGTAACATTGTATTATGATGAGAGTTAATTATAAAGAAAAAAAACTTTAAGAGTATTCCTAAGGTCTGATGTATTGTGCAAAGTGCATGCTTCTGTGCTGGAACTGATCAAACAGCTTTTAACTCGCGTAGCCTTGAGATTTTGAACTTAGGATATTGTACAGTCATCTCGGGATTTACCCTTACCCCTTCTACCAGCCTGCAAATCCTCCTTGCTTTCATCCCTGTTATTGCCAGCACTTTCCAAATCCCATTCTAAAACATTTTCATTGGGTATTTTGTCTACTTCATTAGAATCGGATGTTTTGATTTCATCTTCCATCACGTTCGTCTTCTCTTCAGTTTTCCATGATGCTTCCTCTTGTGAGCTCCCTGTTTCTTTAGGCTGATCTTTTTCATGCTGCAAGCTGACATCTTCAGTCAAGGAACCTTTGGTTTCTATGTTGCCTGTTCTTTCTCTGGCTTCTTCTGTTTGGGCAGTTTTTCCAACAGCATCATTTGCTCCATCACTCTCTTCTTTCTGTGTATCAGCTTTCTCTCCATCACATTTTTCATCAGTTTCTAGTATCTGTTTTGACTCATCATCATAATCAAATGCATCACCATCATCTTCCAGTCTTTCCTCTGTTTGACCCTCAAATTTAACTTGTTCACTAGCGTTTTCATCCTGCTCAGCTTTCTGGGAATTATTTGCCCCTTCATCAGAAGCAAATCTACTGCCATGGTGTTCTGCAAGCTCTAACTCTTGCTCATTTTCTTTATGTGTTTCTTGATTAACTTTGTTTTCAGTAGTTACACCAACATCTACAGTTGACTCCTCTTTAGATTCACCTTCCTCTTGTTTATCTACTTCCTGCGCTTCACCTTCTAAAGGAATATTTTCCTCTCCCACTGTATCACCTGTTGTTTCTTCACTACACTGAACTGTTGGAACTTCTACCTTTGGCTTTAAATCTTCTACCCACTCTGTCCTACTTTCCTTTCCTTTCCCAGAGTCATCCTCCACTTCCAATTCCGACTCCTTAATTTTGTCATCTAAAAGACTTGGGTCTAAACTGGTTTCCTGAGTTGTCACCTCTTTCACAACGTCCATGTCTGGCTCTGCCTGTTGCAGCACACTTCCCTTTACTTCAGCAATACAGCCTACAGCCTCCACAGATGCCTTATCTTGCTCGCCTGTTTCTGCAGAATCTGAACACGTCTCCAGCTCTTCCATTACTACTTCCTTCTCTCCATCCTCAGCCGCAGCATTTTCAACTTCAGTTTTATCATGCGTATTTTGTTCCTCTGACAATGCTAAAAGACTGTCCTCTGAAGAAACAGTTTGGGTGTGTGTCTGATCTCTACTGACTTCCTTTTCACTGGTATCTGCTGGGACACCACTTTCACATGACTCCCTCCCCTCCAAACCCACAGACGCGGTTTCCCTCGTCTCACCCTGACCTGCGTTCCCAACCTCATTCTGTTCTTCAGCTCTATCACCTCCTGTTTTATCAATTCTCCCATCAATGCAGTCTTTGCTTTCAACCAGCTTTTCTTTCAAGGTATTTGTAACCTTGTTTTCAGCACTTTCTTCTGAGCACTGGAGTCCCTCAGCGCAACTCTCCACATTTACATCTTCACTAAGCGAGCCTGCTGCTGTCACCTCTGGCAGCTCTGCCTGGTTAGAAACCAACTCACAGCTCTCGCTTGTGATATCGGCCTCCTGATCCATTTCATTATCACTCAGGCCTTGACTAGTTTTAAGATCCTCTCGTTCTTCCTGTTTGGGTGCACCTTCTTCCAGTTCATGCTCTGTACCCAAGACACTAGACATTTCCTGAGGAGTCTCAAACATCTGAGAGTCCACCTCTGAGTTCTGATCTGTCCTTGCATTTAAGTCAAGGTCTTCAGCCTCCGTAATAACAGACTGTTGGGCTGCTGCGCCTGCAGGCTCGGTCTCCTTTCTCAAATCATCTGCATCACTATCATCACTTGAAGAAGCGCTCCCTGATACATGTTCTGGAAGGCTTTGAATTTGTTCTGAAAACCTACTATCTGGTAACATCACTGTTGACAGGGCATCATGTTCTTCAACCATTTTTTCTGCCTCTGCATTTTCATCAGCATGCAATGTCTGTACTTCCTGCTCCTCAGACTCCTCTTTGTGTTCCTCACGCTCAGTATTCTGCAAGATTTCTCTTTTCCCCATATCCTCCAAAATCTCATTTTTCATGTCCACTTCATTGGCTTTGCCTAAAAGACCATTGAGAAAGTTGAAGGGACCACGCCATAGCACTTACCTCCCCACTTACAACCCGAAAGAGAATGAATCAAAGAACAGGTTAATAAAAGATCAGCTTTTGCCAATTACGTGAGGCAAAGCAGCGATTGAATTAGTAAGGGTCCGGGGTTTTTGATCAGTGAAATTCACCACCACCCTCTCAAAGCAAGAAGTCTCTGGTGCTGGCTTGTGTTTTTTATAAAAAGATTTATGCTCTCGGCTGTGTGAATTACTGCTTTTGTAGATGAGAACAACTGTTTCAAGCAGTGCAATTTAACAGTAATACTTGCAGATGTAACACTAACAGTAAAGATTATTTTTTCCTCAGCAACGTTATCTACAACTTTAACCCTAACACCACTCTATGCATGCAAGAGTGTGTGTCTGATGCCATTATAATGAAGTAATCAAGGATTATTCAGTAATATTTTACTCCTAAGTATTGTAAACAGGCATCATCAGTGTACAAGATAAACACTGAATGTAAAATGTGATTGGCAAGCAAATGGTTCAGCCGTTCAACATCGCCAACACAGACCAAAGCTCAGGCACTTAGTGCCCCTTACAGCCACTCACCCACCCAAAGGGATGGGGGCTTCACTGGTTCTAGGGGGGGTTCTGCAACAGTTTTGCCTTCAACTTATATTTAGGAGCAACAGGTATTAGAACAACAGTGTTTGCGGTTTCAGCAGTTAGCTTTTGAGTCTATGTTGTACTTATTTCCAAAAAACAAACCAACCAAAAAAACCCCAACAGAATAAGGAGAGGCAGAAAGCATGTTACATTTAAAAACACACCCTTACCTTGGTTTTGGTGTTCCATATTGTTTCCACACAAAAACTGAGTGAGGAAAAAGCAGCCAACAGCTAAAAGCAAGATAGCTTGTACTTGCAACAGTTGGCTGCCTGTTGCTATTTATTAGTATGTTCATTTAGAACAAAACCAAAGATAAATCCATTATTTCCTTTCCTTCCACTAGTATGATAGCTCTCTGAGAGGCCATTCATCACAACTGCATAAAAAGAAAAGTTTTGCCAACCAGATTTCTCCTTCCTAACACTACCCATCTCAGAGTTATCTTCTTTGAATTTAACAGTGTTATTCCCGTTATGGCAAGTAAAAATGTTGAAGTGTTAATATGAACTGGTCAATAGTACCAGATACCAAGAACAACGAATTCGTACATTTGTGTGTTTTAACAGTACCTAGCACTGTTGTTCAGCAGACACTTAGAGTTCTCAGGTATATAAATGAACCAACATACAAGTTCTTTACAGGAAACTAAAATGCTTTTTTTCCCCCTGATACTTTAAGATAGATGCTGAAAAATACTAAACAACAGTAGGATTATTCTGGGAAAATTTTCAAATTTGGGGTTTAAATAGTAATCTGAATGATTGCTACTTATCTGTAATGTAATATGTGTATTCTCGTCCTTTGTCACCTTGAATGGGAAATGAAGTCTGCCTTTGCAGGAAACTGCACAACGTACTTGAAGTGATAATAAATATTAAGCAGAAAAATGCATAGGAAGTGATTTGACAATTAGCATGCTGCGTGATGTGTTAATCGTCCCACTAACAAACGCTCAAACTCCAAGCAAAGATGAATGAATGGACAGACGGACAGAAGGATGTGAAAGGATATACAGCACTTACCTAGCGCCCCATCCCCTCCTGACTTTAAGGCCTGAGGTGTGCCTGGAACATTTTTGGAAGAATCCAAGGGTCCTTCGTTCTCAAGAATGTCTGATGTCTCCCCGTTGGTGGCTATATCAGAGTCTGGGATTATTCCATGTTTCTGTGGAGAAGCAGAAGAAATGCTTTAGAGCCTGCTGCTCAGAGAGGGAGGGACAGTTCAGGTGTTGTTCTCCTTGACATTTGAATAAAAAATTGCTTCAATCGTTCCATTAAGAATGACTGGAGGTCAGAAAAGTGCACAGGATATCACAGTTCTCAGTTTAGACATTATGACAGAAAAACATGTGATCCCAGCTTTTTTTTTTTTTTAAACATAAATCTGCTGCGTAAAACGTTCCTCAGAGAAGCATCTCCTACAAAAGCAACTACTTAATCCTACAGTCTATGCTAAGAGCTCACCGTCAATATTATGGGGGAAGGACTTTCTATAGATAATTCCTGAAATGGCAACTTAAATGCAACATGAAAATAGAGTTCTTCCTATGAAGCTGGATTCAATTTTTCTGCAAAAATGTACAGGAGGAAAAGTCAGCAGTTGAACATAAGTTTCTTTTATTCCTCTTGCATACCTTCAGTTGCTCCTTCAGCACAACCACTTCATCTCTAAGGTCATCCCGCTCACTCCTTATGGAATCAAAGAAATCTTTCTGCCTCTCTAACGCCTGAGTTCCCAACACAGAGGGCGAGGAGATGTGAAGAAAGGAAGGGAAACAAGTAAAGACCATGAAAAGCAAGTGTAAACAAGAATGAGGAGATTTAAGATATTCAGAGGTTCATGGAAGTGGCATGTATGAAAAAGGTAAAGTTCACAGATTAAAGGACCGAGTTTACATACACACAGATACACTTCAAATCCAAGAAATGCACAGCTGATTCAATAACCAGGAATTCCTACTAAAGACACTCAGAGCGCAATCCTTCATTAGGGATCCTTCAAATGAGGGTCAACTTTTCATTCTTATCTGCTGGACAAATTAATTCACATCCACATTACTTCAAAATGCACACTGAAGACACAGCACAATTCCCATGTGTTGACAGAGCGGCATGAAAGCAGGCCCGGCAGATTTTAATAGTCTTTTTATTCCATGGGTTGCCACAATGGGTGCAGTACATGTCAATTGATTTGAAAGCTGGCAATAAGTCATCTTTAGACTGGGATGTACCTTGTGCAAATGTGTATTTTGCTACTGACTCCCCTCTGTATTTCTATGTAAATACACAAATAGAACGGTAACAAAAATCACAACATTTTGAGTTTCCAATTGCTAGAAGTTATCGGCCATTGCAAGCACTGGCAAGTTGTCAGATTTCTTTCTCCTCCTAAGTTCAGACAGTCTCTCAGTGCTCATTATTAGAAAAGCCAGCCATGCTTTTCTTCAAGAGCAGGTTTCCATTTGGCTTCGATAGGGGGTGGTGAGAAGGGATTAGAAGAAGGGAAAGTTAGAGACTTTCACCCGAAGAGCCTATAAATAGCTCTACTGCTTCTGTATCACACTCCAGTTTCTGCTCAGTCTGCAGATTACATCTGAACAAGCAAAAATTCGGTGCTGATGGAATTGCATTATAAATAGCACTTCCTTTCTCAATATGGGAAATACAAATGGTGCACCACAGCAAATAAATTACCCTAGGTTTTGAAATCAGACCAGCCGCTATGTTTTTCTTGGATTTTGCGATACCAGCCAAGGACAAAATCTGCTATTTGCTAGTTCACTGCACAGCCACAGCAAGCAAAGTTACTAGGGAGGATTTTATTCATGAGGTTTTGCAAAGGCAAGATCAGCTGGAGAACGACAGTGCCACTCTGAACACATTTCAGGAGTTGACAGTCCTACCCCTATTTTTTTGTCTTTCCACTCTATTGTCTCCTGAAGATCAGAAATTTCCCTGACATAGCTCTGCTGTTTCTGTTGCAGCTGCTGGATTTCCTGAGAGACGGGAGCAAAACAAGAAGACAGAAAGCAGGTAACAGGTTAACAAAGAAGGTTAAGATTGCAGTGATGCCAAAGAATGAAAAGTCAGGTGCTAAAGTAAAAGAGTATCTACACGCACAGTTTCTGACATCTCAACTAAGCCTACACTCCTGAAGACAATCTCACTGTCCATGAGACGACTTAAAACAAGTTAGATAGTTCCATCAACTTTCTCTGCACCTCCACAAAGAGCTGTCTGAAACATAGCTTATTTCCTATTATGGACAAGGAAAGAAAAAAAAAAAAAAGAAAAGAAGTCCAACTTCAGATAATCCTTGTGAAAGTACTATTTCTGTTAGTCAGCTCTGAACCTGTTTGGCCTGAAACACTAGTATTTCTTCAGGTGAGAAACTTGAGTAAGGAATGAAATTCTTCATGCCTTATCTTCTACACTCCTACTGCTAACTGGGAACACAGCAATCAAAGCAGCCATTAAAAATAAAATAAAATAGTTACTTACTGCAAGCATTTCTTCTCTTTGCTTCAAAGCCTCTTTGATTTCCATGAACTGAAACTGCAATATGCTATGAGCATGTTTCTCCCTCTCAAATTCCTATGAATAGTGAAATATTCATGACAATTTTATTGATCAAAAATAGCATCCCATGAAAACAAAAGATAAGCCCAACCACAAAAGAAAATGCTTACTGCGATGCAATTCTTGAATATTCCTCTAATCACAATCCCACAAGAGGACAATTTTTATCTTATTTGTTCTTTTTCCAGGAAACCATTATCCCATCAAATATAGAAGTGACAGACATCATTTAGCCAGCTTCAAAAGTGTAGCAGCAGGCTGGCAGCTTTTACACTCAAGTCCTACAGACCTCACAGAGGAACAGCTGGGAATTTAACCCGCTCTTTCCACACAGCCGTGTACTAGAAGTTAGCTAGGCATTGTGAACTTAAAAAAAAAAAAAAAAAACCAGCCCTGACAACCACACTATATCTTCCAGAAACTATATGTTTTGGAGTACACTACAGTGAAATGCCCCAAGCTAGAGAGACAGTTCTGAAAATCTAACACAAGCCACAGCTTTGTCATTTTAAAACCAACTCATGAGCTGTCAGATGCTGAATTCATGTAAAACTTAATTCAACTCTCAAACTAGTAGCTGCCTTAGCTATATAAACTGCGCAACACTCTCACGGGCCTTCTGAAGAGAGCTTTGTGTAAAAATACTCCAGAAGTCACTCTGAACAAGCCCTCTGAATTTTCTCTAACGATGGAATATAAAAGGAAACGTGATATCATCAATATAGCCTTTCCATACAAAACATTTCCAGAAATTGCTTCCTAAGGCAGAAACTTAGGGAAGATTCTCAACTTGGAAAGATCACAACCACACTGCACACTGCTATTCCACTTGCTTTAACAGGAACTAAACCAATAAGTTATTTGAACTCTTGAATAGTAATTTGATTGCCTCCTCCCAAAGGTCTCTGCGTCCCCCCCAGTCTTTCCCAGTTAAATAACATGCCATAGCTCTATACATACTTTACTTTTTTCTTCATATTGCCGCCTGGATTCTGCCAGCTGTTCTTCTAACTCTAAAAGCGCATCCTTCAGGGTATCTACTTGGTACATGAAATTTGTTTTTTCATTGTCTAGCTGAGCATTTGACACCATAGCCTTTTTATATTTCTCTTCCACTTCGGCTAGAGAGTCCTGCAAAGAACAAGCAGCCGCAGTCAGAGTCAGTTATAAAGGACACTTTGCCAACCAAGACCTGCAACAAGAAAATTAAGTACTAAACCACAAGCATGCTGAGTACTCCTAGGGAAACCAGTGCTAATCATGTGCTAGAGACACTTACCAGCTGTCCCAAGGTGAGGAGAACCTCCCCTGTGTTCCCACTGGATGTCTCTACTGCCAAGGAACCTCACCTCAGGACGGATCAAATGTTTCCTCTTCTCTGCTGCTTCAGCTTCTGCCTTCTCAGAGTTTTCTTCCTCCTCCCTCCTCCCCCTGCCCTGCACATTGGCAGCTCAAAGCAGCTGCTGAAGATGACAAGCTGGAATTTTTTTTAAAGGTAAACTGGCCTTGATTTAAGATCATTTTAGATGATCTTCGCTCTTAAATTAAGGCAGTTTGACAGCCACTTCACACAAGTTTCAGGGATCCTTGCAGTGTGGGAACCACTAGATGTATTGACTCAGGAATTAGAATTTGCCATGAAAATGCTGTGGCTTTTGTGACCCGAGGTATCATTTTTCATTAGGGTTTCCTATATCACATCGCTTCTTTACAAATTTACTCTGCAAGACAATTCCCAGGGTCTCAAAAACCTCTCCTATCAACTTGACCTGGACATAAGACACTGAGGTATTTATAGCAACAGATGATGGCAAAATAAAGATGAGGATCATTTTTCACGTTGTGCAAAGTTTACAGTATCTAGTTTTAATACAGAAACAAAGAGTTCCATAAACAAAACAGTGCAAATATGCAAACACTGAGGACACTCGTGTCAACATTTTAGTTTACAGATCAAGCAATTCTCAGAACTTAAATAATTCTAATAATTACACCTAAAGCACAGGTGAGTTTCATATACTTCCCTTTTCATTCAGTCAATGGAAGTGGGGACGATGGTGACAAAAATATGATAACAAAATTACGTTTGAATCAGCTTACTTTACATTTCTATAGACAAATAAGAGAATTTGTCCTTAAGGACATGAATTTGCACAGTTCCAAACACAAACTGTGTTTCGGCGCACTTTCCAGACCAAGGATGAGAAATACCAAAGGAAAGCAGCCAGGATGTAGGAAATGGCGGTAGGATTAGACCTCAGAAATTAGCTGGAAAGGAAGTATATGCAAGTAAGAAGTTGCTGCGCACTCCTTCAGGCATGCTACATTTTGTTTTCTTAGCATCAAGCGGTGCTGCTTAGGCACAAATCACCACAAAAGGCAATTTAAGGGACACAAATTGAAAAACGACCTACATTTTTAATGCAGTGCGGTTATTTTGCTAAACCTGCTACACAGTGATCAGGGACAAAAAAAACCCCAAACTAGTTAGGTTTTACAGAAAAAGTCCCAAAATACTCTTTTTTTCCATTAAGAAGTCACTTCAGAAGACAACATCTTCACCTGTCACAGCATTAGGCCGATGACTGAGTCAGCAATTAATGCTGATGTTGCATTATACGCCTGGATGTCTACATACCTATTTGTAAGCCTGCCTTTCCCAAAAAATGCAGCGCACGCCGCTGCTCACTTAGGAGGTGGTGGTACAGGGATGCACAACTTTGCTGTTGCACCAAAATTTGTTTGTGGCTTCATGAAAGCAGTAAGCGCTTCCTTTGTGCCAAATGGTCTGAGCTTTCATTCTTTACGTAACAAGCTTTGTTACGCGAAGGTTTGTTACGAGAATTGTTTAAGGGCATCTTCTGTGATCTAAACATGAAACCAAAACGATAGTCACCATCTCACATGCACAACTTTCCAAAGGCATGCTGGACCTTATCAAAACAAAAATATACAAGCTTTTAAACTCTGATTTTTCATAGCACTCTAGGACATGAGTTTTAGTTCACCTTCCAATATTGGGAGGTTTCCTGGATGAGGAAACTATAAACAAACCACCCTAATAATTTCCTTTTGCTAGCAAAACGATTACCTTCTCAGAACAGCAAAGACAACATGCAATAGTAATCAGCAGCCTTTCGGTTAGCATTCGGAAGCATTTCACACCACAGCCAGTCGGGGTCAGAACAGATACTTCTGCAGTTAATGAAATGCTTTTCACACCACTTACAACCCCTCCCAGATGAAAGCATGCAAGGTCAGTTCTAGGTCTCACACAGATTCTCTGAAATGTTGAACTGGTGTTAATGATGACACTCCCAGGCTGCAGTAAACCAGTACCTTCATTTCTTTCAGTCCCTGCATGTATTTGCCTTCTATGTCCTGAATCTGGTCCTTTAACTCATAGATATCCTGAGGGAAATGGTGAGAAAGGTGAATGATGCCACTGACACTAACGGGCAGAAGCGCAGCTGACAGGGAAAAGCAGGTATCCAAAGTTCTCGCTTCAATATTTGTACCACACAGGTTAAGCAGTCTGATCCTAACCTGGAGCCTTGCCGGACAACGAAATTTCTTGGTTAGAAGTTTATGCTAATTCTGCTCTTCTTGACTGGAAAAAATGAAATCCTCCATGTTAAGGACAAGACACAGACCCAGCTTCAGAGCCTCCAACAATGATGTGCCCCAGCCACAGTCCTTCTCTATCCCTTTCACCGACCATCGCCCTCTTTGAGGAATTCTGGTATTAAGGGTAAGGGCTGCCGAAGCAAGCCTGAAATGCAGGCTGTACCAGAGACATAGGAAAGACTGTGTGAAAACTATCCGTCACACTAAAATTAATTCTATGCCCTATTTCACAGTCTCTCTCCTCGTTTGTCCTTGGTCATCAGCACGTGGCTATCAACACTGTTAAGAGCTGACAGAAACTGGGACAGACCTGCTTGTATCCGAGGTCCTAATTCAAATTCCAGGTGTTTGGCTGCAATTTCAGAAAAGTAGCGTGTCATGTGCATGAAAGTTAACAGATTTCAGATTCCCCATTTTAAACGGGTCTTCAGAATGGAGCATTAAAAAACAGATTACAAAGAACAATTTAGCTATGGACTACCCAGACCGGCACTCAATGATACGAACACTGGATTGCACAGCTATTTGTGATTCAAATATGTCCTGACTTCATGGAATCACCAGTTAAATCACAAAATACTGCCCTCTCCCCAAATTAGCATCCAGTAAGTGCAGTGCTTCTCGCATTATTTTAGTCATCCTATCCGTGTGCTATATCGAATCCATTTCCTACTTCACTCGCTTCAGATGAGATGTGGCTACTACGATCGGTCTGATCCGCTGTCATATGCCGAAACGCTTTCCCCAAATATTCCTGCAACACACACCAGCTTCCCAGCAGCATCTTTCTAATAAAGCTACTCACTTTTCTTCTACAGCACGATTCGTTTTGTCAGAACTGCCAAAAGGGGGAGACAAAACAGTTTCTTTTTCGGAAAAAAGTCTAAAGCCTACTTAACAATACCCTTTAGATAGTGTTAGTCTATTTAAGAATAACGCAGGAGACAGTCCTCATTAGTATTAGCCTGCCAGTCCCAATTCGTACTGCCAATTTCTATCGTCAGTAATGGGAACATCGGCGCTGCTTTCAAGTAATCTTCTAGTTTATTAATTTACCAAATATAAGTCACAAAAACATTCTGATCCAAAGAGCCATAGTTAAGAGACAGGTTCCTAACAATTTATGCTGAGTGTAAGTATTTCTTACCTTAATTTCTCTAATAGATGCCTCCGTGTCAGCCGAGATAGATGTATCCCCACTGCCTCTTCGTGAAGAAGTTCCACCCAGAGAAGCTAAGGTAGCTGCTGATAAACTTGAAACAGTACGTGCTCCCTACAATCACAGTTAAAAATGGGTATAGGTTTTTTTTCTAGATACGTTGCAGATTTGTAGCTTGGTTTTTTGGTGTGTGTGGGTTCTTTGTGTCTTTGGGGGTTTTGGGGTGTGGGTTGTTTTTTTTTTTTTTTTTTTTTTTTTTTTTTCTATTTTTTTTTTTTTTTTTGAATACACATTACACCAACCCTTGCACTTCTGCAGTATGAAAGTTTGATTAAAATGTAACTTTCTAAGAAGAAAAAAAAATATCAAAATATCAAGATTTAACAGGGGAAACTAATGAGAAAAGGCTGATCAGATGTATTTAAACACTACTGACATAAGAGTTTGCATGGCTTAGCTTCTAATTCTAAATTAGACAAAGTCTTTAGGGGCTAGTATCATGCCAGATATTTTCAAAATTTGTAATAATACATTTTGTGGGTGCTTTTGACTGCCCCTCAAGCTCCTCTCCTTTCATGGATATTTATCTGTTTGGCAGCAGTAGCTATATTAACTGTTTTAATGTACTGAGGGTTCTGCATTAAGCCAATTTCTCACTAGTGCAGTACCCGCCTCAAATTATAATTTATTTTTACATCATGCTATAATTAAAATCTAATAAACAAAACCAGTATTCACGTGGCTTAGCCTACAGCAATTTCAGTGAACTGTTACTGAAGGTCAACTACTTAACCTCTGAATAACCACAGAGGTTTAAAAGTTTTTCCTTAAACATACGTAGTAGTAAAAGGCTCTGATAATTCAAAGTTTTGCTCCCCAGAAGATTTTCTAGAAGATTTCTGTACACTCACTGTGAGTTGTACGTACCAAAAAGAATGTGAAGAAAGCGCTAATGGCAGAATAATTCAGAAGATCCTTCTTACCTTCTCGAAGTCTTTTTCTGGCCGTTCCTCTATCTGTAAAACAAAGATTTAGAAGGAATCACTATGTAATAAAGGGCAAGCGAAGGCAGTAAGATATCAGGAAAGGAATTCTTAAACCTGTGAACAACTTCGTTAGCAATTTCTATCCACTCAAAAAGCAGCCAGCTCGCTTGGAACAGCAAGGCTGGACAATTCAAGCAAATTTCTAAGCAGTATGTTATTAAGTGGAATATACTTATCAGTAAGAAAACTATTTAGTCTATTAAGTAAGACAGAGGAATACTTTTTTTCTCTCTCTCCATATTCTACATCACAACATTTCAAACATGAAGATGGCACTCAATCTATATGAGTTAATGTGAGAATACACAGATCTACACGGGCATGAGCTTCGAGCCCCAGATGTCTTTCTCTGGACCAGCTGCGTGCAACTGCTGTGCTGACATATGCAGCCACCCCTATTTACTTTAGAATAGTTTAAAAGTATGCCTCAAATGAACCCCAAATAGCAATTTACTTAAGTAGAGAGGTTAAGGTTTTTTTAATTGAAAGATCAATAGATTTCCAGACCAAGATAGCTTCTAGAAGCTACTTTTTTTTTTTTTAATGGCCTCTGAAGCCTGCCAGCACATCCTCCCCCATCCCAAAAAAGCAAAGTGACCAGGCTAGACTCAAAGGACTGTACTGCTCTGCACCACTCCCAGAAGAATGGAAAAAGAGGAAAAGAGAAATCTAAAGCTTAAAAGCCCTGATAATTGTTCTCCCTCAAGACAAAAGGTCTGTGACTTCACGCAAAGACCCAAGTAAAGGCTGAGACCACATAAACTGACTCTCAAGTCAAATACAAGGGACCAGTTCAAAGTCTAAACAAACAGCTCTTTTATGGTTTCAGTACTTCGCTAGCATTTACTAATTCAGAAGAGAGATCCTGCACTAAAACTAGTCTAGAAGCAGCAAAGCAGAGGCAAAGTAGCATTCAGGAGTACAGAAAATTCCCGTGGATACAGCCAGTTTAAATGCTTAGAAGAAAGTTACAGAGCAAAATCCACATACAACCTGTGCATTATTTTTTTCCTTGATGGGAACCATCCTATCAACTTTTTCCTGAAACCAAACAAAATATACAAGTTTCCAAGAGCAGAAACGTAAAATCAAGTGTTTCATCTTTATTCACTCTGCTGTTGAGGGAGATTAAAAAAAGTGTTTCACAACAATCTTTTTATAAATATGTCCATCTAAAATGGCACTAAGTTTAAAAACAACTGAATGAAAGGAAAAGCTCAGCAGAACTCAATAAGTGCAGAGCATGCCAACTACTTCTGGGAACTTTCAGCACCACAGTCAAGATGGTTTCCCAAAAGACTTCCAGAAAATTAACGGCTTCCCCAGATCAAGAGCCGAAGAGCCAAAGGGAACAGTGGTTTTCAAGTGACTGAAGAAAAATCAGGAGATATCTGATTCAGGGGAAGGCAGGGGATAGCTAAGATTAAGTTTATAAGTTTCATTGAAAACACATCCAAAGCCTCCATCTCAATCATTTCACATTTGGCATAGAGTTTTTTGTCTTTGAATTACACAGAGCAATGTGTGGATAATCCCACTCATTATTTTTCATATTACCCACAGTATCCTAGGAAACAAATCCAGAGCTGAGTGGTACCTACACTGACAACAATCTCATATCTCAAATTCCCTATGATGAGCATTAAGAAGATTTAAGACTTTGGCTTCGAAGTAGAGTAAGCCAGACTTAAAGCACTAGATGTAAACTTTGCAAAAGATACTGGATACACAAAGTACTTAAGAAAAAAAAAAAATATATCCCTGAATTTGCATGCAATAAGAGAAGGTCACCAACGAAGGCAGCTACTTCAGTTCAGACCCAATAAACAAGATGGACTGCCTTTTGCAAACAGCCTGTTATTTCCGTGCCAGACAGCTCCCAGTGGTGCACTGGCAGCCTTCTAGCCCAGCCAAACACTCTGTTGTTGTTTATCAAGACAGTTGTGGCAGTGTAAATATTGGCATGTTACCAAAGATTAGTGTGTATACACACACACAAATCTGTCTCCAGAAATTTATGTACAGCCTTTTGTAAAGTCTGCCTTATGGGTTCAGGGTGCAATTCAAAATATTATTTTCCCTAAGCTATTTGCAGAATGTCCTCTATTTTCTGAAAAAGAAAATGTGCTACCTCAGTTTTTAGTAAGATAAAGGGAGCAAATCTTGACACTGTTTTAATAATGCATCACATGAGTTAAATAAAAACTTCCACTTAAAGGGAACAATATGGACGAACGTGGTGAGAGATACCCATACAGTGGACATTTCTGCTCAGCGTACTCACAAACACACTCGTGAAGCTTGCAAAACATTTATTGCAAAACAATCTTTAATAATTCTCTGAGGCGGCATAATGTTTAATAATTAAAGCTATTAAGCAACTTCTAAAATTGGGGTGGTTTAGAAAAGAAAAAAAAATACAAGAGATCTCATTTTCCCTGGTGCTGCTCTCAGACAGACATCCCTTTGGTACCACGAATGGAATACTCACAGCATTTTCTCCTCAAAAACACTAACCACCACTACCAATTCATTCAAATATTAACACGGAAGAATTTAATCTGTTTTGAGAAAAGCTAGTTCCTCATTCTAACATAGTATCCTTTCATTACAAAGATGCCTCCTGCTACACACTTTTCTAAACAAAAAAAGCCAAAAAAAGCAGTATTTAATTTTATGGTTATGTGGCAGTGATACACCAAAAGGTGTAAAGACTGGCTTGTAGAAGGACACAAGTCTATTTTAGATGAGTATTTTATACAGCTTTCATTCTGCTCATCTTTAGCTTTAAAAAGGATAAATCCTGCTTCCCACAGCAGTCAGCCACCAGATGGAACTCCGGATTTTCAGCCGTCACCCAGACCCGAAAAACCCTTTGGCATTTGATCCAATAAGAAATCAGAGAAAGGTCAGGAAAAAAAGATTGCTTAGTTTTATTTGAAAACGCACAAAATTCTTGGCTAAAATACTTACCTTCCATATTATCATTTGATAAAGAAAGACGTACTGATTAAGCAGACTGAAAACAACTTCTCCACCCTCACAGTACTATACTCAGCATAGCCCTTCACACACATGTACTAGCTTTGGGACTTTTCCACATAAAACTAACTAAAAGAACTAACAGCACTTGCTAGAAGAGGAGAGCTAAAGACGAATTCACCTTTAATTTCTAGAGCATTATACCATTTTTTCATTCCCACAAGGGTACGGGTCTGTCTCTAATCACAGATTACCTTCCTCTTCCCCAACAATTTGGGCCATTTGTACTTGAGTGTGTAAAAAAGCAGGAAAAGGAAGTAATTTTCTGAGGAACTCCGGCACGCACATCTTTGTTTTGGCAAGGGGAATAGGTTGCTTTCTGCAAAGTACAATGGGATCAGAGTTCAGCCTCTTCCGACAGCAATTTTGGAATAAATCCAGAGCCATGTTACAAAAATGTCAGCAATATCAGAAGCTCACCGCAGCTGGAAACTTAACAAGAGCAAAATCATCCCACAAGTCTATATATGGACATATTGCCTATTTTTCATAGATAATAAAAACATTTGAGTATAATGTTTGAAAAAGTATTTCTCTCTACTCCAGAGTCAGCTAGCAGGTTAACCCTTGAAGCTCTTCACCACCGATGAGTGGCCAGGCAAAAATTTGAGCCCCCACAGTACTATCACAGCACATCCAAGACAGCTCTCAAACACTTACTGAAAAGACCAGAGACCCCAGGATAGTTAAGCATTACATCCAGCTACAAATAAAGAAAAAAAGTTACTCAGAACTTTCAATCTATGGAGAAATCAGGACTAAGGCACAGTTTCCAGCCTCCAGCCTGCTAAACAACAGTCAAGAGGAAGGGAAATATGGAATGCTTGCAGTTGGGTAGCACTTCGTACCACCCTTGGGTATGAGAGCAACTTCAGCGTGTTCAGTACGTGGCTGTTGCTGCTCAGCTCCATCTAAGATCTTGCACTTAGATCAACTTCCTCAGAAAAATCAAGGGCTGGGGGTTTTTTTGGTGACAAATCAAATTAAGATCATTTGCTGCTCTTACAGTGCAGTTTGAAAGGGAAACATGGCCCACACCAAAGAAAAAAAAACCTTGTAATAGGTAGTGCTGAACACAGGACGGTATCTACAAAACCCGGAATTACCACCCCAGAAGTGGTGCAGTCAGTGTAACCCCTACAACAATCCCCATCTTACCAGTTTGATCAGCTGGGCTGGGGCAGGCAGCAACACCGAGGGTTCCTGCGTGCTTTCCCACTGAGAGCCACCTTAACACTGGCAATTAGCAATAAGCCTTTAAAAGTCAGCAGGGGAAAACCACGGCTGAACTCTGTCAGCTCTAAAGTGGATTTGTCAGAAGTATCCTCGCTCAGGAATGAGTGTTATGCCAAACATCATTGCTTAAACAAACTTATCAGTCGCCGAAATGCAAGCTAGCACTGCAGCAAATCCTCCCTCCGGAGAGGCTGAAAGCACACCCAGGCTGTCAGTGCCCGGGCTAGGATACAAGCCCACAGTACATCTGGAAGCACAGAGGAGAGAAGGCAAAGCTTGAGCACGCTGATAACTGCTTCCAGGAAAATTAAGTCTGTCTTCATTTTATTTCTGGTGAGAACATGATAAGCTTCTTCAAATGAAAAAAGCCTTTCACAACTCTGCGTTAACGTACGTACAGGTGCAAAGCGGCACCTGTACGTTTCCAGCCTTGCCCTTTGTACGAAGCCGCTGCTGTCGGTACCCAGCCCGCTGGCTGGGCCGCGTGCCCATGGCTTGTCCCCACCGCCTCAGGCTCCACAAGGGCGAGAGTTAACATGAAATATCATCTTCTCGGGGTAGTAAAGCGTGCCTGCTCCTATTATGTCGCCTTCCTTTGCTCAGAAAGTCTTCGGATAAATGCTATTGCATTCTGAGCCTATTTTAAATGTATAAATAATTGCTATTCACAAGGAGTTTAAATTAAAAAAGAAAAATTCTAGCAATTCACATTTAAAAAGCCCATTTTGGCCAAAATAAGCCACTAGCTCAGGCACAAGACCTACCTCCATCTGTGCAGATGGGCCTGATGTTTACTCTCAGTAGTCTTAAGATCTGTACCTTATATTGAGTATAAAGCCTTAATATTAAATGACACATTTGCCTATCTGCAGTCAATGCGAGGACAATTACTAGTGGGGATAATGGGAAAAATAATCAAACAGCAAACCATGCAGATGTACTGAATTCTTAAAAATACAAAGACAAATAAACATTCACGTGCATTTAAGTATCTTCTGGGCTTTTTCTGTATTACAAACACAGTAGCACAAATGAGAACACAAGCTGACAAAACCGTGTACAGCAGGAAAACTACTGTCACTTTTTGCTGACTTTTTAAATGAACAGCGATCGAAGGGGGAGAAAATTCTGAGAAAACATTTAAGAGCTGCAGCAGCAAGATATTTATGCTTTAATTTAAAAAGTTTAATTGAATCATTCTCCATTCTCAATATACAATTTGTCTGATAGTTAGGCTTGGGAACAGTTCAATTTTGGTTTTCTGCCTAATAATGCCCACGGTCATATTTAACTTCAGTGTTAAGCACTCATGAATACAGTATGTGGATGTTGTAAACTATGACACTATCAAGTGACATAAGCATGCTGGAAACTCAGCTTTTCAACTCAACAGATACTCCCTTTCCTTCCTCCTCCACCAGCCATTTAAAAAATAAACTTGGAATCAAATCTTTACATGTATAAATGCCAAAAGATACATAAAGCAGAATCAAGAAAGCATATGGCTCGATATACTAAGGCAGGAACAACTCTGCTTTGGGGGTTAGCTATATTAAAACAGTTTTAACATAGACTACTGATAGAGACAAAACCAACCACTTTTTTTTCCCCCTGTAGTTATCACCGTCATCCAAAGACATTTTTATTCTTCCTTTAGGAAGTCCAAGCAGATGACATTTTGGGAGCGTACAAGTGGAAGCAATGCACTGCTAAGCCCACAGAGCCCGGTCTTCTCAATTTCAGCATTTTTACTGCCAAGTTCAAGTACGCAAATGGAAACGGTATCAAAACGCCTCAAGTCCTCTGTTAGTAAAAGGCAAAGCAAGTGATTTCTTACTGTGAGTTACACGAAAAGGAGTTGTCTGTTTAACATAGGAAAAGAAAAAAAAAAATTATCCAAGGTGCTGTTGCATTGACCTCATGTGGTAATTGGAACTTTTCAGAGCAACACCACCCTGTCAGCAAGGCTTGTGCTACCTCGCACTAGCAGAAGCAAAGCCCCTGCAGTGGTGCCTTTTATACCCACTACAGCATTAACTCTCAGCTCTCCTTCAAGGAGATGGAAATAACAGAAGTTCTTCACACCCTGCAATAAACCACTAATTAAGTAAATAAATAAGTGCCTGTTGTCTCCTTGCAGAGCAGATTCAGCTCGGCACCTCTCCAACAACGGTGCTGACACAGCTAACCATCTCCAGCCACTCGCACATAAACAGTGCAAAGTGTGAGAATGAAGACAGAAAAATCCCCTACGCTTCCCAGGAGGGGCAAGCTGCATTTTGTGATTACTATAAGCAACTTGCACAAATGACTCTGCATACAAAAAACCGACACATCATCAGTGTATGAGTACCCAATTCTTACACTTCAAAAACTTTAATGGAATCCCAGTTATTCTGATTATTTTTTCCTTTGGGGATAATTGAAATTCAGTTTGCAAAACCATTTAAGAAGTATTGCTAATGTAAGATATAGACTGCAAGAACTCATAACTCAGGGACTAATTAAAAAACTGATTTATTTATAGCTTACCAGCTGCCATACATTATCCGATGAAAAACCTTTTTTAAAAAAATAAAATAATTTTAGAAAGTGGATGTACCCTTGTCTGAGAGACACCAACACTTCAGAGCATGCAGCTGTATTCTATCAGTTCCATTTTCTTTTGCCCCAGCCAGTTTATTCAGCTCCTTCTCACTTCAGAGAGGGCTCGCTGGATGATCAAAAGGCTCACCTACTCCCTACCTGATGACAAGAAGTAACCCTGCATGGAGGGTTCAGGCACCTTTCACCACCAGGACTCAGACCTACTGCGCAGTTCTCACTGCAAAAGAAAAAACCCCACAGCGCTGGTTTTCAAATCACAGGCTACGTTTGCAGGGGGAACCAGTGTGATGGGGAACATCGGGTAGAAAGCAATTCCTTACTGTGGAGTGTGGGTGTTTACTGAAGAGGAACACTCAAAATGTTCATGTTCCAGCTTACTATGTTGTATGCTGCAGTAGCTTCTTTGAGTATCCAGATACTCCTTTTTCATTAGTCCTTAAGGCAACATTTACAGCATTTAAGTTTCAGCTACTCAAAGCAATAAAGGCAAGAGGATGTTATGACGAGAAAAGCACGTTGTGTATGTTAATTTATAGTATCACCTTCCTCATCGCTTTGTATCTCAAGGATGTGGTAGATAATACGTGACAGGTCCCAGGAGAACTAGCACATTAAAGCTTCACTAGGAGGTATGCTTCCACAAAGCAAAGCCAGCCTACCAAATCTCGGTGCAACACTTCAAAACTCACGCTCAGTGGAAGATTAATTTTGTTATAGACTACTGTAAGCTGCACATTTCCTCTAAAAGACATTTTACTGCACTCTGCTACTGTCACCACGCTATCAGGCCTTGCTCTGAAATTAATCAGGAAAGAGTTGTAAACAGCTACATGGAACAATCACAAAGAGAAAGCACCAATATGCCATTGAAAATATAGAAGACAATTACTTTATATCTCTAAAAAGGGAGGGAAACAGTCTTGTCTTGGTCAACTACAGTCTCGGGGGCTGGACAAGCCCTTAGCATTTGAGCCTTGTTCAGCCATGACTACTTGGGAATTCATGCTGCTAGACACGCTGGGGATGCATAATCCTCCTAAGCACTCCACCACGCTAAAGACTCTGCACTGCCTGGTGAGCTACAGTCCAACGATTATGTTCAAATCCAGCCTCTGGATAGCCCTGCAGCTTTGCAGCAACACAAGACCAAAATACCGCTGAATGGAGAGAAACTGAACTCCTTGAATGCAGTAGGAAGATTTCAGGTTTCCTGATATTAATAACCAAAGGAGATGCGGCACTAGCATCAACCACTAACCTTTTTCACAATACCCTTGCATTTAGCATTGTCACGAGTCCAAAAGGTACTTCTACTGTAAAAAACATGTGCATTTGCATAGAAATTACTTTGGTTTTGTAATTTCTCACCTGGTCCACCCCTTCTGTGTCTTAAGCATTGCCCAGAAGCTCCAATACATACCGTAAGAAACTGTGTCATGAGGGACAGTGACCTCTTTGAACAAGAGAGACCTTAAAGAACCAAAGAATTAAACAGTTTAGGGAGAAAGAAAAATAGAAGAGCTCACCACCGGACTGGCCCGAGCAGAGCTGGCTCTGGAGGATGCCCGAGATCCTGAACCAAGGTAGCAGCTGTACTCGGAAGGCTGCCGCAGGTAAACCAAGAATAGCAAGCAGAGAAAAGAGAAAAGCGTTAGAATTGGGAAGGGAAGAGAAAAAGGATTGAGAGCATTACACCTGAAGTTAGTTACAAAAATGGTTACATGCAGCTTGACAGAGGAATTGAAAGTCAAAGAACAGACACCTCAACTGTTAATTTAAAAATTAAGGCAAGCAGTAATTCCAGTTGACAGACCAAGTCAAGTTTTGATTCAATTCTTAGAATGACAGAATACTTATGATTTATTTATACATCTTAAGATACCAGTCGCAAGTAAACAACCCTCCGTCTCCATACAAAAGGCTCAATTCTATTACTCTTCAAGAGCTCCGAAGTTCTCTGCTGAGCCTTCTTCCCGTGTCCAACATTGTGCACATATAAAATGAATCCGTGCTCCAGAGGCCAAAGCAAGAAACAGCCATTAAAGCAAAAACCGAGACCATCTCAGAGACCACCTCTCTCCCCTGCTTTTCCAGCACCTGCAGTTCTCATCTCCTGCCAAAGAAAGTATTTTAGTCCTTCTTAAAAGCAAACACCTAAGCAGTGATGCAGAACAGGCAGGGCTGACTTGCTGCTGACAAGGACAAAGAATGTGTGTACACTGCTTTATTTCCAGAGGTTTTATTTGCAGTGGAAGTTGAGAAGGGAAACAAAAGTTTAATGCGTCAGGGAAACAACTACAACTTATTCTGGAAATGCATTTTAGAATTATTCCCTCTATTTTTAGATTTCAGAGTAGAAGTGTCACATTCAATCTGGTATTTAGATGAACTTTATAGAAAGATACACAAGTATGTATAAAAAGGAGGGGTTTGATACATTCAGAACAGAAATGAATTTAAAAAGGTTTTGAGGCTTACCAGACATGATAGTTTTCCTATTGCTACCACCTCAAGGCACCTGCGAACGCAGCCTTTGTAGGAGGCATGTCAGGCTGCCAAATTCCAGGTGCCAAACCTGGACCGACGGAAGGGCCGGGGCAGCTCAGGGACAGGAGCAAGCCTGAGGAACCACTACTTAGCAGCTCAGGCTATGCTGCTAATGACCTTTACGAGTTTATTTTATCTGAGAATCTCTCAGATACAAAACCACTGAAATCTAAGGAATTATCCTACTTTTGAGATGCATGTACTCTGTCCTTTTTTTTTTTTTAAGGTTTCTGCTATTAAGTTAGCTGGCCACTACAGGAATCTCCTAGCCTCCTCAGCTACAGAGACACCAAGCCACTGGAGGATTGTTTCAGCACCATTAATTACACTAACAGTATTAAATGCAAATTAAGCTTACAGTACAAATAAATGATTAGCAGGTAAGGTGGAAATAATCGCAGCTACGGTACAACCACAAGCTTAGTTACTAACCCCAAAGCATTACATGCCAAGGTACATAGCCCTTAGCAAGCCCCTGAAGCAGGGCAGAACGTGACCAAGCCGTGTCCTCGGACACCTTACATCAAATGACACTGGCTTCATGCACCTGAACTACTGAGCTGCATTTCAGAGATGAGAACACACAAAATTTAGAACTGCATTGAAAATACTTGTAAACTGAGCGCAATCACAGCCACTTCAATTCTTAAATTAAAACCAAAAAGCGCTCCAGTAAATATTCAGATTTTGTTTTCTTATTAAGTGTTCTAGCACAGAAGCCTTGCGCCATCACTGGGGTTTTATGTCTAACGTAACAAGGATGTAGAATAAACTTGGAACACATGACAAGGAAAAAAATATGAACTGCTGACGAATCCCACATGAACGTTTCACAGGGCCTATTTATTCCACAGCTGCCCTCTGTATCGCAGGGCAGAGCATGGAAGCACGTGCCACTGGTTCAGCTGAGACCAAGCACAGCCTGTTTCAGCCTTGCCCCTTGCATTTGCTTGTCCTCTGGGCACCCAAAAACATTCCTTGGGGACAGGTCCCCACAACAGCACACCCTCTGCATGTTAAAAGCGCTATGATGTTCAGAGACCTTAAAATAATCGCAGATAACTTGGTAATTGTGACAAGGCAAAAGCCTCATACTTCAACTCTCTCATTAGTACAGGCAACTGTGCAACAGAAACCGGGAAGGCTGGGTTATACACAGGCTTCCAAATACCGGTGGCACAGGGTGCGATGGGATGGGAGAAGAGGAACAAGCACCAGCATTTTGTTCACTGTTCCCTGCTCAAGCCATTAACAAGCGGCTGAAACACGTGTAAAACAGCGTTTGGGCTTGGAGCCCACTGTAAATGACTTCTCCCAAGAGTAGAAGCATATCATCTGGACCTTGGAGAGACTTCTCTCAAACAAAGGAAGCCATACAACACATACAAAGGGCTACAACCAGCTGCCCGCAGCCTCAGTGGCTACTTCACTGAATTGCAGGCTGCCGCAGCAGTCCGAACAGATAACTATCGATGAATTTCCCAAGGCAGCCAAGTGAAAACAAGGCACAAATGTGAAACAGAGTAATGTGAAGCTTAACACCAGTAGCAGCAAGATGCAACAGCCCAACTAGCAAACTGGTGCTGTTGCAAAAGGACAGCATAGTCCTTTAAAGACTAACAAGCGCTTAGTAAGCATTCTTGAAAGTTTTGTTCTTTCTCCAAGCTAATAAAATTGTAACTCTTAAGGTTAAATTAACATCAATGCTTTGTCTTGAGGCTTTTTTCTGTTCAGGTCTTCGGTGGTGCTTTTTTTGCTTGTTGAGGGTGTTTTTTGGTTGGTTGGGGTTTGGGGTTTTTTTGATAATCAGCAAAGGAGTTCAGAGGCAGAATAAGAACTGGGTGCTTATAAGAAAAAAAAAAAAATTAGAAAGTGGTTTATTTTTTCCAGGCAGATACAACAGCAGCAGATGTAGTGCCTGGCCCAAATACCCACCATCACCCAGAGGCCCCATCTGAGGGGAGGTGAAGGTGTTTTCTGCCTTTCGGTCTGTAAACAGAGTCCTACGGCCTCTCTGTTTTTGCCAGGAAACAATTTACATTGTCATTCCTCATATTGTCTCTCTCCATAAAAGACTGAGCTCTCCACTCACAGGAGCACGTATTTCAAAAGGTTGTCACAAGTTGCCTGAGACATCACTACAGAATATAAATCCAAGAAACAAAACCAAGCAAGTCATACGTTCACAGCAATCCTTTACTTCATGCTCTCAGATGACTGCTAATGGGGACGTGATTTTATTTACTTCTTTATTTTAAAATCTGGTTTACTCTCAGTTTTCAAACACAGAATTAAGTCTGAGCGAGGGAAGGGACTTTATGCACCGGCTTTCCAAGGTTTTTATCTGCAAACCAAGCACAAGGCAGAGCTGAATTACCCTCGGCACAGGAGGTGAGTGCCTAGCACAGGGCTCTGTGGGTGCTAGCCAGAGCCGGTCTGCATGAGGCCAGGTGTTACAACAGCAGAAAAATCACTAATTATCAATTAATGGAAGCTCACAGAAACTGTGCTCGTACTTTTGCCTACAGCAGCAGGCTATGAATGTTACACAGTCCATCTTAAATGTTCCTCAGCCCAGAAAAGGCTGTGTTCTGGTACACACAGGTTACTGGAGGACAGAGACAAGACAACAGGGAGATGCAGAAAACATCTTACAGCACGAGAACTAGAGGCACTATACCGACGACTCCCATTGTAAACGCTCTCGTCATACACAGATGCCTACAATTAAAAGACAGAGTCAGAACAGGACTGGCAGACCTAGTTTGTGGTTTCAGTCTGGAGCATTACAAATCGACAAGGTGCACGAAGGACATAGGGGAAAATGAGCAATATGTGCAAGGACAGGGACATCTCCTGTGCGTAACCACAAGCAACATGCAAGTGAAGATCTAACACAATCTGAGGTCAGTGAGCTGGGAACGGCGTAAGGCACGTGCAAAGTCCGATGTCCACCCCCCAGTCCATCACACAGTCATGCATTTCCAACCGTTCCCCCAACCATCAATTCATCAGTTTATGTTGCCTTCCAACAAAAAGGCTACATCAATTCTTAAGTTGTTCAAATCTGCCTAACTTTCATTTCAGGTTCTGGCAAAATGAAGGGTGGGGGGAACCCCCACACTTACGCCTGATGAACTTCACTTACTAGCCAGTTTACTGAAAGAGGAAGATGCAGATGTTAAGACACTGGCTCCAGTTTAGCATATCAATGTCTGGCTCAGGAAACAGGAAACTCTGCCTTTAAGCACTGACAATAAAATCTGAGAAAAGTTCATTTTAAAGGTTAAACAAGAAGAGTAGAAAAGTGGCTAGAAAAAATAAAAATTAACCCAAGTTTTGTTAGCTGTTACAGAACCAGAAAGAATTGATGTTGCCTCTCTCTGGCCTGCTCCTGCACGTTGTAGCCGATACCCCGAAACAAAGACAACCGTCTCCACCCAGAGAGGAGCCTGTGGCAGCATCACAACCCCATGAGCAGTGGTTGCACAGTTCCAACGCGAACAAGAGGGAGGATCAGCACATCCAGGTCCGTACAAACAGCATTGCACACGTGCATTTAGATGGATCAGACACCAGAGTGTGAAATAAACGGACCCAACAGGAACTACAGAGGTAAGAGACAACATGTGCATGGCTGAAGGTGAGGGGGTTCAGTATTTGTGGTGAGAGCATTAGTACAACAAACCCTGTAACTTCTGGCTGGCAGGGCATCGCTGTACAGCAAGGAGGGCTGAGGAAGACAAGCACAAAACTTTTTTGCACAGAAAATGCAACATAAAAAAAAAGGTGCTTAAAGCAGAAATAACCATCTTGATGAGAGATTAGGATTACTAAACTAAAACAGAAGGAAACGCAGTATAGAGAGTATTAGTCACCTGCGCCATAAAAGCATTAGATCTCAACTCCCAAAGACTAATACCAGGCAGACATGTGCATTTTCTACAGGAAGGGAGGACATGAGAGTATGCAAAAGCAGAACAGCATCATTTAATTTTAGGTTGTTAAGTTGTTATTGTCTCTCACACATTTGCGTATAGCAGCCAGAAAGGGTGTTACTCCTCACTTCAACCAAAGCTAGGAAACGAACTACGTATAAAGACAGAAGTGTTTTAAGATACACATTTTTAAGTGTTTCACACTGATAAATAATAAAATAAACATCTTATACCAAAGATGAAGAGAATACCTAAATAATTCAGGACAAAATTATGCATAATTAAGTCAGAGCACCATAAAACAAATGACTTTGCTGTTAGTAACCATCATTCACAAGATGCAGCAATTAAGTTCAGAGAGCACACAGTGTGTCTGGCATACCGAGGTGCAGGACATACTCCAGCAGCGGTCCCCAGCCCACAGCTTGCAGGCAACGCGCTGCGGCCGAGTCACCCCGCTCATCTGGGGCGTCCCCATCGCTGGCCACCACAATGCACGGGACAACATCCCTGAGCTGCTGCCCACGGGGCAGGACAGGCTGCGGACCGCTGCTCAAGCACCGCTTTGCTAGCGCCAGACTGGCTGAGCTCTGCCTGCACGCAGAGGACAATCCAACCTCTCGGGTCATTTTGAAGCTTCAGTGATTTTCTTCTAGCAGTCTGTGAATTACTTGCTTGGAATATCACTTTATGCAGACTGGACAGTCTTAAGCTTACTAGAGTGACACGGTCTGCAGAAAGTTGCCCCAAATACAATAGAGAGCTTCAGTTAATTAAGATTTCCTTTATTTTTCCAGACCAATTGAGGCCAAAAGCAAACAAAATAACTGTAGGAAAGGGAGGAGCGGCAGAGGAAAACTAATTGTGCTTGTTTTAAAACAGCTTTCCATTACTCACTCCAATCTTAAAAGGTCTGCTCTGTTTGCTGGTTGGTTTTTTTAACGTTTTACTAAAAGAGCTACAGAGGCTCCTGACAACTGGTCCAAATTCATTCCTAAATACAAGAGGTTGTATTATCCAAATGAAGTCAGAACAAGTCCAGGCCAGGTAAAGCCAGATGCCAACAGACCCAATTTCCATTTTGGGAAGAAAGTTGAGATGTAGAAGCATAGCCACTGTTGTGAAGACCCAGATCAGAGTAGTATGAAGCCTGCATTAACAACAAACAAACAAAAAATCCTTGAGAATACAGCTTCATAACATGGACTTTCTAAATGCCTTTAAATGGGAGACAAAAAGTGAATTAGGTGATTACAAATAGCAGAGTCAAAGTGGTCACAGATGCAAAAAGAGATAACTTTCAATTTGTAAGGTGCAGTTTGTGCACCTAAGTTTCATCCCCACTCTAGTCAAGTGAAGCTGTATTTATCTACATACTTCCAGCTTCTGTAAGACAGAACAGACAACATCTGCTTTACAAGAGGCTGGAAATTTTCTCTTCCAGGCTCAAGCACAGAATAAATGGCTGCATCGCAGCTTCATACCTAAAAAACCAGGCTCCTGCCTTAGAGAATTTATTTCTTTTCACATGCAGTCCCGCTGCTGCAGACAATAGAGCTGATTGCCACTGCTCACTAAGCACTGGAAAAACATATTGGTCAGAGAGTAGGTCAGCTTCTCTCTGAACTCTTGAGGGGTTTATGCCCTAGAAGCTAAACCCACAGGAGATGTGGGAAAAGCTGTCGGGACAACTCTGCTGGGAGACAGAGAGCAAAGCCAGGGACCCAAGCTCTTGGGTCTCCCCAAGAACGGGGAGATCTTAATTCAAGACCAAGTTAAACACCAAAAGTACCAATAGTGGCTGACTGGCAACTCCAGAGGACTTAAAAATCACCCTTACTCTCCAAAACACTACCTTATTTATCTAGTGTGATATACAACATCTCCATTCATTCCCTCCAGCACCTGTACTGGAGCGCAGGATGCCAGCTCAGCTTTTCTGCTACAACCAATTATCTGTGAGAATTCCCGCTGCACAAATGCTTCGACACAAAGCTGGCACGCAGGGCTTGCCAGGGTGCAGGAAGGCTGACAGCAGTAGGTATTTATAATACTGAGTGGAACTCTGTATTTTGGCTTCCCAAAAGCTTTAGGAGCATGCGACAATATACTGTGAACAACTTAAAACCAGCTGTTTATAACAACTTAACAGAGAGAGATACTTAAATTTGCAAGTCAAAGTCTCTTTTCAATGCATATTGCAAATCTGTATGTAAGACACGAGGCACCTCACAGAGCCAGTGGAATCAAGAAAATACAGACATACTAGAGAGACTTTGCATTTTCCCTTGTTTTCAGAAAAACGTCAGGCTAAAAGCACATCTAAAATGCGATAAAAGTTACTCTGCCACGCCAGAGGAACGCAGGGGCCAGGGAGGAAATGCTACCTCCCTGTATCCCCACCCTCCTGAAATGACTTCTGGGCTCGCTCAGTCTCCTGTAAGTAGCCCTGCAATAATACGCAAGTTGCAAAGATATTTTCAAAGCCTCCCAGGCACTGTTGAGATCCCTTATTTTCCCACGGGTGCGTGCACGCTGGTGGGAATGGCTGTTCTGAAGGAGCTCCACACCTCTCCCTGCTTTGCCATACCCCAGAGCTCTCCTTTCACAGCCGTTCACTGACACCTTGCTTCTCCAGTCATTTCTTACAGGGGGTCTAGGCAAGCAAGGTATTCCGCTGTCAGTAGTCAGCAATTACTCAGCTTTCCTACAAGCCCTAACTAATCCTTGCATCATCACTGTAAGTTATGTGGGTGTTAACTCCATTTACAAATGAGGGAGATCTGCGGCAAATTAAAGAAACTTGTTCGTTCTTGACACTGGACTTCTGTCACTGCGGGCAAACAGATCGGTGGATAAGATACAACACCCACAGGTACTGAGGATAAATCATTGTCCAACCTTAAAAAAAACAACCATCAAAAAAAACACACAAAAGCTTTCTGCCTCATTTTTCCTGAATGCCTACAAAATAAGACTTACACTGAAAAGAAAACTGAACAAACTGAACTGAGCTTCAAGAAATGACTTTAGTTCCCACCTAGAGAGTTTGTAATCCGCATGTGGACTACCTCGGCACACATATCTAAGGAATCAACCTGTGATACTACAAGTACAGTGTACCAACACTGACCCCCATGTGGGCATCGCTCCATTTTATGACTTAAAAATCAGACACCAATTTTGGTAACAACTGTGATCAGTAGACTCATCACTTCCTTGCTGACCTGAAGAATTTGCCTCTTAGTTTTTTGTTATCACTTTGACAATCTTTACGGTTAGGTTGGGGTTTTTGGAGAGAGTATTCCTAAAGTGAATGCCAGTAAGACTGGCATCAGCTGGTTTTGGAGTTTCAGCTATTATTCTAAGTGACCCTGAAACTTTCCTCTCCCTTCTAAGTAATGATTAATCTGAATTCTGCAAGGAACTAATAATGCTGCTGTAATTATGCTCTACATAGACTAAATCTCCATGCTGCAAACCCTAATACCGAGATGATTTTAAATTATTTAAATGGAAACCAAACAGTTTCTTCTCCCTAGATGACTTTCTTACAGATATTTCGCTCTTTCTGCAGTATTTGGAGCTCTGGAGTATGCCGTTAAAGACTAAGAACATAATTTGTCAGAAGTACTATATAATAAAGTTCCTTGAACTTGTCAAATGGTTCAGCAAGAGTGCCAATGACAGGACATACTGTTTTCTGAACAGTTTAAGCAACACTGTTTTGTTGTCTTTTATCCACATATGCAAGCTAAATGCATAAAACCATATGGAAGCAACAATTTACAGTGGACATAAAATATAAGGTCCCATTTCACTATTTATACAATCGCCTGCTTAACTACATGCTTACAAAGTAGCCCGCTGAAGTGTGTCTGATGTTTAGTACGTATTGCTCAAACATTTAGCTAAACGGAGTCTTAAAAGTAGTTTATTTTTCCCCTAAACATAGAGCTTTAGTCTGCATACCACTAAATTTCTTTAGAAGTCTTGATAGCATAAAGATCAACAGGCACTGAGCTTTGGTCTGCCTTTGTTAAAATAAAGGCAAGGGGGAAAAAACCCCAAACAGTTCCCTTCCCTACCCCCAGAGAGGCTCTGCTTAAGACGATACCTTCAAGTAATTTGCACAAACTCCAGTATTTAACAAAGCAGGACAATAAATTCCTATAATTGACACAAAACACTTGGTGCTGGAACAGAAAGGAACATTGTGACCCACTTACACACAATGGAGTTAATAATTAAGCTTCTTTGACAAGAATATTTCTAGAAATGAAGTACATCAATGGTAATATTACATAGCTATGTAGTAGCACTTGCACTCGTGGGTCACCTCTGTGGGAGTTTCTGGAAACCCTAGAATGCTGTTTATAAAGGGGGTGGGGGAACCCAAAAACATTTAGTTAAGCAAGCTTCAAATAAATAACATACATTTGGAGGAAATTCAAAAGCCAAAGTCCATTTTATACATGCAATTCTCAAGACACAGACTAAACCCTAGGTGAAGCTTGGGAGTTTCAGTGTTTGATCACAACGTGAACATGTCGCACAGGCTGGAAAACAATCGTCCTGTTATCCAGCCCGTGGAAATCCTCCATGCCAGTTTCCGCCAAAGTATTTCTTGTACACAAAACTGGGGAAAAGTTAAATTGTGACAAGTTAAGCAGTTCTGGCTTCCAAGTTCTACTTGTACCAGATTCAGAGACTTCCCTTCCCACTCATGGCCTAATTTTTATTTATTAAACAGCTTATTGCTGCACCTCCCCATCTGACAAACTGCAAAACCCACAAGGTGCAAGACAGGAAAAACCTGCTTTACCACAGAAAAGAATTTGCTAATTAGCTTTAATCCCATTAAATACAGCAATAGATTTTATAGCAATATAAATCATCTACTAACCCTGCTAGATTTTCTACTCTGGGATGATCCATACACATCTTCCTCATAACCATTGGTCTGTTATGGAAGGAAAAAGAAAAAAGGAAAAAAAAAAAGACAGAAAAAAATTGATGTTGACCCAAAAGGGGATTTTTAGCACAAGTTATCAGTTATGAAAAGCAAAGGCAGAGACAGAACTTTCAAAAGATACACCAGGAACAGGAGAAGTGCAGTGCTAGGACATTATTTCAAACACGAGGACATGAACATTTGTTCTGTCACAAGCTGTATACCAGCCAAAAATGTCAAGGATACTCCTACTTGCCTTTTTTGACCTTTTCTTTTTTTTTTTTTTGTTAAGAAACACTTTGGCTTCCCCTATTATTACTGCACTCCTGTCTCTTCAAACCCTCTGTGAAGAGCACAAAGGATAAAGAGGGGACACTAGGGATGAGGGGCTACAATAAAAGAAACTTATCTCCTTAGTTACTTGTACCTCTGGCAGCTAAACAATTAAAAAGCGGCAAATTGTAGCAAAAGAATTAATTCTACGTTTATATTTAAGAAATTCAGTTTAGTAAATGTGCAATGCTGTATGAAATCTCTTTTTAGCTTTCCCCAATTACATCAAAACTAAACCCAGACAGTGACCATCTGCCGCATCCCAGTATTTTGTGCGACAGTCCAAAGACTAAAAAGAGATTTTAGTCAGTTCAGCTGTCCTTTGTCACGCTCCATAGCCTGCCTTGCTGTCATGAAGATGTTTTCTCCCAAAGGAATAAAAACAAACAGGCTCAAACCGAGCATTTCACAAGCAGGGTGAGATACTTGAACTCCCTGCGGCAGCAGGGTCAGGAGCAAAATAAAATGATCGCTATGATGCGTTTTTTAGTTTGGAAATACTATGTTGAAGAAAAGAGGACAGATCCAAAAGTCACCTCAATTAATAGCATTAAAAGCTCAGATTTCTCAAGCAATTCACTATTCTGGCATCAGTTCACAACGCGGCCTGGATTAACACCGAAAATGAGCAAGTGCTCTGCGTATTTGGGGTGGGGTTTTTTAGTGGAAATTTAATTAGAATTTTTATTCATTTCAAGTTTTGAAGTCCAACATGTAATGCATTCCTGAAATGAAAATCCACAAAACCCATTCTGAATCAATTCCCAAGCAAAATATTTATCATATACTACACAGTAGCTTCCATGAAAAGTGAAACAAATTAACTTAGAAACCAGTTTAAATCCAAGCTGGTAAAGCAACTTCTGGGAAAATGCAGTATTATCACCACAAACAGAGGGCCAGTGTCCAGGTTCTTTTTTTCAAGACCCGATTTGAAATATTGATACAGCTTTCTCGCACATTTTGCCTTCTTTCCAGTTTTTACTAGTTGGTTTTTGTCAGGCTCCTTGATTTTCTCAAACACTTTCCTGCAGAACGGTTAAAATGATTCTTCAGCAACTGAAGACAACACTCCAGCTGCAGCCTCAGCAGCACCGTGCAGACAGATTACCTCCACTGCCCTTTCGTTACTACACTGAGGAACTCTGTTTGCCTATTTTCAGCAGTGTAATATCAACTAAACGTAACCTCAGATCATTATCAGAACCATTCCTGTGCAGAATTCCTTACTTCATAATAGTATATTAATTTTTTAACAAATGTGGCATTTCTCATTTATTTTTACTACTATTCAGTTTCGGCAAGTTGTCTCCTAGTCATCATCACTATTTTTATTCTAATCTTGCATAAAACCTCCTTTGCTCCCTGTACTGAGACAACTAGACAATATAGACTCCTGTAGAAGTGGTTTCCCCTTTAAAACCAGATGATGCTGTCCTAGATGGGACTAGACCAGATCAGATCCTTTCCAGCTGTCTCATTTTCTAACAAGAGTTATTTTTCAACTAACTGCGCATTTCTTTTACAAGAATTTGATCTTGCCCAAGGTTTCACTTAATGTCATGTAGAAACATGCCAAGAGCCTTGCAGTCAAGTTACAGTCACATCTAATGCTTTTCCTTTATGCCTTTAAATAATAACCCTGCTTAGGGAGATGAAGCTGAATTGACATAATTCATTTTAACTGCTTATCACCTTCTAAATATATACATGTTTAATTTGGCCTGCATCTTTTGGATTTCAAACTGATAGCTCATAGCTCAGGTCATTTCCCTTGTCACTATGACCCATCCTCTCCAGAGACTTCCCCAGTGCACGTTTTTTGAAGGTAAATGCTCCAGACAGCTCTTTAAGCTCTGCAAGGTCAGTTCTATCAGATCTCACTGACCTTTGTTCCACGCTACGTTGAGAAGCTAAGCATCTGATAGTAACCTTCATGAAAACTATGAAAACTGGAACAAATAAGCTTGCACACTGGGGAGGCTGACATATTCAGATTTTGCTAGTTCTCTCTTCACATGCAGTTGACTAGTCTTCTCTGTGTTTTCCTCTTGCTTTTAATGGACACAGAAAGTTTCTCACTGCCATTACGTCCATTTATATTTGTAACACTTTTAACTTTAGACTGTGGCAAATACTGCTCCTTCAGGCTTCTTTCTCACCCCACATCTAGTTTCCAATTCTCAGAAAATTCTCTGCTGATTTCCAAGGTACTGAAGAACCCCAACCCAGCCTGGCAACCTCCTTCTGCGATGAGTAGCCTTCCCCCCGCAGTAGTACTATACCGCTTCACCCTCTCTCGTGTACTCTTTCCCTCTCTGGAAGTGAGATTCACCTAAAATCCTGACTGTGTGAGAGCACGTCATCCTTTACCTTCCATCGAGGTCTGCCTTTGCAGTGCTCTAAGTAGTGCCCTCTTTGTAAAGGCGCTAGTAAGGCAGCAGTACTATGCAGAACTTCCTTTATGAAAAGATGCAGCCTTTACTATATACATATTCTGTCAGTATTACCCATTTCTGTGCGATGTTAAAGCTCAAGTTAGGTTTTGAGTTTTTCAAGATGCTCTTTATGTACGACACCGAAGTGAGTGTTTGGATTACACATTTTGCAGATGCTTGGTATTCTCACAGACCCGACGAGTCCTGATCGTCACACCGTATCCTTGGCATTTGGCTGGTGAGCTCTTACAGCCAATGTACTAGCACATATTCTCTTGTCCTACCACAGCGGTTTTGTACGCAAAACCCTCTCTGAAACAGTTACTCAGGATACATACTGCTTTGGAGTAGTTCTTCTTTTTGGTCCTCTCATTCTCTAATCCAGCCTGCAGTGAGATTAAGAACGCAGGATGAAAAGATCAATGAGTTTATGCGTACCCATCCAGAGCCAGGCATGCATGTCAACATGCAGAAACATCAGTTCAATTTTCCTCCAGCTCTACGCAACATGGCTCAGTAAGCACACATGAAAAAAATCAAATCTCTGAAGTCAAGTGACTAGTTATTAAAGAATATTGTTAAAAGTGATGATAGTGCTGTTAAATTTAGTAGCCACAGTTAAAATCATTCATGCTTGCTGGGTTAAGTCAATTAAAAGAGCTACCAGCTGTCTATACTTACTACATCAATAAATCCATGCAAAATCCAAATGTGTTTGAACTATTTCTGTATATAGGTCACTCACAAATAGATGCATTGCATTCCTAATTTGAACTAGTGCAGGGAACGGAGAGTGAAAAAGCTAGAGAGTCTATAAAACTGCTCTCCACAGTTTGCTTTCTGCGGAAACCGAGACACCTCTATTTCAACCCAAGCCAGCGCTGCTAACAGTAGGAGGAAGCTTTTTAAACTGAGCTTGGAGTCCCAATCCTCATTCTTCCTTCCGTGCCCTTTCTGTTCTTCCAAGGGTCAGCTTTATCTCCAAGTGTTCAATGCACATACTTGCTCTCCTCTTATCATTACCCATAGCGTATGATTTTATCCTCCAAAGCAAGGGTAACAGCTCAATACACAAGCTGCAGCTTTAGTAGGCAGTGTATTTGTCCCATCACCTTTGCTAGATCTATTCATAGTGAGTTTGTGAGAGATTTTATTCCCTCCTAGCTTTATGCTGAAATAAAACCAGACATACCTGGTTAAACGACGCACAGACTGTAACAGAGGAGTCTGTTAGGGGAAGTAAAAGCTTTTCTGCTCTGCCCTATGGTAGACTAGACCTAGCTTAGATCTCTCTAATCATTCAAGCACTTTTCACCTGACCTGTGTCAGAGTAGTAGGCGAGGAAGTACCATCTTTACATCACAGGCCACAAATTGCCTCTGGATCATTTTAGAACATCCTTTATCTCAGAGCAGCTATCACAACTGATGTTAGTTTCTTCTTCATGATTAGTTTTTAAACACACACTGCAACTTGCAGGCTATTCTCACCACTGGGTAGGTGCTTGCATAGTCCAAATGAGACTGTCAAGGCATGAAAGGAAATAAAAATCAGAATACAAAGGAAAACACTGAGGCATGTTATGGCAACCATGAGAGTCATCCAAAACAAAACAGAACAAAGTCACAGGCACAGAGATATAAATCCCACCTAAAGAACTTTGGTAATGCAAGACTTCCTGTACAAAACCAGAAGTCAGGAGCTGTCGAGCAAACAAGACAAGGAAAACGCACAAACTCCACCGTGAGTGATTCATAACACAGTATTTCATGTCAGATGAAATTAGAGACAGCCAGCTGAGAAGTGGGAGAACAAGGACACTTGCAGTAGAAAACTGAAGAGAGGCTCAAGTCAACACACACAGGATGATGTTACTGAGCTTCCCTAGGAAGAACTCCGTCATAAAGAACCCAGCTTGCAGAACTTCTGAAACGAGGGAGGCAGGACGCTCTTCATGGATTCGGGATGAGCCACAGAAAAGCTATTAAAGATGCCACTGCATCGCAGCTGAAGGTCTGCCTGCAGGAGGCAGAGGCTGACTCAGGCTAGCATTACAGCAACACACTAGCCCATGGTTTACAGTACAGTCACAGCTTCTGTTTGCTAGCCTGCTCTAACCAATATCTCAGGTGGGTTTGCAGTCCATAGGTGGTTGCTCTGCCAGAAGCATCAGGCCAGCTCCCCAAAAGCTAGCTCAGACATCCACTTAGCAAATATTCCAGGAGAAAATCCAGAGTAAAACTCCAGCAGATTAGTAGGGTGGTGAAGTTTTAGGAAGAAATAAATTTCTGATATTGGCTCGTTTCACTGAAAACTTCCTGTCCAGGAAAGCAGCACAGCTTCAAAGAGCATCTCCTAATGCCATAAGCCCCGGCAATGCAATCAGCCCGAGTGCCAAAGATGCAAGATCAATTTTCAGATAATGGAAGTCTTGTAGACCAATTACGATGGCATCCTGCAAGTATGAAAGAGCCTTTGAACATCCCCCAACCCCCCCAAAAGAGTATTTCAAGTTTTCCAACTAGTTTTATAAACTAGGTTTTTTAGTACTTTCTTCATGCTAAAATAGCTCAGAAGCCAAACTGAACTCTAGTCCTCAGAGGTAATTTTTTAGGTTGGTAGTTTTTTTTGTTTTGGGGATGTCTGTGGGTGGGGTTTGGTTTTTGTTTTTTTTGTTTGTTTGTTTTGGTTTGGGGTTTTTTTATTTTTTGTTTATTTAAAAAATAAAAAGCTTGGTTGTTTTGAAAACACAACACAGCAAGAGCCAAACCCTCACAAACAGCCAGAGAGGTGTGGTCAAACTATTAAAAGCATCTGCTATAAACCCACACCAAGAAAATGATTACTGTATGTTCTATCAATTCATTGTGAAAAGATGCATAAGGGTAAGTTTCAGTTCAGACTAGCAAACATTTACTTTCTTCTACAATCCCAGTGACACTTGGATCAGGGAAGGAAACTCTGTCAAAACTCTTTTCCTGTGCATGCCCAAGCGTCAGCTTGCATAAGAATATTCACCAAATACTGCTTTACGAGGACAGCGAGGAGTCTGTGCAACATCACTAGAAATACCAGGGTGAAAAGTTTCAACCAGATCCTTCTGTCGGAAAAAGACATACTTTGCAAAAGTATTAGGGATTTATGGGTCATCCCGTAAACCAGCTGGAGACGATAACCAGTTCACCAGTGGTTATCACAGCCTGAAGGCATGCTGCCAGCCCGGACACTGGCTCTTCCGAGGGGGAAAAGAAAAAAAAATAAAAAATAAAAAGGTCAGAAAAGGTTCTTCTCAAGGGATGGTGTGGAAACAGAATGCAACCCTTCTGCTCTTTAAATGTAACAATAAAGTCAGGATTGTATTACAAAAACACATTGAAAGGAATCAGTAGAGGATTTCCATGAATAAAAGGTGTCTCAGATGAACAGGGCTCCCGCTATAGATGCGGCGCCAGCGTGCTTGCATCTTGCCACATCAAGGGACACACGGTTATAGCCATGCTTAAACAACGTATCTGTAGCATAATCACCTTCTAAATAGAAAGAATTGACATTTCAACTGATCTAGAGATTTTCCCCCTCAAAAAACCACTTTCATAAACACATCTCAATTTAACTCTAAGCAAAATAAGCATCAGTTTTCATGTTCAGCTGTGAATATGAGCTTCTCTTTGTTGAATCTTTGGAGTATTAAGGCATCTTCTAGCTTGGAAAAGGAATTGAGTAAGTTTGCAGTCATAAAGGATTTAACAGCATTTCATAAGTGGTAATAAGGATTCCACTAAAAGGGAATAAGGCAACACTTAAAATTAAGTACATCTTACACTATCTTACAGTGAGCTCAATTAGAAATCATTAGGCAGGCTCTGCAGTAGTAATTTTTTTTTTTTTTTCCCCATCTTCCAGAACTCTAAGAGGCCTATCAGCTGTTTCACTCAATCCTGTTCTTTGGGCTATACTTTCTCATAGTAAAAAAAAAAAAGCTAATTCTAGCTTTGATAATTAGCAAGCTTCTAAGGAAGGGCGGGGGAAAAATACAGTCATTTTATGACATGAAATCTCCAAAGAAGCCAGAAACCAAGGATACAAATAAAGGTCTTGCTATGAATGACACAGGTCTTGCTTGTTCTATGAAAATACAACTGCTCATTCAGCTTAAGCACATAACTAGCGCTACTGATAAATCAGGAACAACATCCTGCTCTCATCCTCTTCGGAAGACCATCAGCACAAGCTGAAACAACAGCATTAGATGTTCACAACTCCTAAATTCCTTAAACTGTCTTCACAGTTACAAGAGCTGATTATGTCTATGCTAGAATGGAGTTAATATTTGTACACATGTGTATTATCTGGAAATATACTGTATTATAGTAAAATACAGAAAATACAGATATTTTGAGGAAAAAGCTGTTTGAACTTTTCCTACAGAACAGTACTGGTGCACTGCAGCACCCTGTGCTCTGCTAATCCCTCCCGCCACAAAACTCAAGCCTGCAGCTGAATTTCAAATATCTCTAGAGCAGTTTTGAGGAGAGCTTTCACCTGCAATTCCAAAGCGCTAAGACTTATTTTCACTGATGACTTGGTCTTGGTTTCCTGAGCTGATAAACAGTGATCACAGAGTAAGCTAGCACTTCCTCTTCCCAAATTCTCAGTAGCAGCAATGAAACAGGGGAGGTCACAAGGTGCATGTAAGAAATAACTGCATATACCAGTGCTTTAGCAAAGTACTTCCTGCAACAGTAATAGCGAACAGCGTTTACCAGAAAGGTTTCTGTAGAGCCACATGCTCTGCTGGTGTTCCTGCACTGTGCATACAAATCTGACAATTCCCCGGGTGGAAAGAATTATTGACTTCACACATACTCTAAAAACAAACAAACAAAAAAACAACAAAGGAAAACAAAACCAACAAACCACCCCACATGCCTTGAACACAGAACATGGCAAGACCTTGGAAGGATGACGTAACCAAAGTACTATAACCAGTTTAGTTGGACAGGAGAGAGCGATATCAGTACACACACATGCACGCTTAAATTGTACCATTTACCAACCCTCAGGCTTCCACGGCTACCCACTGACATGCGCTCATCTTCATCCGAGGCCTATCAAAAGAAAGTATAAAGACAAGAAAACAATGAAAAGAACACAAGTAACAGGCAGTGAGGTAAATGCAGATGGCTTTGATGGAACAGAAGGAAAGAATAGATTTACAGAATAAATTTCTTTAAAAAGGAATTGCATTAAATTATAAGCAGAAAGTAAATGAAATCATGCCCTGCCCAAGAAACACTGTCAAATATTTTACTCCAGGATGAATGACAAGCTTGCTTGGCTGTTCCCTGCTCTATGCTTGGGGCCCATGGTCTGAATACACGAACGTTAAACACTCCAAGCAGGTAATTTCCCCACCTTCCACCCCCTGTCCCTCTTGATTCTAGCACACTGGCAAAAGCTCCCCCGAGTGACTGGGGAAGAAGGCAGAACTCAGGAAGTGGCTTTGGGGTTTTCATACAGCTGGGGTGGGTGTTCTTTTTTCTTTTGAAAAGGAACTACCTTATATATGTCTGATTTCTTGATTTGACATGTCTAGCTATAAAGAAAAAGCAAAAAGTAGATACTAACCGAGGCATTTCTTCGAGCTTTACGGGAGTAACGCTCACTGTCTTCCTACCAAGGCAGCAGAGAAAAACAAAGAGCCAAGTGTTGAAAGGACAGATACACCAACAGAGCGCTTTCAAAGAGACACAGTGACATTTCAGCCATGTTTAAGAGTCAGTAAGCTTAAACCAAGTAACAGAAAGTGACACCTTGTCAAGTCAGAAAAACCCTTTTTCCCTCATTTGTGACCCCAAGCTTCTTCCCCTCCATTTTATTCTGCTACACACTTTCACTAGTTTTGCAGAAAAATGTACACAGTAACATCTATTTGTATCTCAAAAAAAGGTGCTTCAAGTACATCTCTCTGCATCTGAGAATCTGTATCCTTACAGTGCTTTGTAATTCACCTTTCCAGCTTGCAGTCCTTCAAAATAAATCTCAGAAATCTTCTATTTGCAATCATGTGGCAGGGTAACAGTCTCTCTAGTGAGTATCCCAGAGGGGCACAGGCTGGCCCCTTCTTCCAGACCAAAAGTACCTGTGCTCTGCTTACAGCCCCACTGCTTTTGCGGGCCAGAGGCCACGTTCACAATGGAAAGGCTGTAGGATGTATTATATTTCAAACTCATTTTACACGGAACTTAGAAACAGTGATAGAAAACAGGGCAGGGGGAAGCTTCAACATTGTAGTTAGCGGTTCTGACAGGTGAATCAACTTCTAAGCAAGGGAATTACTAGTAACATGGAGCTAAGCTCACCAAGCAAGGATTTGAAGAGACTTAATAGCTTATCCATGAGACTGGAGCATCTTTGGTTGGATGGCTGGTCCATATAGCAGCAGGCTTTCAAGAAGGCATAGAGCATACCAGCATTTAAAGTCATCAGGGAGTTTAAGAAGTTAGCGTCCGCACTGGAAGTCAGCTGTTCATTTTGGCCTTTTCCAGTGTGAGCTACTCAGCTTGTAGGGCAAGGCCACCAACAACAGTTTTCATCCAGCATCACTGGTAAGTGATTTCGTAAACTTGTGATTGAAAGACATTTGAAACCAATGCCTTCAAGCCCTTTAGCAACTCTTCCATCTCACATTACAGCTGTTAAAACAGTCAGATGTTGTTAATGACCAAGTCTGTATCTGGTATCAACTTCACTGGCTCAGCAAACAGTGAAATCCAGGGCATGGCATTCTCGGAAAAAGCAAGCATTGCTCGCAGTAATAATACATCTCGAGTCACCTCTGTACTTACTGATCCAGGGGAACTGAGGAAGCATGAACAAAACTTGCCAAAAATTTAACTGAATACATTTGAGAAGACTCAAATTGTAACAAAATCACAAGTAGTAAAATGAGTACGTATATTCTTTATATCTCAATTAGCTTTAACGGGTCTATATGCTAAGCTAATCTTCAAGTGATAGGGTGGAGACAGAGGGCTGTAAAAGAGATGGCTCTCATCAAACCCTTGCAATTTAAGCTGATCATAAGCCACATTTCAGGTATTGATGTGGACTGCAAGAATCCTTGCGATAAGAGTGGAATTCACATTTCCAGTACATGAAAATACCTACTTCGTGGGATTTCAAACTCTATCAACCATACAAATCTTGAACACGTAAAACAACAACACGTTGTTTAGCTACGTTGATCAAGGCCTACCATCCATTGCTCGATGTCTCCCCATTTAGTATCCAGACCATAATATTTCTACAGACAGAAGAGGGAAAAAACAGAATTTAGATGAGACAGGCAAAACAGAGAACATTTAGACATGCATCGCCAGGTTTTGGCCAAGACGCACAGCTCCACGCACACAAGCATGCCAGGGAAAAGCCACCCGGCAAGGGGAAGGGGGTGTTTGGGGTACAGCCGGGGTACTCGGCAGCTTCTTCTTTCTCAGCAGTGCAAAAAAACAGTGCTATAGGGATGGGAGTAAGGAGCATAATGAGTCTTGAATTCCTGACCCATTTAAGTCAAGACTCATTACAAGGGATCCAAACACAGAACACTTTCAGGATGAAAAATGCTGTCAAATCATGTTTACCGTACAGATCTGTCAAACCGGGAAGACAAGTTGAATACAATACAACTAACCTCTGCGCATTCTTATTCACTGTATTCAGAACTCCCCAGAGCTCCTTTTCAGAGCACAAGGCTTTCTGACTACACTTCAACCGCCTGGCCAGTGCTGGTATCACCGATGAGGACAGAAGAGGAACCTCTAGGACTTGCTTCACCAATGCAGCCAAGACTGGAAAGCTCTCTGTGTTTCAGTACCAAATGCCATGTATTTTCTTAGACTGTCTCTTCTGAACCATTTCTCTGTTCATATTTTCTTTCACGACATTGGGAATTTCCCTGAACTGAACCTGCATTTCCACCAAACAGCAAATTGTTCAAAGATCAACAAGAGTAGTGGGACTTTTCTTCCTTCCCAAACACGTGCCTCAAATCTAGTCTTGGGAAGTTTGTGTTTATAATGGTGATCATAACGTTACTGTGTGAAGAAAAATAATCACCAGCCTAAAGCACAGTAATCAGCAAATGGAAATCCTGCTTAAGGAAGGATAACATGTATTTTAGAACAATTTACATTATGTGCTTTGAGGTCCATGTATTTGTGGAAAAAACAAGCCTGTACTTGTCAGCTTTCTCAGAGGCTCGAGGCAGCAGGAGTAGCAACAGTCAAAACCTTAGGTAGTGATCAAAAAATCAGAAACCTGTTCTGTATTATACTCTGCACTTAGCACTTGCTCAATGGTATTAATTTTACTTTCACCCTTAAAAACCTCAGTTGCTATTTATATTCATAAACTAGAGCAAACAGCTGTGCGTTCTTTGATATTATATCAGTTTATTCCCATTTCAAAGTTCTTCTTCATTAAACAACAAAATTATTTTTATGTTAAGGTCACCTTCATTTTCATCTTAACAGCTCTGGGAGAAAAAAGTCTGTTATGAAGTAGAATAGGCAGCGGCGTGCTCAATTACACATCCTGGAGACCCCCAACTGTACAAAGACCTTTAAATGCTGTCAGTTCTGCGGTCAAATTGGGAAAAGGCAGGTGCTCACAGCAATCCCGTTTATTGGGGAAAAACATTAAAAATTAAATTTTTAGACCAGTAATTTGAAAAGAGGAAATAAATTCACTGCATTGCAGATTTAAATAGTATGCAAACATCTCTCTGGAACAAGGAAAAGAGACAGCGGTTTGACAAGATCCTTAACCACATCCCTCTGAGAACAGGGAAGTATCCCCCTCTGCTCTCCCTGCAAAGCATCTCAGTGTGCGCCCAGATACATCTAATATCCCTATACAATGCCAAGCCAAATTGCACGCAAGTGACGTTTCTCCTAAATTAGAGTGCACGACACGAACCACTGTTTCTTTAAGCATTGCACAAGCGCTCAGACTAGTTACTTCCAGGCAGAAACATAACATGTACAACAACCCGTTGTAAAATTAAGTTTTAGGTACATCATATCCTGAAAATGACCCTTGAAAGTGATATGAACTTCAGCTGGTCAGGATTGTGTACGTGGTCCGAACCTACAGATTATATGCTTTGTAGTAAATCAAGTCAGGTAGAGCCTTAGAGAGGTTTTCTTTCCCCCACACCAAGAGATGTATTATATTTTCTACCACTAGAAACTAATTTAGAAAAAAATGCTATGAAAGTGGAGAAACCTTCTCTCACACATAGGAGGGATCCATAAACCTTCTCTCACACATAGGAGGGATCCATAAACATGCTAATAATTTTTGTAAGGTCTGCTGCTTCCTTTTCCTGCCTCCTGCTCTCCTTGCTTTCTGACATAGGCTTCTGAATTCAGTTGCTGAATAGGGAGATGAGGAAATACCCCTTAAAAGGCTTATGTCACAAGTTTAGTTCCACTTACCGTCTTTTCCTCTACCATTTGAAATTACATTGCTACGTGGTTAATATCCCCTAAAGAAAAATGTTAAGAGAATGGCATTGCCTTGAGATTATTTTTAATTTATAATCTTTTAAACGACACCCCTCACGCTGGGCTGAACTGGCAGCATTTGGAGTCTCAGGTATTTTGCCCCTGCAGCCACTTCCCATTTCTTTCCCTAAGCCAACTGTTCCGCTTTGCCCTGGAGCACCTGGCTTGAACAGTTGCCTGTGTTAAAGGAAGAAATTGTGCTTATCCGCTAATTTGGCCTTTAGTTAGAGGCCTTTGCCAGACTCAAGTTCCCTTCTAGCCTGAAAAGTGATATTACAATTAAATAATTAATGACATTAATACCATTGAGAGAGAATTCCAGATCAGATTTGCCCACTAAGTGACAGCGAAACTGCTGGACTTGCAAACTCGCTACGGGATGTTGTGAGGCTAACCCACTTATCTTCTCATCCATGTCAGGACATCAACAGTAAACAACCTCCTTGTCTCCCACGGGGCTGCATACGTACCAGAAGATTAAATTAGTTCCCATAAAGGAGATTGATAACGAGCCTGTTGATCAACAGGCAGATGTTAATTTGAGTCGCTCGGTACGTAGTCAACTCCACAAGCAAAAACAAGAGTAAGATCTATTTGTTGCCAAATTCACGGGGTCAGGATTAAATACCGGAGCACATGATTTGAGTAGCTATCTACGTATACGCATGCACTTGAAGAGGAGAACAGCATTTCCAAGAAGCACACGCACTGCTAAGTCAAGCGAGTGAAACATGCAGTTAAGGCCAGAGGAGTGTCAGAACAAAACCAAACAGGCTGGGGTTTTAGGAGACATTTATCATTCAGCAAGCAATAAAAAACACTCAGGAGAAAAAATAAATATTCAATAAGGTGGAAAATGGCAGGCTTGAAGAAATATATGCTTTCTCCCTCCCTGCAAAGTCTCTTTAGAGCTATTTTTCCCTTCTAGGTACCACACAGTTCCCATGCTGGGAGCGTATGACAGCCCAACGTTGTAACACAAACCCCAAAACTCTGTTATTACAGAGCAATTGACTTCAGTTACAGCTATTATCATTATTATCTTTGCCATCATTTGGAACTATGAGAAGAAAATTGGGAGGAGGGAACCATCGTGACTTTAAACTGAGGTGGGAGAGGATTAAACAATATAAAAGCATTTACAGTGCTCAGGTCACGTTGGAAGAAAGGCCATACAGTTTACTGACCAAAACATTACAAATTCAAACCCAGCATACTTGATTTACTTCAGTGACTTTCTGCAAAGCCATCTGAAAGTCATTCCTCCCGCTGGCACCTCTTAGATGCTTGCCCAGCCTGAAATACTTTCAGCAATACTCTTGGCCTTCAACGCAGAAATGGCTGTATGGTTCTCGGCGACACATGGAGCCACCATACCCTCCTACGATGGCTGGTTTGCCAAATTACTCTTCTGCTCGTTGCTTACTCTTTGCCAAACACAGTTTGTAGAAAAATTTGTATGAAGTGCCTGACCAGACACATTTTACACAGGCCATCTTCCCCCACTCCCCCTTATTATCCGCCCCACAAGCCTACAGGAGGGAAGGAGGGAATTGCATGGAAATACAAAGCCTGCTGTGCATCTTCCACTCTGACGAGGTTTTTCTGATAACGCTAGCAAGACTCACACCATGGGAACACATGCATGCAAACAAGAATGAAAGAGAACAAGCCCTACCTTCTGAACTTGATAGATCTAGGGGAAAAGGGAAAGGAAAGAAACAAGGAAAGAAAAGCTAGCATGAATGAATAAATAGCAATGAGATGTTCCATAGCTCATTCTAAAGGAGAAAAAAAATGTCATCATTTATACAGAATACACAGCAACCATGAATACAAAAAAGTGCACACTGAGGCCCTGTCGAGTTAGGTAGAAGGAAAGCGGTGTTTACATTCTAGGCCTCCCCCATGTGCCCAGTTAAAATAAAGCATTCCCATTCTCATACCCGCTAGGACCTTGGAGGCACATCCAACATTTGCTCCCTAGACTTTGCACCGGACCAAAACCTAACCCAGCTAGAGCTGGGACCTCTCGCTTTTCCAGCCTCCCTCCTTCAAAGTAACGGATGGCCAAACATTCACCTAGGATGACAGTTGTGCATCTACCATCACAACAAAAGCAAACGGCATTAACTACAGAAAAACTGTTCTTCCTTCACTCACAAAGCATAGTTACAAAAGCATCAGTGCTATACATCTTTCACCCGTATACAGCACAGCAGCAGCTTGTTCAAAGTCTCTGAGAATCTCTCACACACACATTCCCAGCATTGGAGGATCTCTACAGGTTTCTCTTTCAGTTTTTCAGGTTTCCACAGAGCCCCACACAATTTGCAGGCACTAATAAACACACTGCTGAACCTACACAGTTGTATCATAGTCTTGGACTATTTTAATAACACACAAAAGCGTTACAGCCACTCTAATACATCTGAATTTTAAGTAGAAAACTGCTCCTGACTGATCAGCTTTGTAAATCCATGCCAAAACAGAAAATCTGTTTTCTCTTGCATCTCTCCTAGCATTTCTAAAGCAAGAAACCCTTCTCATTCAAACACACCTCAACAGGCTACACAAATCCAGAAGGAAATTGCAGCTTCGCTCTCCCCAGTTCTCTGCTAAACACCTAGCTTTGTATCTGTAGGAAACGTATCACAGCTCTGGTCTCAAAGTCCTCAGCTGCCTTACTGCTCATTTTCCTAGACAAGCATTGGTGCTGAATGAACACCAGCACCAGCCCTCTGCTCCAGGAGTACAACCCAGGGGGAACAGTACCTTGCTCCAACTTCAGTCCTTCAGCTGGTCAGCGGGCAGCAGGGTAGTCAGTCTTCCGTATTTTTGGGATATTCAGGGGATCCCTGCCATCCCTCGCTCCTCTGGGCCGCCTCAGGTGAGCCCAGACCCCAGTGCTGGGAAACAGAGCGAGCTTCTTTCGATCCCTGCCCTCCCGATCAGGTTCCCCTTCGTGATGGTGAAGGACAACTGCAGAACCCAGCTTAATACCTCAGAAGCACTAATTCCTATTCCTACAAACACGGGGGGGGGATAATTGAGACCCACATTTAAAACTAGCATTCCCACACAACTAATCACCTCGCTTATCTTTTACTAAGAAAACCTTGATGAGAAATATGAACTAAACCCTCCCACAGTTCCCAAGACCGCATACCGACTCCGATCTTTTGCTTCCCCGTTGCGCACCCAGAGTGCCTTTCATCCATACACAGAAGCCAAACACCATCATTTTAGATGTGGCAATTACCACGGAGCTCTAACTTTTCCATGCCATTGTTTCACCCACGCTTTGAGGCAACACTCTGGAAGTCTCATTTTCCAAACCCCAATGCTTCAGGCTTGGAATAGCAGGTATTTCTGTTGAATGCAAAGCAAGATGCACAAGAGGTCTTGCGTCCAGGAGCCACGTTGCCAATGGAGAAGACAACACCAAGGCCCTTGTTTAGGGCCAGACACTGGGGAGGGCGGTCAAGAAGGGCACAGGGACAAAGCCAAGTGTGTCATCATAGCTGTTCCAACGTTTTATACAACCTGGAATTTTTCGGTCACCCATCCGCTGGCAGGCATTACAATGCCCCTGCTCCAAAGTGATTCACCTCTGTGTACTGTCCTTAGATAGCAGGTTACAGGAGAAAACACTTTTAAACAGTAATTGCTATTGCAGGAATGACCCCACAAAGAGCTTAGAGTGGACAGACACCTAAGCAGTCAACTGTCTTAAACAGCACTTTCCTATATCACAGTATGACCAAAACACGTGTTTTGTCTACAGTACTAGTGGCATACTGCTTGCCAGGCTTCCTCATCCCATGAGCTCTCCCACCAAAAAAAAAAAAAAAATAAAAAAAAAATCAAGTTTTTCATTCAAATAACTTCAGAATGGGACAGAACAAGCCAATGCAACACGGTTTGATGGGAGCAGAAGGCAGAAACCAAGAGTCTACTAAAACCCCCTTCAACATCGTCCCTTTCCAAATTGTCATGTGCATCTGCACACTGGTTGTATAAGATAAAGACAAACTAGCCTTCACAAACCTGCTTTATTTTTTCCTCGTATATGTAAACACCAAGTTTCAGAGTCAGTTTCCCCTCCCACTCAAACCATGAGAATTCTGCTTTTCTCTAGTTTTTCCTGCATTGGCTGGGATTTTAAACAGCTTCAAACAATCCGGAATGCCAGCTGCGCCACGGACCTGTTGACTCCGATCAGAATTGTGGGCACTAAATCCTAGCAAGGCGAGAAGGGACCCAAGTTCACAGGATGAGTGAGCACATCAAGAGCGTTTGCAAGTCTTTTGCCCACATTTACCTGGCTTTAGTACATTGACTAACTTTACTACATGCTCAAGGAACTGGTATCGAAAAAAGAAACCCGCAACAGAAGGTACTGATAACATTTTATTCCAAAAGAGGAAAAGTGCGTGCAAATGAGGATGCTGGTAAAGAACGACTTTACAAAATAGCAAGGCAAGTTTTGTGCTGTGCCCTTAAAGCAAGAGCTGAAAATGAAGCGAGCAGACAAGCACAAAGCTCTTGCCTTGAACTAAAAGTACAGGCTCATCTGCTGTGTGAACTGGCAAGCAAGAATCTTACCCTGCAGATTAAGGAGTGGGAGGAGAGCATTCTCTTTTCACTTCAGGCACTAATATCAGCTTAAATTGTGGTCTCCAAGTGTCAGTCCTCAAAGAGACATTTAAAGTCTTGCCAGCAGAACACACAGAAGGTACTCCTACATAAAACGTTCTTTACAATTAGCCCTAATGCTGCAGCTTTTACATGCCTTGAACATTACTGTTAAATATTTCTTGGGAAAAAAAGGCTTTAATGAATCTTATGCCAAGCTTCTAAGGAAAAAAAAAAATACACAGAAAAAAATTCTTCTCTCCATTTTACCTGATAGCCCCGTGAGAATTAACAATTTGTTACTCAGAAAACCTGAGCCAACAACTCCTGACTTGTTCTTGTGCATGAATTAAAAATAAATATCTGAACACACACAAGCATTTGTCATGGTACCAAACACAACCAAACGCTTGGTATGGTCCAAACAGACTGCCTTTAGCCTCTGCAACTCCAAACCAAGTGTTTAAAGACCGTGGCAGCATGATGTGGTAAGAAGCACACGACCCATCACTGCTGACTCCCACAAGTGGGTATCAGCGGTATGGAACAGGCGAGGGAACAAGAACCATCCATTCTAATCATCCTTTCAGCTTAAATGTGCATTGGCATTGCTTCACAGGAGAGCTCTCCTGCACTGACTGACTATACGTGGAGGCATACCAGAAAGCCTATCGTGACCTCCAGTTTAATTATTTACATCTTTGGTGGATAACAACAACAAGGCAGCACAGAAGTAGTAGTCAGAAACGTTCAAGCAATTATGTTTCTTAGAGCCTCATGACCAGGAATTCCTTCCCTACTAAATACGTACACATATATGCAATTCAGGAAGGACCATTACCCTTATCTTCATAAATTAGTATACGATTATATCACTATTATTGTGCTCACTCTCTTTCTTCAGCTTCAGAAAACACAATTCATTTACCTAGTTTATACTTTCCTATTAAACTTGTATACATGCTCTCCTCCTTACCTTCCTCTCCCTGAAAATAAACCAAAACCACCAAAGCACAAGCACATTGGCACACTTATCCTTCTCTCTGCTGCCTGGCAAGAGGTGATACCACCTCCGGAACACACCTGCAATCCTGCCCCACCACAGGGAATGGCAGCAGCCTTCCACAGTAACTTTCCCACATCTCACACTGCAACTCAGAGTGATTTCTTTCAAAAGCCCATCTATTTCTGCTATATAATTTCTCCAACTCTACTACAGCAGTATGTTGCTTCTCATTAAGTTACCAGAAGAATTCCTCAAGTCACCTTGTATTTCAAACCTGGTTTACTAAAGCCATCCCTCTGAGCACACAACCCACAAGACCAACAGCAGTGACCACTAGCAGGAGGTCCTGCAGCCCAAGCAAAGGCTGAGCCCACACCAGCAGTGAGGGTGCCCACCATCAGCTAAATTTTAAATTTCCAAAAGAATCAACTATGCAGCAACTTCTGCTGCCAATTACGTGTGCTACATACAATAATTTCTGCCAAAAGAAGAGCTTGGCTATGGTATCACGTAGCCCTCAGCATTGACCGATGAGCTTTACTACCCAGTTGTTACCAATCTTTCGTGCACTCCTCAAACACGGCTAGCCTACAGATCTGGCACAGGGCACTTTAATAGCTTCTAATGAAGTTGGTGCTCATTCTACCTACAGAAACATTCATAACAGAACAAAAATCTCAGATACCTGGTGCTTTTGCATCGATACTTCTTCTGTAATGGCAAGCAGAACATTAGTTAAGTTACATATGTAGACTTGTGAGGCAAAAGTCACTTTATTTTAAAATAGGGAAAATGAAGCACAAAATAAAGAAGTGTCACTAATAAGAGATGGTGGGCAGGAGAGGAGCCAATTTCCAGTCCAAACCCAAATTATTAAAATGCCCTACTCCACTGCCAGCCAGAGCTATACTGCCATGTTTATAGCTTGTAATGGTAACATCGGGAAACCTTTATCCTAGACCAACTATATAAATATATTCTCAAGTAATGCATGCTCCACAAGCAGCCTGTCAGGGCATGTACATTGCTTTAAGCATGAACAAGTACATACGCATGCAATGAATTTATTTATTGCTTTTTAACTCCTGTAACTGGCTCTAAAAAGCCTTCTGTAGTAGTAAAGCAAGTGCTTTAAGTTCTAGTTATTCAACATGGCAGCAGGGGGAACATGCTATTTATTCTGCTGAAAAGTTTGTGAAGGAAAAATGAAGATGGCAGACAACGAGCTGTACAGACACCACTATCACAGTACGTTCTCCTCCAAGGAAGGAGTAGGTGCCAAATCTCTTGTGCTGATTGCTGCTTGGGATTTTCTCTATTTATGGCTTCTTTTATTATATTTGCAAGATACTTGTGGCAATGAAAAACTTCCTGCAGCCATCCTTACTAGCTCTACCTTGCATCTGGGGGCTGAGATTAAGCTATTTGGAAGAAAAAAAAAATACAGAATATCCAAGCTTGCAAAATATTAAATAAATGTGTAGTCACATTATGTAATTTATGCCAGCAAATTACAAAACAGATTGTAGAGAATATCTGGGTTAGCTTTTACCGAATTTGGTATTTCGGGGCAACATCCCGTACCAATTTCTATCTATACAAAGGAGTTTTCACAGATTTTCAGATCACTAGAACTCTTCAGTTTTTAACTGCACAACCACGCACACAAGCTTTAGCTTTCATACCAAAGTTTCAATTTACTAGGACACCTTTTGCAACATCAGCTTTTAATCTTCAAGGAGGTCATCAGCTCCATTAAAGTTAACTGCAAATTAGATTGGTAACAATTCTGTCAGGTGCCACAACACCCATATTTACTTTGCTTCCCAAAGAAAACACGTAGTGGTTGTTTACCACGGATCTTCCAAAGGCTGCTCAGCAAGTCCCATCACTCAGGCTGTAGGTGCAGCAGGCAGTCTGACAGTAACAATGCTTATCTGCAGTCCAGGCTCTCTGACTGTGGTCCAGGTTGTAAGAAACATCCTTCAAAAAGCAGCAACTGTGGCAGAAGAGGGTTCCTCTCTTCCACAGGCACTGCGCTTGCAACAAGGCTCCCCCACAGCTCTGACTTCTGGTGTGTTTGCAGGTAGATCTAACCCTGCTGTGGCTACAGGGTGCTAAGACACATCCTGACGTGCCTCAACGAGATCAGATGCTCCAGCACAAAGCTGAGCATGGGCAAACTGCCCAAGTGCTGCTTTTGCAGGCTGATTACTGTAGCCTGCACTGACACTAGTCTGCTATCACCTCCCAATTCAGTGTTTAAAAGTTAAACTGAATCCTTCTCTGCACCCTAGAGCACAGATATACATTTATTCCTACTGTGTATTCTCACACCCTGCCCCCCAGACTCCTTACTTCTTCCCTCTCCTTCAAAATCTATTTGAAAATAATTAAATTATTATTGCTGTTGGCCCTGTTACATCTACTCTGCCTTTTCACAAAAGGCATGTCAACAAATTCGAGTTTTAAGCCCTTCTGGTTCTCATCACTGGTTTGGGCCACCTTTGCCAGCCCGTGCTTACAGCCCCATTCTAATAGCACTGCTTTAGCTTCCAGAACTTCCAAACAAACACTGCTCTCAGTTTCTCGGAGAGAATGACATTTAGTGCAGCTCCTACTTGTCAAACACAACAGGAGCAGAACAAGCCTTTTTGGTCGTTATGATCATTCCTACACTGGAAGCCCAAGATCTCCCACACGCTGACATGCAGAGGCACGGAAACTTTGCTGATGGTATAAAAACCAACTACCTCTTCCAGAATTCGGGACAGACCACACCAGGCATTCAATCCAAACGCTTTGGAGAAGGTAACGTTTTGCCAAGTACAGTTTCTATCATTACTTCTGCCAACAGCAGACCATCATTTTTACAAAACGGAGGCGACCACAATGCCAGTTTCACAGCAACGAAGCAAAACAACTCGCAAGTAAAGGAGTTATACAAAGGCTAGGAGTCTTCCATATTCATTAGATTTCTAATGAAGTGATAAGAATCCACCCCCCCAATGCACACACAAACAAGCTGCATACTTCAAAGTTTAATATTAAACAATGATTACTAACTAACTACCAGTGTTTTCTGTGAATAATTTTACTGGCTTCATCAAGATAGAACTGTTGCCACAATCCCAAATTTTTTTATAACTGAGCAGCATTAGCTCCATGCAGACTATTAACGTTTCAGCCAAACGCAGATTAACCCTCAGAATATATACATATATATTCAGGAAAGACAATGATCAAAAGACACCCCCCCCAAAAGCCTTGACCATACCTCTTTCTGCTGCCTCTCCAGTTCTTTCATTCGGATCTCCCGTGCCTCTGCCCGTGCCGCTCGCTTTGCTGCGAGTCTGGCTTCAGCCTGCGAACAGGAACACAGCAATGAAATAACAGCTGGACAATTCAACATGAAACACACTTGTCAAGTAAGGCACGAAATAAGGAGACCTGACTCGGCAAGACTGTAAACACATCTGTAGGAGTTAATTCCCTATTGCAAGTAATGGCCCTGCCTTCCATAACTTGTTATGCTTCATAGGCAGGTAATACACCCTCGTGTAGTCACTACCCTCAGTTAGCAGGTGGGTTTAAGAGTGCCGTGCGTTTCTTTAGTTACTATTTGCGTGGATAGAGAGGAAACAGTGAGATTTAAGAAAGGCGGGTTTTGCTCTTGGTTTTTTTTTTCCTGTGGCACAGATTATTTTTTATTAGTGAATTAATTTGACCAACAGCAAACACATTATGTGCCATTTTTCCTAACCACTGCCATTGCGCAGTTAGGTAAACATTGCTGTTCAGCATGACTATGCGCACCTAAGGCTGAAACGATGGAGGCTAGGGAGTAGGGAACCTGAGAAAGCACATCAACTCAGTTAAAGTCTCCAGACGTCCGTATTCAAGTCCAAACCTCTCTGAAGTGGAAATCTGCCACGAATGGGCCTCTCGGGAGAACTACAGTGCTTTCTCATTTCAGCCCAGTTGGAAGTGCTGGAGCATGCTATATGGTAACATTTTTAATAGTCTGCTTTTAATCCCAGGCAAAACTAGTTAGTCTTATAAAGAAAAAAAATGTAAAATTAGCTCAGGCTTGGTACGGTGTGACTGTGAGCAGTTCACCCAGTGTAATTCAGGGAGCTAAACCCATCGCTCAGCTAGTCACCCCAGCGTTACACTCAGCTCCTCTGCTTCCGAAACCTTTTACTGCAAGTACAGCATCCCATTTAACCGGAAAACCTGCGATAATATCCAGATCAAGCATATAGAAAATCAAAAACATGCCAGCGCTTTCACTAGCGCTTCAAAACTGAAAAAACTGCTTCAACAGCACTTACCAACCTGAAGCAGCAAAAAAACCCAACCCCACAGCCCTGCTGCTGGGCAAATACTAGGCAGAATCCTTGCCAGGCAGCGTTTTGATTTACCTGCAACGTTTGAAATCATTTAAGACACAAATTATAAAAACCTGCTGCAAGATATATGCTAAAGGTAGTAAATCACAGCACTGGAGCAAGTGTGATATTTCCAGTAGCCCTTCAAACATAAAATGTGTGTACCCTAAGGAAGAGGAATCTTGCTCCAAGGACTCCAGCTCATTAACGACTTTTTGGGGAGAGATGGAACAGCTTTAAACACCACCTTTGACTCCTTACTGTTTAGAGATGCATTCCTTCACCCTGACATGCAAACTGTAAGACGACTTAAGAAACAGCACAAAAATGGAAGTAAACTTAACTCTGTACATACATTTGAAAACTGCACCTGACCTGGGTGAAGAACAACATCAGTGCAAACTATGAGTCGTATTTGTCCCACATGGAAAACAAAGGGCCTTAAAGTCTCCATAAGCAAAATACACCAAACAGTACAGAACTGTGTATCGTAACTTCCCACCTGCCAGAAAAAGACAGAAACAAGACTATTTTGATGTTAAAATTATTGTAGATACCATCCTTATGAATTTCAATAACCAGCTGAGCTTTAGTGTTAGAAAAACTCTATGCTTGTATGTAAAATTCAGATGATGTGCTTAATACACACATGTAAATGTTTCCCCTTCTGTCTTCCTCATAGGATTAGGGCCAGCCAAAGGATTTACGTGCTTGCTAGCTACGTTGCTGAATTATACATCCTCCAGAACCGACCACAATATACAGTGAAATGAAGTAGCTTGAAAAATGAGGAAAAGAGTTTAGCAAGTTATTTTAAAGCCTCCCTGAGAACAAGGCTATCCAGTTCCCTAGATACCGATACCAGTAAGTTAAATTACTTTTACTTTGTGCAACACCCTAGTCAAGGACAGATTACACGTATGATACATTCCGGTTTTAAGCGCCAACCCATAGGGTGTCTCTAATGTATTCTATTTCAGCTTTGCAGTCCTCCACCTGCTCATGCAAAGCCAATTTGTAAACCTTTAAGACATGCAAGAGTAAAAACACATTTTCACTTAGTATTTTTGCCTAACAATGGCTTACATCTTGGAACAAGCACATCTTTTATTTATGAACTTTTTCTTTCCATGGCCACACAGCTCTTCAGTGTTAAGTATCTTTCAATGCAAAGAAGAGAAACGATATATTCTGGATCCTTTTAAATAGCTTTTTAACTTTTTAAATTTAAAAATCTGCCATTAGCATATACTGGTACCTTTGTGAGAAGTCAACAAATTGTTTTTCCACCCAGAGCAGTGGTATTTTAACACCACTCATTTTTATCACATCAAAACAAGGAATTACAGAATTGCCTAGGCTGGAAGGGACCTCAGGAGGTCTCTGGTCCACCGTCCTGCTCAAAGCAGGGTCAGCATCAGTATCAGATCAGATTGCTCAGGGCTTTGTCCAGTTGGCTCTTGAAAAACTCTAAGGCTGGCAGCTCCACAGCCTTTCCAGGCTTCTGCTTCGATGCCTCACCATCCTCACAGTGAATATTGGTTTGGGGTTTTCCCCCCCCGCATCATGTCAGAACTTGCTGGCTTTCATTTCAAAGCCCACTGTCTCATCCTCCCACCACCTCCATCAAGAGCCTGGCTCTTGGCTTCTCAGTAACCTCATCTTGTATGTCAGAAGGCTGCTCTTAGTTCCTACCTTAAAGTCTGGTATTCTGCATCAAATACTGTAAGTAAACTGGCTGTTGATTTTTTTAAACACGTTCACAATGGTGTCTGGGTGCTATCCAAATGATTACACAATTATTTTCATCATGGTTCCCAACAAACACACCAGCTCATTTGTACTGGACAAAGATGGTTTGTAAGAAACAGGCCATCCTTCCCTAAAGGGTTTTCAAATCCACAGCAAAATGAGACTACGAGTGACAAGAAATACGCAAGGAGAACAAATTCTCAGTGCGATGACCTGATCAATACAACAAGCTATATTCTCTAATGGTATCAGTGGTACGAATAGCATTAAGGTAATGATTAAGCATGAAGCAAACACTTCCATCAAATAAAACTTACTTCATTTCCTCAGGAAAGGTTGGTTAAGAAAGATTTAACATGCTCTTACTCATCATCCATGTCCCTTTGGCACTTTAACAAACAGGACCACTAGTGTCCGTGGGAGGGTAAGTCAGAGCTCTCAAATACTCACAGGTCCCCCGGAACATCCTCATCTGACAAAGAGTAAATCAGTCCCCCAGGTGCACAAGTCCAACATCCTATCGCAGTGTTTCCAAACCCTCCTCATCTGAGGCTACACATAAGCCTTTGGAGAGTGTTCTCCAGCACGGCAGAAACGCATTGTGCTATAATCAGGCTGCTCATTGAACCATTAATCTATGCCTTTCATAATCCTGTTTCTACCGTGCTTTAATTGAGAAAGTTACTTAATCCCAATGAACCTTTGTGATATTCTGTAGGTGGCATTGTTGACAAAGCAGGCATCACTCCTGCTCAGAGGAAGTAAATCAATCAGGGCAGGGATGAACCCACACCTAACACTTATTGTGTACCATTTTATCAAAATCAAACTAAAAGTCTAGTAGCAACCCTAATATCCAGCAAATGCTGCAGCAAGTGCGGGAGACAGCCAGGAACTATTAGATACAGATTTTCCTGTGCGGAAGCATAGCTGACCTACTGACAGGAGTAGCCACCCCAACAGCAAGCCACACAGCACAGACATTCAGAACACGACCTCCACGGTCATCTACAGACTTTTAGACTAATACATAAGCGTGCCAGATTTATTATAGACCTCCTCCTCAAAAGCAGGGGCACGACTAAACTTGTCTGAGTTTGTAAAACCACGCTCTTTTGGACTCTGTTTTCACATTAATAGTTCTGTGCTAGAAATACTTTGCTTTCTCACACATCTCGCAAACAGCAACTGTAACTTCACATGGCTTTCTGTGCTGACTAAACCAAAACAGGCTCTGCCTGGATGGCTTTGACCTTCATCCAGCCCGAGCACTTGTGAGCACCAGACCCAAGTCACTTCTAAGGGCAGTGGCAGAGATGGACACTGTGGCCTGCAAGAAACACAGCTGAACATCATGAAATCACCAATAAATTCACATAGACTTCTGAAATTCAGACTAGAAGAGCTGAACTGTAAGCCTCACGGTTGCCAGCAGAAATAAGTATTCAACAGATTCAAGATAAAAAAAAAAAAAATTGCTAAGATTGAAGGAGCTAATCTTAAAATCATCTAGAATTCACTACTGACTCAGCGAGCAATACAGGCCTCAATCAAAAGTGACAGATCACTGCAGAAAAACAGAAGAATAAAAATATGAAGCCTAATTGCATGCATTACAAAGCTTTTGTAACTTCCCTTTTATGAAGTATTGCTCATCTGACAAGGAGAACTGTCACAGCTTCAGCCATACTATGCACATCATACCAAAAAACCCCTAAGGGGCTTCTGTAAAGCCCCATGGGCAAAGCAAGAGGAGATGGCAACCACACTGCTGCAATGAACACAGAAAAATCATCACCTTAATTTATGTAACTCCCTCAAATACTCCAACTACATGTCCTGCATTTTTGTCATTTTATTGCAGTGTCCAGAATCATTTACAGCCCCCAAGCCCCAAAACAAGTATACTGTTGCACTGCAAAACGCTCGTTGCTTTTGTTGGTCCACTTGCTTGGCACTCGACACCCCTGCTTAAGGGTCACAGTTTTAAAATAAAACCCCAGTCCTATGCAGCAGCAGATCTTCATCCTGCCTTAAGGAGTTCCGCATGTTTAGCTCTGAACAGGGGAAAACCTTGTAACAGGGGAAAACCAGCTTGTAACCTGGTTCACTACTGAAGTATAACTGCATCTGAAAAAAAGCCAAACCAGAAATTTGCTATCAGCTGGAAGCATCTCCTCCGGTCTGCAGCACGAGGCAGTGGGGAAGAGTGGGAGTAGGAGATCTGCAACTGATGGAGAGTTACCTCCTCTTTAAATACCACTCATCAAAGGAGGCGAGGTCTGGCTGCACCCATAGCTAGCGCTGGCGGGGCCAGCGTATAATGCACAATGGTTACGGAAGCAACGACTTCCTGGCCCCAAGCGCAGCATTGGGGAAGCTGCACGTTCATTATCATTTTGATGAGAGAATTATTTAGGTGACTTCGTTAGGTAGAGGCTAATGACACACATCCTGAAGGTGTGCATTCTCAGACCTTTTCCCTTATGAAATGTCCAAGAGTTCATTGTTCGACTGGAAGCCCCAAGAAACAGCCAACAAAGACAGGAAATTATGCTGCTTTTTTGAGCAGTGAAAAATGACTATGGTGACTCGCCACGTAGCTACATACATAAGAGTTTTTGAGCTATACAAAGCACCCCTTAATTCCAATGTATTCAAAATTATCTGCTCTTAAGACTAGTAATCAAAGTTAGTACCATATTTTTTGCGGAGGAGTGACGTGTTAGTTTGCCAGCACCAAACCACGCTCAGAAAGCTCTCTGATCCCACTGTCAGAGAAACTTTAAAACACAAGTCTGCCCAACTAAATTGCACCTGCTCACTGAATGCAACTACTATTATGTATTTCTACAATAACTATCCTCAGACTGATTTCAACTTAAGATACAGCTAGCAAGTCGCTTTTGGGACAAGCATAATTTTTCATGACTGATGCCACCCCATTCCAACATTCGGGATGTAAAGTCTTTTCCTCAAGCGTTACACAACTGTTCAGTCTATTTACAGAAGTCACACGCTTCATTGAACAAAAGAAATGTGGGAAGGTTTGTTGTGCTAAAGAATTTAAAAGATAAGCAGCACTTGATTTGCAATACTCCTATAACACAGCTGACCACCACAGCTATCAGGTAAAACAACTGCTAACCCATGGCAATGGTTTTCCTGCCTCCACTTGAGTCACAAGTGACAGGAGCTCACCGTGAGTTATCACGCGCTCCTCAGCGCAGAAGCAAGAGCATCTATAAATGACTACTACGTTTAGAGGTCAAACCAGCCTATTTACCTGACATTTTTTTCGTTTGAGTTATAAATATAAATGCACCTTGCACCATGCACTCATGACAATGAGCCTATGAGTCACGTAGGGCTCGGTCAGTCCACATCCTGCATAACTCCTCACCTTTCTCTTAAATCCAAATTAGCATTAAAAGGCAGCATGTTCACGAGCCTTAGCCCACACATGAACGTAAGGATTCCCTTTTAATACCCATTTACCAGCGTCATTGGTTAGGCAGACAGGCCCATGGGCTTGTCTAACAGCTCCTCTTCCGTTCGTACAGTGACAGTGGTGAACCGGAGAGTGACAGTTGATGTCAACAGCTGACTAATCCACCCATTAACATTTTACAGCCACACAGGGCTGTTCTGAAACTTTATTTAGAAAACATTTAACAGGTTCAGTAGGCATATCTGATCCCACACCAAACCAAGCAGCAAGTAGTTTACATTTTAGTCTCTGATTTTTAAAAGAAAACCTTAGAAGATTCCATGCACTTTAAAGAATTAGCTACCTTGTGCTGCTGTCAGCCAGCGGCAGCACTAAGAACCTCCCTAGCACCCACCTCTGCAGAGCTGCCCTGAGTTACAGCCCGGGGTCCCAAACCCCAGCCCGCTCTCCACGTCCCTAGATCCCCACGTCTGAGCCCGGACGGCGAGGGCAGCGGCAGAGGGGCACAGCCCGTCTGACAGAGGAGCAAGGGCGCACACCGCCTGTCCGTGCCACCACGTGGAGCGCCAGGGCGAAAGCCGCGCCGCTCCGTGCCTGTGGGAAACGGGCAGAGCCCGAGTGGGGTGGGTGTTAAGCTGCCTTACCTGCTGCCGGGCGGCCGGGCTGAGGCAGTCGGCTGCCGCCTCCATGGCTCCAGGTCGTCCCCCCCCGGTCTGTCCCCGCCGCTCGGCGCTGCAAGAAGCCGCCCGGGCCGGCCCCCTGCCGCGGCTCGGGGGCGGGGCAGCCCGCGGGCGGCTGGGAGCTGCTCCCGGCGGCTGCAGCGGGGCCCTTCCCGCCCTGGCGGGGTCTGGGCGGCAGAAGGGAGCACGCCTGGTACTCTTCTTCAGTTCTCGGCCCCCGCTGGTGATTAGTGCGGAAATCCCCAGCGGACCCCGGCAACACGCTCCCCTTAAGCGGCTTTAATCGGAGAAAGCAATTCTGAGAACGCCTCCAAAGCTCATAACCTCCTTTTTATGCTCGAGGACGAGAAACACCCCCAGAGACAGCCCAACACTTCCCTGCTCAGCGTACATCCGCCCTGCATATCCAAGCCACTTCTCCAAGTGTGCTGGAAGCGCCTGAACAGATGCTTTTATATATATATCTCCATATCAACTAGCATTTGCATTGCAGAAATAAACCGCGTAACTGCTGTTAATTTGCTGCGATTATATCGGTATGGTGTGTTGGGTTGCACAGAGCTGAGCTTAAAACGAGTGAGCAGCGCTGGATATGCCACTGTTGGTTTTATTCTTTAAGAAATGGCATTACACTAAGCAATAAAAAAAGAGAAAAGGCTGGGGGAAAAGAAAAAACTCTAATCGAGGTCTGAGACTACTGCAGGAATAGTAGCTAGACCAAAAAAAGGGCATTCTGCATTTCAAAAGGTCTCTTATGATGAGCTGGATGAGCCTAAAATACACTAAGGGAAAAATCAGAAGGACTAAAGGACACAAGTGTTTTAAAATGACACTAAATGGGACAATACCCCAAGAACAATTCAAAGAACAGTCAGAGCAGAAATCTCGGCTCCATGGAAATTTGTGCCATCTCGATTCCCCCGATTTTGACATGCACACACCTAGCCCCTCCCAAAGCTTCAACAGCTCATTTTATCCACTGCCGTTTTGCAGCAGGAACAATAGAGTACATGAAGAGTCATCTCTTCCTGGCACCAGATTTTCTCTGGTTGCCGAGACAAGCAAAACAGGTTGCTCCTTAGCAACTAAATCCTGTGCTCCCTCCTCTCCTTCCTGGTCAGCCAGCGCAGGTTGGGGAGCCCTGCGAAGCCTCCACCCAGCAACTGAGCTCAGTTTTTCCATGAGCTGCCAGCTGAGTACAGAGAATCTGGTTTTTTCACACTGGCAGAGCACACGCTGCCATGCTGCCAACAATATTTTAGCTAATTTAGAAGTGCTGGCACTACTTTACATTCAGGTGGCAATACTTCAACTTGATTCATGGGCACTCTCTAGACCCCAGCCATGTCCCTGGAAAGGCCAGACGTACTTCCTTGAAATAAAAGACATCAAGGATGTCCAACTTGCACCCTGGCCTGGGAGAAAAAGTCATAGAATCGTGGAGTGGCCTGGGTTGGAAGAAACCTTAAAGCCCATCTAGTTCCACCCCCCCACCACGGGTAGGGACACCCTCCACTAGCCCAGGCTGCCCAAAGCCCCATCCAACCTGGCCTTGAACACTTCCAGGGATGGGACATCCACACCTTCCCTGGGCATCAAGTTCCAGTGTCTTACCACCAGCAAAGAATTTCTTCCTAATATCTCATCTAAATCTCCCCTCTTTCAGCTTAAGGCCATTCCCCCTTGTCCTATCACTCCATGCCCTTGTAAACAGTCCCTCTCCACCATTCGTGTAAGTCCCCTTTAAAAACTGAAAGGCTGCAATAAAGTCTCCAAGTCTCCATCTTTCATTAAACTCCAAAACCATCTGTTGAGCCTACAAGCTATTTCTTCCTCTTGATTCGTATTTTTCTTCATTACAAGGTAAAGGCCCCAACTTTGTGGGAAAAAAAAAAAAAAAAAAAAAATCTCAACTGTCTTAAATCTACTCCAGCGTGTGTAGGACAATAGAGAAAAACTAATCAATATAGAAATAATATACATTCCTGTGAAGCAGGAACATAATTACATGCCCTTCATTAGAAAAAGGCTGAAGCTACTCTGAAAGTTGCTAACTGGAGACTCAACAATACACTATAGCCTTGTGTTCGATTTCTCCTTGGTAAACCCGCTAGCTGGAGGATATGATAGGTATGCCTGCGTAACAAAATACAAGAAACAAAAGGAGAAAGGGAAGCCAGTTCACATAGTCTGCCCAGCACACTTCATAGGCAGTCAACATTCAGTAAAGAGAAAACATCTGTAGTTTTAAATATATGTTTCACAGATACGCGTTTCATCCCCCAGTATGGCTTGTACTGAAATCAAGAACATAACGTGATCGGGAAATGTTTTCCCATTCAGGTGGTGTAACACACAGCCCTAACCCTGTTACTTAAGGCTGATAAGGGAAACGCAGCAGACTAGGAACTTCATCCACCATCGGCAAGAGCAAAGCACACCAGAAATCTAGAATAACTGAAGGAAGACCCTGTGCAACACCCTGTGCTTTCTGCCCCAGCTGGTATGCTCGCTTGGAGATGCACCTTGAACCTTAGGGCTGGCAACCTCTCCGTTACAGAGCAAACCTGTCTGTTGTGAATGGCCTGGAGTCCAACAGAAGTTATGTCCTCATTCCCACAGACTGCTCAGCATTTAATTTTGGTGTAGTAAACAGTATCAAGCACTGCAGAAATCCAAAAAAATCCTACCTAGTTGTGAAGAAAGTGCTTCTGGGCTATGGCAGCTCACCACAAGGTAGCCGAGGGCCAAGCACTGAAGTTAATTCTTCAGGAAAAATGTCTTACCTTATATGTAGAAGCTTTAACAGAAAAGGAAAGGAAGGGGACTGATGTTAACAGTGTAAATCTGAAGAATGATAATAATTCAGCATGAAGTATGCATATTTTCATCTTAGCTTAAAATAGACAATTTGTTCCAGTTTTCTTGGTTAATAAGAACCTTCCCTTAAATTCACTGGCAAATCCGTACAGTTTTTGTACTATCTGTCACTTGGAAGATACACCAGAGATGTGAGTACTTCCTATAAAATACATGATTTACTAAGGACACACTACCCACCCCTCCTTTTATCTAATTACTTTTTAAATCAACATAGAATCCAAGCTGTTTGGTTTTATTTGGAAGTACTGAGGAAGCACTTCATACCTCAGGGATGGATCAACACACACAAGCATGCTATGGACCTGCTGGGCAGGAACTTAAGGATCGGGTCTTTTTAATTCTATCAAACTTCAATTTTTCAGCAATACAGCATTCAAAACACACACTTCAGCATGTCTGAATCAATTACATACGAAGCGAGGCCCATTCTGCTTGGATTTCCAAACAGGTCCTGACAGATTTCCCAGGAACAGGAATTCTCTTTACACCCACATATACACTTTCTCCCTCATCCCTCCTGGCACTCCACACTCCACTGGATCCCACAGACACTGCAGAATAAAAAGCAAGCGCATACAGTTCTGTAACTACAGGAGCTGAGCCACAATCTAGGGAAGTCAGCGATGCATTTTACTTGATTGCTTGCCAAAGCTAAGTAGCATCGTTAAGCTGATAGCACTTAACTTTTGACTCCTTGCCCTTTGAAATGCTGCCATGTAACTTGGGGGAGTGGGGAGGTGGACTCACAGCACCTAGAGAACATTGCCTGAAAGTGGGTATTAGTCTACCTTTTCTTTTTTTACCCCCTTAAAATGCAGTGTCTATCTAGTCATACCTCCTGTGTATTCAAAAAGATAGCCAAAGGATCTGAAGTTCTGCTAAATGTATCTTCAGCGCACATTTCTTGTGCCTCTGCATTTCCCATTTGAAGTGGGGCACTGCGAGCGTGACATGAATTGAGGGAGACATCCAAGCAGGAAGAATGTTCACAATAGAAATAGGCATTACATGTAGTACAATGCTAAATTGAGCATAAGAAAAAACAGGTAACAGAAGAGAGAAGGGAAAAAAAAGTCAGGTAACGTTTTCAGAAACCTGGTGAACTGCAAGTTCATCTTAAGTACTTCTAAACAGAAAAAATTTATGGCACTTAAGATAGCAGCTCCGTTTGTGATGAGACAGGCATACACACACAAAAAAAAAAGGCATGCTTGCACACAACACATTGTATTTCTCCACAAATACAGGCTTAAATCCTAAACATCAGTTTCACAGAACTGCAACCCTTTGCCCATAATGACCAAAGAGTTACGTCACAAGAAAGAGGGAAAGACCATACAGTCATCTTTAAGTTATGTCACAATCACAGGTAAAGCAAATAAATTCCAAAGAAGCCTGCCCTCTAATACAGGTCACACCCAATTGATTATTTTTGCCTTCAGGGCGTGTTGTGTGCCAGAGGTAGTGTAGAAGGCAGAGAAGCAGGGCTTCAAGTAGGAATAAAATAATCAAAACCTTTACAGAGAGGTTTAAACACTGAAAAAATCCCTGCAACATGAGCACGCTGGCTCCAGTTTGGCCCACCCCAACATTAATTCTTGAGCAGTCACTTTCCATACATAACTGAGCTTGTTTAATTTATATCTAAAAAATGAAATTCTATTCTCTATTTTCTTTTTTCTCTTCAAGTAGTATCTCTGAGAATTTCAGTTACATCTCTCCGTATCACATTTACTACTGGTTTTCCAAACAGGGGGAACAGACAAAGCAAGCCACACTTGTGGACAAAAAGGTTGCGAGAAGAAAAATTAGGTTACTTGGGTTTTTTTTTTTTTCCCCTTCCCCTCCAAACATTCATAATCTTGTTGTTCTAATGTTCAAAAAAGTCTGTAAAAATCTATGGAGTAACACCCATCTGAAGTCACAAAGACAGAAAAAACTACGCATGCATCTCACTTCATCATCCCTGTCCGCTGTGGGCATCCTGGCACCCTTGCAGCTCTGTTGGCAGAGTTAACAAAACCTCCTTGTAAACCGTAACCAAGGCAATGAACTCAAGTATACACAACTAAGTGCTTCTTAGGAAAACAACGTCCGGTTTTCATCGCCACAATGTACTGCCAGTATCAATAGATTATTTTCTAGCGAGGCTAGAACACGACGCAGCAAGGAGGAGGAAGGAAAGCGCTGAACCAGGCACAAGGGCCTCTGGCTGCACCGAAATCAGACAAACTGAGTCATGCTAGTGGGGAAGCTGGAAGACCCTTGGGTAGCCTATACGTGGCGTCTTTATCATGAAGCTCAGGGAATCCATTCAGCTTAAATTCAAAAGAATTTTGAGACTGAATATATTAATGCCTTGCTACTATCAGAAAGCTTCAGAATTTTGAAGTATGGGTGTATGGAAAGTTACGTGATCTTTCTGTTTCAGACAAGTCAGATTTAAGACTAGTTCCCACAAGCTAATAAATTCCTAACCTAGTCAAGCTTTTCTGTTCCTTAGCTTAATAATGAAAAAAAAACACCACCAAAAAAACACCACAAAAAAAGACCCAAACCAACAAAACAACCAAACCACAGAATTTTAAAAGATCAGACAAAAAAAATTAGTTTTGGTTAGGAGTATCTCACAGAACCTGAATATGAAGATATCTGTGTAAAAAAAAAAAAAAAAAAAAAAAAGAAAAGCAGCAAAAGAGATCCAGTAAGACACTTTTACTTGTAAAAAAGCACTTCTCTGCTGGTGTATTTACACTGTTAGGCTTTGCCATCTCCCCGGCATCTCAAGCCTAATCAGCTTTAAAGATCTGTAAGCTGCATTAACCCTTTCCATCATGATTGCAAATTTTGGAAAACCAATGGTAATTTCAAAGAAGGCCACGCAGAAGGGCAGAGTTTCTGCACCTCAGTCCTACCCCTCCAGCAGAGACATCAGGTGGGGAAACGCGAGCAGCATTTGAAAAAACTCTGGGAGCGCCATGGTTACCTCATCAAGCTCTCCAACTCAACACACAAAGAAAAAAGGCAACCAACATCCAATTCACAGTAAAACCCAAGTCCAAAAATTCAGATTTACAGCTAAGCATAATTATGGTTTCAGCCCAAATATTTGACTTTATCCCCTACAGCAAATCAACTAGTATGGGATCTTAAATGTACAATGATCAGATCTTTAAGATCCTTTGCAAACGCTGAAGAATCTCATTATCAAACATCTTAGAAAAAAAATAAATAAAAATCAACAATTCACTTTGAGAAGTGTCCAACTGTCCCGTACAAAGGGGATAACAAGGACACCTCCAGAGGAAAACTGTCCAAAGGAACTGTTACAGTGCTTCCCATGACCACCCCAACTGCAATCTAAACCTATTTTTCTGAACCGGACTCATTCACACCATGCAGTCCTACAAGACTGAAGTTTGGTGGGCGATTAAATAAGTTTTTTCATGGAACGTTTTTCTTGCAAGGGCTTTCCAAGGCTGATTTCTTACTTTGTTTTTAAAGTTTCTCAGAATGCCAGAGCTTTGTTATTCTCTTTTAATTAATTCCCAAGCACCAGGAACAGGGAGTATAAACAGGCGGACGCTCCCCTCCGACATGCCGATAGTGCTATTGCAAGTTATCTGTGTTTAAGAGGTCAGCATTCTTGGTCTTCTTGCTTAACATTTTGAGCCAAACACTGGGAAGAGGAGGAGGGGAGGAGACTCACAACTAACGAGGAATTTACACATGAACATTGTCCACTTTGGAGAAACATTTGCTTACGTGTTTGCCAGGAAACCCATCTTGAAGATATAATTTAAGCATGTGACCAGAGGCTGAAAAGTCTTGTTGACATGGACCTCTTTTCCCCATAAATAAGGAGAATATTTTGCAGAATGCTGCAGTGAACAGCATATACAGCTCTACAATGTAAGAGACAATTAGGGAGTTGCATCCTACTTCATAAATTATATCCCCATGCAGTCACAAGGGGCTGCTGCTAAAAATAGTCTGAACAATAACTGAACTCCATCAGGAGCTTGCATGGATTATCAAAGTAAATCTTTCTACAAGGAATCAATCTTAAGAGACTGGTTAGAAGTGAAGTATCCTGTAATCATTTCTATAGATCCTAGCAGTGTTTTAGAGGCATTTATTCCCTTAGCCAACGTTTCCCCCTGGGGTTTAAAAGTGATATTGTTTTACCATTTTTACTTGGGAAGGTGATGTGTTCTCTTTCCCTCTCCCACCTGGTCACGTACCTTCACCTGCACACTAGTAACAAAGAGCTTGTCGACAAGTTCTTCAGGGGCTTCCGCCTGCTGTGGTCTCTGTCGTGATGTTGGGTTCCTCTTGCACACTAAGCCACCAGCTTAGCTGCAGGTGGGTTAGCTGCAAACTGGATTCTACTTAAAGAGGCACTGGGCTTGTGGTAGGAGGGAAGAGTGCTCGAAGCACATCCTTCAATTCAAACAAACCCTTTCCAAGAGAAAATGGTGGAGAGTTGAAAGTGGCTTCAGAGGCAAGATTCAGAAGATTAGTGTGACAGCTCATCTGTTCTGTAGAATCCCATTAAAAAAAAAAAAAAAAATTTCATGAGCATGGTAGCTCCAGAGCTTGGAGAATGGGAAGTTCACTCCTTACAAATGGAAAGGGATCCTAAACTGGCAGAGTTTGTATATATAGGGGATACCACTTCCACCACTATTTAGCAATAACTAACTTGTCCAGTTTCCTTACTCTGGAAAAAAAAAAAAAACAACAAAAAAACCAACACAACACACCACAAAATACCACACAACACAGAGGAAAGAACAATTCCAGTATAGGATGTTGGCTGGCAGCTCTGCAGAAGCATGTTACAGCTTTAAACCCCGACAAGTTTTCTATAGGTAGCGTGTTTGGCAGAGGACCAACACGGTATCAACTAACCATATTTACGTCACTTCTTCAATTGGCATGTCCTCTCAAAATAGCTCTAGGCAGTAAATGGCTGCCCCCATCAGAGAAAAATTTGGATACTGCTCTACAGCTGTTACCTCAAGGAACAAAGCCACACGTTTTGTACCCCCTATATAATACTGCACTCATGTACTTTAGATCATGACTATTACTCATGTAAAATAGTTTTGGGGGAGTCAACATTGACCTTGGAAACAGCTGGATCATTCATTTAAATAGAGTTGAGTTTACAATAATACCTACAAGGGGGGAAAAAAAAATAAGAAAATCAACAAAACCACCTGACAGTAGTAGCAAATATGACCTGGAATTTTACAAGAAAAGCATACAAAGCTTCCCAGCACTGTGTCCTGAAATACTTATTTGCATGAAGCTGCATTCAGTGGTTTCTTCCACTTTACTCAACTTTTTTTTATAAGGAGAGAAATTTCTCTTTTACAGTGACCACACTGGATCCCTTTATTCTCCCTCTATTAGATCAGCAGTTTTTCACAGCGACTGTTTCCCTCATTTAACATTTAGACAAAACTGCACCTCAAGACACACAAGTAGAATGCTTGTATTCTAGAGCAGTTTTTAAATAGTGTGTTTCTGTTTGATTGTAGAACAGCCTTTAAAATTAGAGTCACACAGAGTTCACTGCAGACTTCAGAGAGCTTAAAGCAATCTGGCTGAAGGAGGGGTAGTACGCAAGCAGAAGGTACCTAAGGGAGATAAGAGCTTGTAAAACCCATCCCACAATAAGGCTATAGTATGCACACCTCAAAAGGCTTTCAACCTTTATGGGGGGGAAGTATGTTTGGCATTCTGAAATTTTTTTCTTTGGAGAGAAACAACAGCATGCTTGCTATAATACAAGCACTATGGTTATCCAGGTAGTACAAATGAATTGGTCACATCCAGACCTGGGTAACTTTTGCTTAAACCAAATATAAAGTGAAAGATGAAAGATAAGTTACTACCTTAATGACCTTGCATTCTTGCTGATTTGATATATGAGTGCAATAATGAAAAAAATGAGTAAACAAAGAGTTGAACTCTATTTCAGACTCTTCGTGCTCAACTGCCATGTCTTTCCAGGGAGGGAGCAAAGCTGTAAGCAGTGTTTCCCAGCAGGACCAGTCCACAGGCACCCAGCACACAGGGAGGTCAGCTGAGAGACTCTCAGTAAGGAAACACACATGCAGAATTAATATGGCCATCGGTAGATATTACTGAAGAGCAAAGACATTCGTCTTGACCGTGCTCATGGAGAAAGTAAGCACAATAACCAAATTTGGAGCCTGCAATAAACACCAATATTTCATTCGGCTTCTTTACAGCATAAACACAGGTTGGGGAGGGCTCCAGGGCTGGGGGAATGCCAACATCTTTTTGAACATGGACATAAACAGAGTTCTTGTTTTTACCAGTCAGGAACATTTGAAATATAAATAAGAACTGGAGTTCGGGGAGTGCTACAAGCAATGTAATCTGTAGGTACCACATTCTGGTCTCCACTGAACTGCAAATTTCATCTGAATAAAAGTTGACAAATCTTGAATACAGCTCTGCACTTTTAGCACATTAAAATGTAGATACAAACCCTCAGCAACTGCTTAAAACAATGCTCAAGCTACGAGGGGGGGGTGGGGGGACAGCGGCAGAGGAGAAAACCACAGATTTTGAAATAAAGGTTACTGACACTTTTTTAGGGATTACTCAATCTATGACAAGTAGTTACATAAAGCTTTAAGAAAGGACAGAAATACAAGATTAAGTTCTGGCTTGTTTTTCAAATCAAGTGCACCTGCTTTCAGGTTTAAACACCTAAAAAAAAAAAAAAAGAAAAAGCAACCAAAAACCCACCTTTGCTTGCATCACAGTAAGAACTAATACATTTACAGGGAAATGCGTGTCCACCAACACCACTGGGTCTCCACAGAACCGCAGTCCTTGTATCCAGACAAGTTTCAGACTGATCTATCCTTTTAAGGCCAAGTAAAACAAAACTCTGAAGTTTCAAGTAAACCACTGAACCCCATATGATATGCTCCTGAAGAGGTACAGAGGCAGGAATGGATTTCAGATGTTATCAGATACCCAATAGCTGAAGCCACTTGGTCAGACACTGATGAAACATCCAGTTCTTGGCCACGCAAGTTATATGGTATCGAGAAATTATGCAAACAAGACAGTGCAAAGTAAAGAGATAAGGCAAAAAGGTGCCGAAAATGCTGCAGACCAAGCAAAGTACGCAGTGAGGCATGTAGAAAACATTACCTAGCTAAAATAAATTATGAACATAGACCAAGAGAGCACAAGAGGGAAGGGAAATGAGAGACTAGTGAAAACTGAAAGTTGGGGAGGGGGGAAATGCCTAATAAAAGCATAGGAGACAAGTGCTAAAGCCTAAAAGACCCAAGATTTAATAGCCATGTTCCAGTCCCTGCATACAAACAGCTCAACATCAGTAAACCATTGAAACTGAACAGCTTCCAGTACTAAGACAAACTGTATCATTATTTTGAAATGGTGTAAGACTGGAATTAGATCATGTGAACTGCTGTTATTTCAGTGTCACACTAATATGGGACCTTTCCATTTTGCAATAGGTCAGAACAATTTGTCTCTTTTAAGCTTCAGTGGGAAATTTTTTTGAAGAGCTTCATGCCAAGAACTCGTCAGTGAAGTTGCACAGGTCTTTGCCATCAATTAGGAGCAATTCAGAATTCCGCTATGCTTCAGTTTCTTGTCCAGAGAATAGAGATTATACATCCCTCTAGAGGAAAATAAATAGAAGCAGTATTTTGAAATCTTCAGACACAACACATTACATAGAGAGATTTTATGCCAGCAGAGCAATTGAGAAGCTACAAGGAAAAAAAATAATCCTTCACACAGCGATGGCATTTGTATTCATTAGGTTTACAGGAGAGCACACAGGAAGCAGACCTCTTTTTTGGAATTTTTCAGCAGCAACTAGCATAACATAGCAGCTCACCGCAGACAAGAGCAATAGCCCGTTAAGCACAACTCAGAAGCGCTGACTACAGGAGAGGAGAAATGAAAGAGATCTTAATAGTCAGTATAGTGGCGCTTGCCAAGTGCGGAACAGTTATGATACTTTTTTGTAAGAGCAGAGAGAAGTCTGTAAATCATGCTATATACTAATAGCACAGCAGTACAAGTTGTTGAAAAAAAGTTAAAATTAAGAAGTGAATTAAATGCTTTTACAGATTTAGTCCTCTTGATATAAAAGAACGTTCTGATTTGTAGAGGTATGTAGTGAAACAAGTGTTAAGGTCAACATCCCATCCAGTAGATCAGAGGAGTACTGCTGATTAATTACTCCACCTAAAGAGACTGAGAATGAACTTCAAGCTTGTTTGAACTGGCCTGAAACCCACCAGAGGGAGCAGCAATCAAGCAAAGCAAACATCTTTTTTGTGTTTTTAGAGAGACAGTACTTCCATCACACAAGGCTAGATCCTCGAATTGCCAGTGTCAATGTTTAATTACCTGGCTAGTCCGTCATTGAGGATGTGGATGAAAACTATTAGCACCTTTTAATCTGCCATTGGGGTCACAAAGACGGTAAGAGACCACAGTAGAAGGTATAATAATGGTAATTCAGCCTTCCTTAAATTACCACCCTTACCAATGCATTTCAAGTAGTAAAGCAACGAAGGCGGTAAGGGTTTGTGTTAAGTTTCCAGATCCCCCAGACCCCCAAAACCCCACAAATCTTCCCTAACTTTGCTTTTGAAGAGCCCCAACAAAACCCACACGTTTTTTCATTTGACTTCCAGCCTTTCAAAAGGTAACAGCTTCCACATTCAGCATCAACACAGCAGAAAAAAAAAATATTAAGAGCGTTGAAAAGGTTCACAATATTGTTTCTTGCAGACTCCCACAACCGTATGACAGCCTTGTTTTTACGTGAAAGAATAGAAACAAATAATTCAGCCGCGTGCTTCGCTGACAGTTAAGATTTTTTTTTAAGTAGGAGCACCTCAGAGCTCAAAGCAGAAGCTGAGGACTCAGCTAAATGCTTATTTAGAGGCAGAATCTGCTGCATCACTTTGTCTCCTACCTCCCAGCCCAAGATTTCAGGATCTATTAATAATTTATTGCCTTTTCTGAGTTAAGAGTGTGAATGGTAAAAAGAGCATATTCAGCTATAAAGTACAGTAGAGGGGGAAGACTGACAGATGATTTTTTAATACTTTGAGACAGAATTTCTTCTTTTCATGCTTCAAGGCGATCCCAGGAGGGCCAAGAAAGTGCAGCTCAGGGGGTCACTGATGCAGGAACCGATGTATCATCCCTCTGCCGGGGGAACCACTCCCTCGGGCTTTGAGCCTGCCAGCGTGGTGTCTGGCCAAGGCTGCCGAGAGTCCCATCACAAGTTCTTTTAGCAGCTCCTACAGGGTGCGTTTGGACTTCTTCTCATCCCCCCCCCAGTAGTTTTTGTTACTGCTCTCCCTTCCCACATTTCTCCCTCTAGGATTGTACACAGTGACCTCAGCAGGTATTTCATTATATGCACACGCTACTCACCTGAAAAAGGGGAAAAAGTAGGAATCGGAATCCAGCACAGTGGCCAAGCCAATCATCATAGAATGGTTTGGGTTGGAAACGACCTCAAAGATCATCTAGTTCCAAGCCCCCTGCCATGGGCAGGGACACCCTCCACTAGACCAGGCTGTTCAAAGCCCCTCCAACCTGGTCTTAAACATTTCCAGCAATGGAGCCTCCACAACCTCTCATCACAGACCAAAAAAAAAAAAAGTCAACAACCCACCACTCCACCCATTTTTACATGTTCTGGGGGTTCCTTTGGGAATAGACCTCACATACATCAGTCACTCCAACACAGACTTTCATCAAAACCCCCAACTGCACCTCATGCTTCCCTGATTATTTTTTTTTAAAGCCGTCTGTTACATATGCAGAATTACTCAGAGCCACAGACATACAAAACACAATTGGGTGTAGAGGCATGTCTGCCAGGCAGAATCTTAGTGACCAATGCTATTAATAATCCCAATAGAGTTTACTAGTGGAGTAGGCTTTTAGGTTATACCAAAAAAGCAATACATAAGTTATGCACCAGAATAACTGCCGTTTATTTTCTTAGCTCTGACAACAGTTCATGTTTCGTGGATAGTAACATTTCAGAAAAGATTCACAGCAACTTCTCAAAAGCTTTAATGATGCTTATAGCTGTATCACTTTGCAGAGTCAGATAGTACAAGAATTTAAACCAACTCAAATTTGGAGAGAAGACCTCAAAGCCTTCCATGTCACCAGAAACAGTGATGCTTTAATAGGTAGCAAATCCCCACGGCTCAACAGCACCAATTAACCAGGGAAGCAACGAAGCTCCTTGAAACCTGAAATGCTGCCCGAAAGGAAAACCATCTCCTTGAGGTCACCAAGAATTCCTTACGACCTTTTGCGAACACAGATAAATCCATTAGTTTGTCCCCATTGCACTCCAAGGGTCTGCCCGCTCTCTGTGGCACGAGGATATCGTGCCAGTGTACTTTATACAGTCGTGAAGCACTCCTGCCACCTGCGTTACAAGCAGCACACTGATGAAAATGTACACTTGCCAAGCAAATTCCAAAAGTTCAATCAGTTGAGACTCAAGGGCATGAATGACAAACTTAGGCAGCTACTCACAGCAAACACGAATGAAGCAAGTCGCACTACCTGACCATCTTAAATGACTCTTCAAAAGATCTAAGAATTGCTGCTGATCAAAGTATTACCTAAAAAACCTGTATGAATAAATTTAAGATAGAGCTGCTGACAGTAGCTAGATACAAACAGAATTATGGAAAGACTCACTTGTCTAAGTCCAGCACAAATCTTTTTTAGGCATGCATTTTAAATATGCTATACCAAATCTGCAGATATTACATGCATCTTACGGACTCAAACTTGTTAGGGAATGAAGCGTGTAAATATAGCATACAGCTTGGATAGGCTTCATCTACAAATAACTGAGAAAGCCTGCTTTCACCTCGCAAAAGCATTTAACACTGCTTTAGGTCTAGCCAATGCTGAGGAACAGGCTTGTGAGCTATTTATACACGGAGATAAAAGGTGCCAAAAAGTTTTTAAAAAACCTTGAGGTTATCAAGCCTCAGTCTATCTAGGAGATGTAGCGTTCCTGCTATACAGCCAGTGTTTCATATAGCTGCTGGCAGAGAATAAGCAGAATAAAGTAAGACAGGAGTGATGCACTGTTTCTCTGAAAAACACATTAAAAATAAGTAAAGACAGAAGCTAGAGTACTTGGCCAGCATATGAATGCGTTCAGCTTGGTACACTACGCATTAGTTAACAGCAGGTTTAAGATTTCCTTTAACTAAAACATGTGGAGCTGCAGTATTTTACACCATTACACAATTAATGAAACAGTTACTTCACAGTGGGTAGCAATATCACAAAATCATGTCAGTGCTCCATTCATACGGGGGAAAAAGGACATAGAATTATATCATTACTAACTCAAGAGGGCTTTTGAAATTCTGGCAGTGTCAAGGTTATCCGAGAACCTCAAATGTTCAGAGGACACTCCCCAGTTACGTTAATGGCTTGACAAGACTGGCACTGCTGGCACTTTGCTTTCCGCATCAGATGTAGGACCCCACTGAGCTCATCACGGCAAGCAAAGCAAACACACGCTCTGCAGGTAAGTCGCATCTAAGCTTGACTTGTATTTAAAAGTGGCACCTCCCAAGTTAAGAGCAGAGCCCAGCCACCCGAACGCCCACTGCAAAGGATGCAAGGCACACACTACGAGCATACCACGCTGATGCGTACCGGTGGCCACTTCTGAACCAGAAATTATTTGTCATTATCTGACCTCCTCTGGCAAGAGACTTTCCTACTAAAACCACAAGCAGGCTAACACAAAATTGCCCTTAGTTTGTTCACCAGGCTCAGGTTTAACACCTTTGGAAATAAATCATCCAGATGAAGTGTAAGGGAATGTCATTACAGCTCTGTTGCAATATTTACTCTTCACAAAAAGGTATCTATTTCTGCTCTCTTATTTATACAATATCTTTTTAACTGTTCATGTTTTGGTGCTATCCAGAGACCAGCTGAAATCACGACTCACCTGTAACTATTTACACTATATAACATGCTGTAGTTGTTGTGGACACAGACCAAGTATAACACTGATACCATGACTAGGTCAATAGTACCCAAGTTATCTGGCCGATATCAGCATCCATATCAAAATAAACTACTTAGATTTTCAGGATTAAACATGATGCTAGCTCTACATTAGCCGTTTCAGGCTGTTTAGGTTTTATTCTGGAAATGGCGTGTAGATAGCAAAGTAGGTGACAGCTTTGGTATGCTCCTACTAGAATCCATTCCTTAGTTTCATGCAGACTCATGTGGCTTAAATACAATGGAAAAAAAGAAAGCTTTCTGCTCCAGTCACTATAAAGTCATACACTCCCACCTCCTTACACAACAATACCATACAGCTTTCATTCTAGCTGTCCTTCCTATGAAGAAATTAAAGCATATACAAACTATTTAGCATCTTTCCTTCCTTGTGTAGTTTTTGTTAGTCCTGTAAATTTTACAGAAGTGTACTGTTGGGAGTATCGATCATATTGCTTTGATGTTGCATCAGTTGAAATAACAGCCATCCCTCACCACCACCAAGCCAGATGAAGGGTTTATTTTCCCCTTAATGATGTTGAGGATTGAGTGTCTGCCATGTTCTTTCATTGCAGCAGGAAGAACTCTAAATAGGCCAATTATCATCAATCCCATAAAAATCATCTGTCCAGAGGATCAACGAGGTACGTGCAGACCAGCCCGCAGAGGTGGCTGCAGAACCTGAATATTCATGCGGTGAAAGCTTTGGCATTACAAAAAGAATTCACACGTTTCTCCTGTGCTGAATCTGTACCTCCTGCGCTATTCCCCTTTCGCAACTCGTGGGCGGGCACGGCTTGATCCGATCTCCTCAGAGCATTAATATGCACTGCTAGCACGGCAGCTGCCACCCGTCCCGCTCAGTCCTCCCGAGCAACGACAGCTCTGGTCTTAACTAGGTGGATACGAGCGACAAGGGACAGATGGCAAAAGCGTACTCACCATGCGCTGCTTTCTGCAGGAGGGACGCTGCTTCACAAAGCTGTTGCGCTAAGAAAAAAGCTTGACTTGGACTGCTGATGGATGCCAAGGGATACTGCTATATGACAACAGGTTATAGTTCCCTTTTCCTTTGTGCAGCTTTCAAACCCAGTAGCAGTGGCACAGTTGAACCAAGACTGCCCATCGCTCCTTTGCCCCGTAAGGAAATGATTTATCTGCTTATTCCCCTGTGGTATCTCAGTAAGCAAAGCAAAAAAATTAAAATTGGCTATTTTTCATCACATTCATGCTCTGAAGTTTCCCCATGACAACACAGCTGATTTGCACAACAGTATTTCTGTTGCTAACAAAAGAAGCGAGAGATCAAGAACAAAAGGAAAATTGAGTAAGAAAGGAAAAAAATCCCTAGTGCTGGAAATATGATTCAAGTGTTAAAAAAGGGAGTCTGACTTATAACGAGTACAGGCTACACAACCGATAACAACCGCGTTCTTTCACTTTTGTGACCGTACCTGGCAGAGGGGGAAGAAGTGAGACCTCTAAGTCTTATTTATTGTAAGAGCTGATGTAGTTGTGAGACTAACAAGGAGAAAACAAATTTAAGTGCTGACCTATAGTTCTAAAATTAGTTTCATTAAATGTATTTTCTACTAGCAAATGCCATTCTGATGACATGAAAGCCAAAACAAGACTCTAGAAAACTGCGTGTTCCTCACAGGACACATCACTCTCCAAAACTAGTAGGTATTGATGCTCTTCATAAACATAATTATTAGGTTGTTTGGGTTTTTTATTTTTATGGGCTCTTCTGTGTTGCCATAGCATAAACAGTATCAAAGTCCCCAATGCCGTAGTCCCTTACACAGTGACACAAAGCACCAGCACTGTTCTGAATCCAGCAGAACTGCCCATGGGCTTGACAATAAAAACAAATGTTCAAGTGTTCATACAGAGACAGCGTTCTACTAAATGTAAGTAGAACATTATATTCCTGATCTTAAAAAAAAAAACCACACATCAGAATTGACAGTATGCAAGCGTGCTTTTTCTAAAGCACAAGCTGTATATAAAAATAGTCTTTTCTCCTTTAAATCAGTCTTTCATTCTTCACAGTGTCATTTAAACCTTTTATGCTACAGGGGCTTTTCATCCTGAATTCAGCACAGTTCTTGTGCTTTTTATCCTTCAAATGTGTTCACTAAAACACTCAAAGATCATGCCATTAGATTCATAGTGCATTGGCCCGTGAGCATCCTCAGTCGCAGCTCCCAAAGCAATGGTCCATCTACATTACTGGGCTTTCTAGGAAACTGTTTCAAAGGAAAAGGACAGGCTTATGAACAACCAACATCAACACGCTGAAGTCTGTGTCTCAGGCACACTGCCTAAGCAGAAGATAAGATCTGTAACTCTGGGAGCAGCAGAAGTTCAGTCCTACAAAGCAAAATCTATACAAGCTAAATTTTTTATGAACACTTGATTTCACCTGAAAGAGCTTTTTTATTCTCAACTTCAGGGCTGGAAGCAATGAAAGCACGTATGCTCTAAAAAACATCCCAGGCACACAGCAATGTATTCTTGCTTCTACTAAAAGAGTAACAGCATCCACCTAAACTTCACCTCTGAAATAAGACTCAACCACACTAGACACAAAGAGCTCAACTGAACACAAGAGTCTGAATATATTTTTCAGCTCGTCTCCCTGATCCCTTCTGTAGATGTAATACAGGCTCTACAACACCACAAGCCTTACTACATTCTGTAATTCCCACCACAGACTCAGTGAGAGGAGATTCAGGACTTGTGCAGACCCATGAGAGTCATCTCCAGGAATTACCTGGCAGTTAGTCTCAGCCTTTCTTCCTCAATACCACGTGAATCTCCATACCATTTTGGGGATGACTGCATCATGCTCCCACGTGGAGGTGGAATGGGAAGCTCAGAACTAAGACAACAATTTATCTTGACAACTTACTAACTTTGCAAATGACATGATTTTCATCTTGAAATCCAAGCGTTACCAATACTAAAATACCAAAATTATAAAGTTTAAGCAAAAAGTTGAAGCTACAGTTTTATTGATGACAAAATGGATTGTGAAAATACTGCAATTTATCAGTCCAAAAAAAAATGGAATTACTATTTCCTGCTCCCTCCTGCAACCAAAACAGAAATATAGGAAGAATAATTTTAGGAGCAATGACACTTAAGCACTTCAATAGTGCAGACAAAGGAATCTCAAACTTAGCCTAGCACTTAAACCAGAGCAGTTTTTTGTGGTTAAAATCTAGGAATGAACATCCTGTATTTTGATGAATAAGACATTAGACTCATGTTTAACTCTTAAGTAAACTGAAGAAATACTGAAGTAACAGGATTGAGACAGCTCTATCTAGAATTTTAGCACCTTCTTAATTATGTCAATCTGAAGTCATTGTAAAATACTCTTCCTTCCTTCCACAGGCTTTGTAGTGAGTAGGTGGTGATTAACTTTTCATTTAACAGGAAAAGTGCTAGCGAACAGCCTACTCACAAATCTGCCTGGAAGACTGAGATTATTCCAATGTAAGCAAGAGTACTGCAACGGACCACAATCCTGAAGTCCTTATAAATACTCCACAGAGAGATGGAGCGTAAATTCCTCTCGCCAGGAAACCTCCATCAGTTAACTATCCCAAGATTAATAGGTGAGTTTCTTTTCTGCGCCTCTTCCATTTAATTGTTTTAACAGGCATCCATCTGCAACAGCATCTTCCTTAGCATTAATACACACCTGACAGCTAGAGATGAGAGTTTACAGATCCCACTGAGGCATTAATTCCCTTCCATAGGATCATTTTAAGTTTATTACAAGTGTTCAGGTGACTAATTTATGCATTTGGACAGCTGTTGATTAAGTTAAGCATCTTCTCTATAAACACTGCACGCTAAGGAGAAACAAGTAGAATACAGCGAGCAAAAAGCAACGTAAAGTTATCTAATTTGGCATACATTTTTGGTTGAGAAACATCAGCTGCTGGACATACAAGCTGTCAGACAAACACTTCCTCTGAAATACTACTTAGTAACGGTCATCTCAGCACATGTGCCAGCACAGCATTGCTCATTTCCAGAAATCTGCCTAAAATTTGGATACTTTGGTTCACAGAATTGTTACTAATTTAAGAGGTCCCCACTGCATACCTAAAATTGCGTAATTCTCTTAATTTCTAATGTGATAGTAATAGGAGAGTTATTTTTCCATGTGCTCAGATATTTATACAGCCTTATTTTTGGTATGGTAAGCTGTTTGAGGATTTATATTCAAACTATGGCAGAGGAAAAGGAAAATACGCTACACCGTACATTCCCGGTAAGCCAACTATGGCTTCAGATGCCATACCTTATATATTTAAACTCAGGCAGAAGCAACTTTACCCAAATAAGCTGCAGCTAAAAAATAGCATCATTGCACTCTTATTAACAAAGTCTAATCAAAAAGTCATTTTTATTATTTCTGATTAAGAAGAGTGCTTTCACTTTTGTTGGGATTTACCTTGAGACAAACTCATACTGCGTTTTCTTTGTCACATTCGTCTGGTCCTGTCCTTTAAGCTCTCACCTTTGAGCTTTGACACCAATACGCTATCTGAATAAAACCAGAGACTCCAGGGGAAAAAAACCCACAAACACACACTTTCAATGGTGAGAAAATCCCAAATAGTAAGCCACTATCATCATTACTTCTGGAGGAAAAAAACAAACAACAGGGATTTAGCTACAAAATAAGTTTCAGAGATTATGAACTGCCTCTTTCAGGAAAACATCAGCTCCTTTCTAAGCAATTTCTGCCTTACCCTCCCCCTTGTCCCCTGATCTCTTTCCTTTTCAGGCAAAATTTCAACATTTTGAACCTGCTTCTGCACTAAACAAAAAAGCAGATATCCATCTCATTTTGATATTCAACCTTCATCTGCAACCCAGTAGACCGGACTACTCCTAGCATGACACTGCAGTGTAGTGACACCATCAGCCCAGCAATCTGCTTTCTATTATGGACTACACTATGTACAGATGGAGTTCATTAAAGTGAGCAGTGTGGCAAAAAGCAAACCATTCACACGATAGCAGAGGGCTGCAGCTGTTGACCAACTCAGCCATCTCCAAATAACTCTCATAACTACAGCATGTAACACAACCCTTCCTTATTTGTTCACCTCCCTGCAAGGGAATGACTGCAGGAAACATGCTCTCACCCTTCCTTTCCAACAGGGGAAAGGGTAAAGAGAGTAGATCAGGTTCAAGATGACGTAAGTAACTTATCCTTCAAGACTTCAAAAATCCAAGCAGATATTAGAGATACTAGCGTTGACCAGTCCCGGTATGAAAATTCTTTAGTGGATGCTCTTTGCTTTTTGTATCTATAGAGGATTATGTAACACATTTGCTAGGAAAAAGAGGGGACAAAAAGTTAAATGAAAGTTTGATTTCATTTTAGAAACAGATTTCTACACTCAATCACAAGGAGCCTTGCCAAAGATGTGGAATCTTAAAACCCCTTTTGTCAAACACACAGTCTCATGAAAGGTTAAGCCATTTTCAACTCAATGCAACTATTCAATCAAGTTCAATGTTGAGAAGCCAAACACTCTCAAAAAAAGCAGCTTTAAGGACTTGACACACTAGGACACTATAAAGCTACAGTTCTACACAGATTAGGAGAGTTTATCTGAATATTATTTTCACATTCCAGAAATTCAACAACATTTACATGAGTAAATACACCTAACACTATGACAATATTCTAGACAATGATTAATTTTATTGCACAAGGTGTGTAAACAATATTATTTCCCCAAACTAGAAGTATCAATAGAATCTTTGCCAGAAAGCTGCCACTCTCTGAGAAGTCTTGTTTTTAAATCACAGTTCTGCTAAAGCCTATTAGTTGTCACCAACATAGCAACTTAGTCTTTACTTCTCTAGCATGTAATTTCCTTTAATTATATTTGGAGAATATTTATGAGGCTATTAACATTAATTATAAGAGTCAGAGAGGTCTTTAGCAGTAATTACCAATACAAATCAAAGCTCTGAATAATTTTTCTCTTTGTTGTTTTGTTGGGTTTTTTTTTTTGTTGTTGTTTTTTTTTTTAGAATCAATTTGATAATCTGTCACATGAATTGCTCAGTGTTCAAGGCCAGGTTGGATGGGGCTTTGGGCAACCTGGGCTAGTGGAGGGTGTCCCTGCCCATGGCAGGGGGGTGGAACTAGATAATCTTTGAGGTCCCTTCCAACCCAAACCATTCTATGATTCTATGATGGAGCTACTTCACTCAGTACAATGAGCAGCTGAAACAGGCAAACATGAATATCTTTGTAGACAAGCTTTAGCACCCAAATACGAGTATTTCCCCTCCTCTTCCAGAAAATCCCATAATTCACTTGGAGACATGAAATGGGACTTTTTTTTTTTTTAAAGGCATCAGAAATAATTGATGCTACTCTTAAGCTTTTATTTAAAATAGTCTTATTTCCACATGTCTTTGGACCTCAAATGACATTTTGTAGCAATTAGGAAATCTATTTTTTCAGCTAAGCAGCTAGCCTCAAGTGACATCTGAATGACTGCAAGCATCCAGGGTCTACAGGGGGACTGTCGTAACGGGAAGAGTAGATGCTGTTACCTTGAAGAGGAGGAAAAATAGGGGGAGGCTGCAGAGGAGGGAGGCCACAGGGAGATCTCAAACTGGTAGTACACAGGCTGGCTCAACTCTAGTTGTTGCACACAGATTTACTATGTCATGCAGACTTCACTCACAGACCAAACTTGCAGAACTACTACCTGGATCCGCTGTATAACAACACATCTGTAACACAGGGAGGTGTCTTCAGAGAATCCTGCATAAGCCCTTACCAGTGTCTGAACAGCGACAAGCATGATAAATCCCTCCTCTTCTAGGTGTGCAAGGCTCTTCAGCTTTCAGCTGTCGTTTTCAATGTCTTTTTTGACAAAGCTCTAGCTTCAGACAGCAAGGCGTTGCAACATAATCTTATAAATTAGCTAAGCTTTCAGCCTTCCTACACAGGGGAAGAAAACCCAATTGCAATCACAGTGCAAAGTTCCTATCTAGTTTTTCCACTGTTATTCAGTCATTTTACCAGAAGTAAACATACACGAACCTACACAACCCATTCAGAGATGTATGCCATTTGTTACTGAGTTATGACCTTGCCCCCTTTGCTCACACACACTTCCCACATCTAGCTCCATCACTCAGCACGAGGAACAGATGAAGCCGATAGTTCTGCTCCTGAGCTTTGCCAGGATGCTTTTCTAGCTCTTCTTTTCAAAAAGCTCTTTGAGACTACTGCTAAACAGCGATGGTCTGAAGCGTCTAGAAATAGATCGAGAAAAGAGTCAGGATGCCAAAAATCTTGGATGTGAGGAAACTACTCCAGTCCAAACGCAGTGATAAAAGGTACACTACACACAAAAGCAGCCAGAACTATTAAGAGTCTCTTGGCTTGTCCTGCCTACTCTTTCACCTCATTCATTAACTCCTAAGTCCTACTGATTCTCTTCTCAGAGATAAATATTTAAGTTGTATAGTTTGAACTTGCCATACTTGGGGAGCGAGGGGTGTAGCATGTGCCTTCTCAAATGCGTGCTGGAAAGAGAGATGTACCGGAAGAGGAGAAAAACTGCCAAGCACAAGAGTTCGTTTTGTCTAGATTTTATTAATGAATCAGTATTGCTTCTACAGATACACCCTGTCTTCTAGAATTATCATAATACAGCATCCATCACAGTAGGGAGCTTATACTCACATTAAGGAGGTCCACTGCAATTTTTGCTGAACTCAGGCTGTGGTTTGCAAAGTGCAATTCCATCCAATGTAATCACTTTTTAATATATTTCAGATGCTAAAGACCAACACTAGATAAAAATCATCCTGACAAGGAGATAGGTGAAGGACTGGCTGCATCAAGGTTAACCTTCCACTCAATTCATCTCAATAATAATCCTCCAATTTTGGCTTCCTATCTTGCCAAATCCAGGCAGGCAGACCGGTCTCCTACAAAGAAAAGGGCATTTCTTGTAACGCTATCGCTAACATCCAAGATGCCGAACCCGAAAAAAGCTGCTAGAGATCTCTAATCTGCTTGAGAATGGAGTTGCAAATTAGCCAGGAACATACACACACAGAAAAACTCTGCTGCCTGCCTCGGACACTCGACCTAGAGACTGAGCCAGGTCATGTTTTGACCTACTTCATCCTGTACAACCAGTCAGTACGTTTCTAGTACTGAGGCAAAACACGGAGGGGGGGGGGAGAAATAG
>VXBL01005519.1:111291-127679 GCA_013400195.1 Aramus guarauna
ATAGTGACCAGTTTTCTGCATTCTGCATTCACAAAAAAAGTTTAATTTTTTCTCTTTTAAGGAGTTAACTTTGTCATTTGATCGCAAGCATGAGTCAGCGGCAGGGAGGGGAAGAAGACAGAGCCGTTAGGACAGGAAGCTCATTCCCATGACACCCTCCTTTAGCTAACCACAGGCATCGCCCCAGCCGAGCTGAGAGCCCTGCCAGAGCCAGCACTGCTTCACCTCTCAAACAACGGGAAACAGCAAGGTGAGGGAAGTCACTGCTTGGGAGCTAAGAAACGGGGGATAAAGATGCACCATAAGTGGGTTCTGCTCTCTATGCTGGTCAGGCAAGACTTGAGCATCATTTTTCCCCCAGCTCTTACAGAAGGGCAACTGCTTTACTGGTACACTGGATAGACCTCCAGTATCATGTTCCCTGCCTTAATGATGGCACAACTTCCAAGGAGCTATTAAAATCAACACCAGCACTTTGCTTTCAAAGATATTTTAAGGCATAAGACACCTCCCTCCTTTTTCTTCTCTTTTTGCATGATCAACTTATTTTTTCCTTTTTTCCTTCTTCTGAGTAAGCATTGCAGTTGTAAAACATGGCATTTAACTGCCCCAGAAGCACAGATTTTCCCATGGTACTCCGCCAGGATCACTTTGTTCTTGGTTTGAGTCAATGTCCAAGTGAGGAAAGTTCATTCTCCATTCCCATTCCAGCCATAACCTTTTCCCCTGGAATTTCCAGCAATGCTGTGGTAGAAAAAGCCACCAGGCAACAGAATAAAACAGGCTCTTATAGTTTTCTGTACATAAGTGTAACAAAAAAAAAACGCTAAAACTTTTTGATTTTATGAGTTTAGAATATTCCATAACGAAGACAGTTGATGTGAGCATGAGACGCATGAAAATGAGAGAGCAGTTGCACAGAACATTGATTATCTTCTAAAAGCAGTAACATTAAAAAGCATTCAAGCAAAACAAATGCCAAGTACTGTGACGTCTGACTACTGAAGCATTTGATGGCATTACCATGCTTTTCCCTCATGGCCCTGAACTAGCCCATTTCTAAAATAAGCACTGCTTGACAAACTAAAAAGTCTTCTAGGAAGCTGTAGGATATTTTCTTTGTCTTTTGTTTTTATGTAGCATAACCTCACAGCATAAGCAGCCAAACAGGATGAGGAGATAAGCCAGAGTGCAACTTCATTGCTGTGCTCAGACTCCGCCTGCAGTTTGGAGATCTTTCATTTGAGAGACCTTTCTGCTGAAAGCTTGATTTCACTTTTTTTTTTTTTTGGGGGGTGGGGGGGAGAAGTGTTGTACTGAGCACTGACAGTTATAAAGTCTTTCAAGGGTCTCCAGCTTTAACAAACTTGAGAAAGAAACAAGGACGCTTTGAAGCAAACATCTATATTGATTGATCTGCACAGTGTCAAACACAGCAGCGGCATTACCAGGCTCCTCAATGAACTGCCTTCAAGAACCAAGGAATCTCAGCATCTCATTAATGAAACAACACTCAGGAGTAAGAATCATGCATAAATAATTATTTCTGAGATAAATAACTATTCTTCAGAGATAAAAAGTTTGAATTCAGCAGAATTAAGACCAGCAGCTGATGAGTAAGAGTGCAGAAGTTGGCCAAAAGCCATCACTTTAGGGAATAAAAATATTTATTGCAGACTCCCACCCAGCCTAAGTATTTTCATGCGCTATAAAAATAGACCTGGTTTAAAAACTATTGTGCAAGAAAAGTTATTTCAAATTAATTATTAAGAGAACAGAAGACTGTCAACAAGACCCACTAAATTATATAAAAACAAATCCCACTCTTCTACTTTCCAAGGTGTTCCCTGTACAATCAGGTCACACTTCAGAGAGAACTCACTGTAACAGTACAGAATTGGAAGCTAAATCCATTTATACAATTGTCCTGGTTTGACAGTATTAGGATGAATATTACATCTCATTGCACCCAGTCTGCCTGTATTCCTGTTGCAGAACTGAAACAAAAGCAAGAAGTGAAGACACTCTGACAATAAACAAATAAATCAACATAACTACTATATTAGCTATTTTGAAAGCAAGTATAGTATTGTGATGGAAACAGTTCAGTCTCTGATGCTAAATATCTGAATTACCCTTATTTACCTTACCATTCTCTCCCTCAGTGTTCATGAACAAGCAAATCCAGCCAGAGTAGCCACTTACTGCGCCTCAAATGGAATTCTGTCAAGCTTCGCACATTATAGAGAGTACAAGAAGTGTGCTGTTTCTATATATAAACTGGCTATCCAGTGCAGAGTAATAATAATATGGCCTGCTTAACACTGAACGCAAGTTCTCCTGGGTGGGAAAAAAGTAGTCTTCCTTTGGCCTTACTTTCTATGACCAAAGCATAGCATCATGTTCTCAAAGAACAAGAGTACACGTACAACAGAAATAAAAATATGAGCCAATCTTTGGAAAGACTCGTCACACCTACCACTTATACTTGATTATTTCATTTCTTTAAGTTAGTAAAAGCCTTTCATAAAGCATGTCACTCAAAGCGGTAGAAATAAGTATTTGAGCACATAAGTAGACAAAATACTTCAGGAGTTAAAGTCATAGTACACAGAGGGTTATCTGCGTACCATCTTGGGTTGTAGTATCCGACCTTGTCAACCGCTGCTTTGCTCTGTGCCAACACTGGACCTTTCCCTCGGGTGGCCTTTACTTCCTCCCCCACTATCTCCTCACATCTTTTGTTTTTAAAAGCAACATATCTGAAGACACATCCAAAAAACCTTCATGTATTTACTAATAGAAGAGTGTGGGGTTTATCCTACATAGAAATAAATCTACCTAAGGGTTCCACCTACCACCACGTAGGTATACCAGTTACCTGCGATATAGTTTATAAAAGTCCACAGGCCTTCCCAAGGTGACACTTGGATTTGCAAGGCTGCTCGGCAGGATTTCCTGCAGTGCCCATGGTGTCAGTTCTTGGAATATCCTCAAATTTAATGTCAAAAACCACTCACTCAAGTGAAATGAATTTTTGTGCTGACTACTGACAAAGGCTGCAGGAAGGATTTTTAATGTGTCTAGCTCTCAGAGTGCCTGTTCTCTGCTTTAGCAGGTATCTCTCCAGCATTAGGTAGCACTCTTGTGCTACCTGTGTATCACAACTTGATATGGTTGATATCAGTACTATTTAAACTGCTTGGGAGTTATAAAATAATTATTTTATTATCTATACTAAGCACTCTTGTCAAGAGTTTTGATCCTCAATTCTACAGCTTGTTGACAGCAAAAGGAAAATCAGTGTGTTGTGATGCTTGATATAAGCTCTCGTGGTAAGACAGATGGGCAGAGCCTACTTCCAAAACGTAATAAAAAAATTCTTAAAACAAGGGATAATACTATAGAAGCCATACAAAAATGTGGACACTTCACAATGCTGTTTGAACACCCTTTCAAAAAAGCAAATCCAAAACAACTTTTTAGTAGGGAAAAAGTTTTCATGCACACTCAGTGGGACTTTTCTTTCCCAGCCATGTATTTGAAAACAGATATTCTACTTCTTCCTCATTTAATAACCTTTTTCACTGGAAAGAGTCGACCTAGAATTAAGGATATTTAAACAACAATTTACTATTAAAGCACTTAACTGTAAATAAGTGGGAGTTCAAATCACAAACATTCAAGTACCAAGTCAGAACACACTGTTCCATCTTTGTTTGCACAGCACTTTCAATAAGTAAGAACTACCTACAGCTACATACATCTAATACACAAGATTATTTCCTCACACCTTATAGGTATACTTCTATTTTCTGTCACAAGAAGTCAGGGAGATCGGACCACTTCAAATAATAATCAATCACAATTAAAAAAAAAATCCTTAAAGCTACATTCCTACCTGGCTTCAAGTAAATTACATGTAAAAATCTGTTTTGTCTTTAGTGTTATGATTCAAAACTGGAGATGACCTTTAGTGCACCTTTCCATGGGTGGAATGTTCTCATCCACAAGCAGATTTAATTAAATTTAGCTCTTCAGACTGATTAGAGTTAATAAAGCAATCTGGTAATAGACCATTTTATTGTGTTTACAATATGATGTTTTGTGGGACTACAGTATAATGGTTACAAATTACAAGGCACTATTTTTCATTACCTCTGCAACTCGACTGACTTTATAATCAAATTTAAAAAAAGGACCTAGAGTAAGTACAGGAGAAGATCAGAAGTCTAGTACATAGATTGTATGAAGGACTCTACAAGAGACATCACCAGGGGAGGCTGACAGTTTGTCACAACTATTCTCTTATACACTAATTTACTATATAGAAGTTTTATAAATTAAAAAAAAACATTTTCATGCCCCTTGCTACTTTATTCTTCTATTAAGCACTGGACCATTTGTTACCTGTGCATAGTGTTTGGGAATAGCTAGGTGGGAAAGAGCTGCATGCAATTCATCAAGTTGTACCACCTTCCTGCAGAGAAACTGTGCTTTTGATTAACTTTAATATTGTGCTATAACAAATAACCTGCAGCTCTCCTCCGGGCTACCAATATTCTGATGAAAGAGTAAGGACACTTCAAATACAAGCTGAAGTTCTTGATTTGTAACATAAACCAAAGAAATGCCAAAAAATGCTTGAGCAAATCCGATTTAAGGAAAAGTGTTGATATCCAGAGAAACCACCTTAAAAACAGCGGGGTGAAATTGCCTTTCCTTGTTAGTACAGCTGTACGCTGCAGAGTATGGATACCAGCTTCTACTACATCATGCTCTACAAGATTTTATTGTACTTGAAGCACAAATATCAGACTTCAAGCATTTAGTAACAACACTCTAACCACGTCTCTTCAGGAGAGCAGCAGAGCTCTACATTCAGTTTGTGGGGGGAAAAGAAAAAACCCCACACAAATGAAACTTCATAGAAAGTGTTTTAAAAATTCACACTTCTCAAAGAATTTTAAGACACCTGTCAAAAATAAGTTAAAATAAAATAAAAAAAAATCACACTATCCTCCGTATCTCACCATTACAACTTTAAAAAAAAAAAAAAAAAAAAATCTATAAAAGACTACTCTTACCTGGCCAGCAGATGGGAGTTACCCTCTCATGCTTGTTATCCTTCCACAACCCATTCCCTCGTGGGAAGAGGAATTCCCAGAGAGAGCCAGGACATGTCAAGACAACTTGCCCCGAGGGAGATGACACTGAACAACCCGTCAGCTTGGATTAAAGCTAAAAAAACAGCATTGTTTAAGAAACGATTGGACAGCTTTTGTGTGGGGGTGGGACAGGATTACTGTATCCAAACTGGGTCTGAGCTATAATGGATTACCTGGAGAATCTGTGTCCTAACCTTTACTAACAAATGGGTTCAGTTTGAAATATACTACCAGGCTACACACACCTTGTTTAGCTGTATGACAAGAGTGACCTTCACGGCTATTGATTGGAGTTCTTGAAATCAAGGAATGCTGCTGGGAATCCATCAACGGCGTAAGACATATAGCAGCAGCCTCCCTTGGTCAGGTCCTTTCTTTGTTTGCTGCTTTTTCTCCTAACAGCAATCACCACCCAGCAGATACAATTACAACTTTATCCTCAGTCTCACAGCCTATTTAACACTCAAATAGTGCCGATCAATTAATTTAATGTGGGGAACAGCTGGGTCTGAAAAACAGCTAGTTACAATAACTAGTGAAAGAACGGGATAAACCTGCAGCAAAACTACAGCCCTTTAAGAATCACATTCTATCAGAGGAAATTACAATGAAAACCCAATTCCCTTAAGGTTCACTAAGCAACCGTAGAAGCGTTATGCATAAGGGTTTTACGCCTGATCACTGTATTCACAGAGCTTGTATCCAAGATATTAGACTTTTTTTGGCACACTGTATTGATTTCATAGCAGGAAGATAAAGAGCAGGCTTGTTATGCCCACAGCACAGGTAGTACCCTCGGAGAAGCAACTCTAGGTAATGCAGATCTCTACAAGAAGCTTGCTTCTGTAGTAACAGGTCGAGCCCATCCCCAAAAGCTATTAGGACAGATTGCTGTAAGACCATAGCTACTTCAAACCCATTGATCTTTATTTTCTAATACTAAATTTGTAGCCTGCTTGGATAGACAATAAGTTCTGGGTTACCAGACACTTTTCTGCTAGCCTGAAAATTGTTGTTAAGTCTGACAGTATATATTTATTCCAGCAGTGATACAAAAGCATTTCATCAGCACACAGAGAACCTGTCTTCACTTACTCTAGTTCAAACAATGATTTTTCTTCCAGGGTAATTAGACAAGACTGTACAAATATTACTAAAAACACTATGTAACCCTCTATAAATAAAACACTGACATTCTCTACATATACCAACATTATCCCTTGTATCCACACACAAGCATACTATTTCCCAGAGCCCCTAGATTCCTCCACAGTTCATGTAAAGGTTAGGTCACATCACTGTTTCAATGTACTCATTTCACATCAGGGCAGATTTAAATTTCATATTTACTAGACAATGGAATAGCATGACCTTTGGGTATCACCAAAAATGTCCCAAAAGCCCACTTAAATTTTCAACAGATGTTGATTCAACATATTTGTCAATGTAAATCCTCTTAGAGCTCAGCAACACATGCAGCAAAGCAAGGAAATCAAGAGCAGCACTCACACACGTTTCATATGGGAGAATGCATATTTTAAAGAAAACAGATTATGGGAAACACTGTTGCAAAGCAAAGCAGTAAGGCTGTAGACCATTCAAGTTTAAACTGGCTTATTTTCTAAACGCATGTAAAGTTATATCTACTTTCCTAGCAACTCAATTGAAAGAACTTAAAAGTTTGCAATCAGAGAGAAACAAGAAGTGATTACAGAGATAAAAAACCCAAACAGTAGGCTGTTATCTTTTACTGTTCATAGTCAGCAAAAGCAAATACGATTTCTTGTTTCCATGTGAAGATGGCAGTACACTGGCACCAGTATAAACAGCCACATCTGAAATATCTGAATCTAAAGCGATGCGTGCTTTAAAAGTGCAGGGGAAAAAAACGTGAAGCTACAGGAGTCTGATAGGAGACCGGAGACCAGGGATTTTTCCTGCATGTGAGGCACACCAAGAGTCCTTCCTTGCTCTCCTGTCATCCTAGTATGTTAGCTGATAAATGCTCCATAATTAGAAGACCCAAGTGGGAATGCCATCTGACCTGAGGGAACAAGTTTAAAAACCTGACCCAGCTTTTAGCGTGCCAGATACTCCTGTATTCCGTTTCTGTCTACTGGAAGAGGCTGGCAGAAGCAGACAGAAGAGACAGACTCAACTAAATTTGGTATTCAAATGTGGGATAAGAGAAAGGATATTTTGGGATGTAGGAAGTACTCAGAAGAGGAAGACAAAGAAAAAAAAAAAACTGTATTGAATTTAAATCAGACACTGGTGAAGGGAAAGGTCACAAGATATGCAAGAGCCGAGACAGAGGGAAGAAACATTATTCCTTTACATTCCATGTCCGTGCAGAGCTCTGTGCTCAAGGCATCTACGGGATTGCAAGAACAGTCTGCAAAGAATCACCAGTGAGACCGTTCAGGGCAGAGGCATCACCACTTCATTGTTGGCAATATTAAAACACAAGTCACTGACCAACCAGCTAAACCAGTAAACACGCAAATAAACTGCTTTTGTGGAACTTGCTTCCAGTAAGTTTTCCATTCCAGGAAAGATAAATCAATCTGACACTAATTACATCTAAAAACTGCAAGTAATGATGTTATGGTAGGAAAAAAACAACTCTGAGAATCTATTTTTGAGGAAGACAGCAGCAGTTGGAGATACCTTGTTTCTTTGATAGAAGTTTGAATACAAAATGAATGGTCTGCTCTCATTCACATAAACCTTCCGACAGCTAAGAGGAAAGAAAATTGTTGCTCTGATACTTAACTGCTGGGTTTGCATTTCTTCACATGCCAATGATAACAAGCACTGCCCTACCTAATTACCAGGTATTAAAAACAGGAACACAGCAGTGGCAATGCACCTGGCAATTTTGGTTTACCAAAGGCTCTGACTTTTTGTACAGCAAGACACAACACAAAAATAAAATCTAAATATTTTCTCAAAGAGCACAGGAGCTCACAAAGCATCGAAGAACTAGAAGGCATCCCGTGTTTCTGCAAGTATAGCCTCAGGATTAAGATGTATCACCGAAACTCTCATCTTGCACAAAAAAAGCCTCGTGCAGGAAGGAGAAAAGAGCGGTGACAAACCAGCAAGGAGCTAGAAGCAATAGGAAGTGGAGAGGCTTCCTCACCACATCCGAGACTGGAACACAGCTTGGATTTGGCACTGTCAGATCACTTTCCCTCTTCGCTCTCTCCAGCTCAACCCTTAAACGCTGCAGTAGTATTTAGGTGGATAAATCCACAGCCCATGCCAAGCTGCTGGCTCGCGGGCTGCAAGCGCACAGAAGGGCAAAGCAGATGCAACTGAACAAATCCACCGCTTTTCAGATCACACCCAGGATATTTTACTGAAAGTACATCACGAAGCAAGCAGCTTTTCAGTTCTAGGTCAGAAATTTTTAATGAGCAATTAGCTCAGACACTCATTTTTGTTGGCACTGAACAGTATCTTAAGTCCCTAAATTAACAGAAGTTATTTCATTCTATTCAGTAGAGCTTCCAAGTAAAAACTAGTCAAAGTTTTAGACCAGAGTCCTGCCCTTTACCTGCAATTATACTCAATACCCAAAACATCCATCCATCCTTAACCCAGAAATAGCTAGTTTTGTTAAACCTTGCATTTTTTTGTCTGTCTTCAAATCCTTTAAAAAAAAAAAAAAAGTTGGGTTTTATTGTACAAACACTCACTCCTTCAGAATTCCATACCCTAAAGGGATACACACCGTATCAGAAATTCACTTACAGTGCGTCATGTTTTCCTGAAGGGATGAGGGAACAGATCCCTCATTGGAGATTGCAGGCTAGATACCGAAGTGTGAATCAAATCTGTCTTGGGGAGATGCTGCTTCATTTAATTAGGGATACGCTCCTTTCTGCCCAGTCTTGGCTTAGGCATACATTCACATCCCAAAACAAGCAACCCTCAGTTTTAGAAACAGTGTTAGTCAGAATCGGCTTGCATCTTCTCTTCTCTCAATGCCCAAAACTCTCAGCTGGTTAGGCCATAAAACTGCTCCTAGCTCTGCTCATCAGGGAGTACTTCCCAAGCCTTGCCCTTCACACTTCATATCACTTCGTGAAGTTTGTTTAAAGGCAGAATTAGAAATCCATCCAAATGCACATAGAAAATGTCTTTGGCACCAAGGTCTAACCAGTGATTACTCTAGGTAAGGACAGCTGTCAAACTAGTACAGCGTCAAAGTTATGGCACATTCCTGCCAACATGAATTACTTCTGTACTTTTTCCCAGCCTCTGAACGCGTGATTTCTGTAACCTCTCTGTATCCTCCAAAAATCAGGGGTTCGTTAACGCCTGACTAGAACTTCTACCTTTTCACAACAGAAAGTTATGTCACATGGTCATTTGCACACTTCAAGCTCTTCATGGCAACTAGATCAGCTCCTCCTAGGTAATTAGAACCTTCAAATTCCTACCAGTGAAGTATTGCCTTATTTAGTATTTATTACACCACGCCAAGCTTAAATTTCAACAGTTAAAGCTTCTATAACCAGGTCTTTGAGAGCTGCCTTACATTTCTTGCTACCTGGTGGTTCTCCATCTTCAAAATATCTAAGACTACCAGCACATCAGACTACTCAGTTTAAGACACTATTGTCTCATTCTCCTGTAAGAGGTTACACTACTTGCAGGGCAGAGAATGAAGCATACAACAGCTCTTCACCAGCAGCTATTTACCTTACACCATCTTACTTTTCAGAGTTTAAAACACAATTACAAAGATGCCAGGCTGGAATCTAGCAATCACAGTAACTTTGAATTGCAGCAATCTGCACCACAACAACTCATCAGCTACCCATTGTATGAAAAACACATTCACCAGGCACTGGCCAACTCCAACTTTTAAGACTGAAGACCAAGCCTACCCATACGGATGCTTTTTAAATATTTTTTTTGCCTGATGTAATATTCTCATTTTAATGCACATACCAGTTATTTTTCCAGCTTTAGCTAGCAAAGTCCTACAGCCTAGTTCTTGTTCCATAACTGAAATAAGGTGAAAGAAGGAGAAAGTATCTTGGGAATAGATGGTTACAGACATCTTCCCATAGGAAGCCCTTGAGTGCTTCCCTCGTCTTCACTATGTGATGAAAGCCCAAACATCAGCTATTTTTCTACTATATGCAAGGCTAGCTATTCATCTCTAGTAGATTCAGGGTGATGAGCAAGAATACCAGATAACACCAGAAGCAGAGAAAGCTTCACAATGAAACAACCACGCATTTTTCCTTCTCAGGAGGATCTCTAATATTAAGAAAACCCAACACACAAAACCTCTCAAAGCCCCCGTACAACTATCTGAAGGAAAATTTGGCTTACTGCGGTTACCTCCCCCCAAAAATGGGGCAACTTATCCCCCAAAAAGTATTTCAATACAAGCAAGACAACTGTGCTTGCAGCCCAGAAAGCCAACCATGTCCTGGGCTGCATCCAAAGCAGCGTGACCAGCAGGTCGAGGGAGGGGATTCTGCCCCTCTACTCCACTCTCATAAGACACACATGGAGCTGTTGGAGCAAGTCCAGAGGAGGCCACAAAGGCAGTCAGAGGGCTGGAGCACCTCTCCTGTGAAGACAGGCTGAGAAATTTGGGCTTGTTCAGCCTGGAGAAGAGAAGGCTCTGGGGAGACCTTAGAGCACCTTCCAGTACCTAACGGGGCCTACAAGAAAGCTAGAGAGGGACTGTTTACAAGGGCAGGGAGCGATAGGACAAGGGGGAATGGCTTTAAACTGAAGGAGGGGAGATTTAGATTAGATGTAAGGAAGAAATTCTTCCCTGTGAGGGTGGTGAGGCACTGGCACAGGCTGCCCAGAGAAGCTGTGGATGTTCAGGGCCAAGGCTGGACGGGGCTTTGGCAAACCTGGGCTAGTGGAGGGTGTCCCTGCCCACGACAGGGGGTTGGAACTAGATGGGCTTTGAGGTCTGCTCCAACCCAGGCCATTCCATGATTCTATGAACAGCTGATATTTCTGAGCCACTGTTTTAAGGTTTGCCTATTAGTGCTTATGTTGAGCTAGATTCACTGCTCCTGGCAACCTGCTTGACTTGACAGAAGGGACAAATATTTTGTTTCACAAGCCCAAAATGCTACATGAATTCTGCTCCTTGCAACCAGAAGATGAAAAAAAAAAAAAAAAACCACCCACACCCAACCCCAAAACACAACAACTCCACCTCTAAACGGTGTTGAAAGCTTGTAAGTACAATTGAGCTCCAACTTTATTCAGCAACAGGCCTGGAAAAACATCCTTCTAGATGAGGTAATGATTACTATTACATCCTGCAGACAAGCTCAGCATCTGGGCTTGCACAGAAAAAGGCTGGGCTTCCCATGTCATTAATTCTAACGGTAGTCTCTTGCTTGACTGAAATAGGAATCAGAGCTCCTAAACAGCTGTTTCCTCGGACAGCGAGATAACAGCTGAAGAGGACTCTGGCCAAGCAAAAACAGGCAACTAATTATTTAAAGTTGCAACAGGCATACTGTGAGGCAGATTGTAGCCTGTCTCCCAGGGCACAATCACCCATCTAACTAAAATGAGATGGGTCTTAAGACTTTTGTCTCGCTGCTTAAACCGTCCAAAGCTGCTCCTTCAAGCATTTCCTTTGGGAAAGATGATAAGCGAGGCCAATAGTATTTGTTGGATATACAAATGTAAAATGTTGGGAAAAAGGAGTGCTTGATGAAGAAGAGCACCCTTGCTACGTAAAATCATCTCAATTTTGGAACAATTCTCCACCCCCTACTGGCAAGCATTGCCTACAAAGTCCTCCTTCTTTCCTATATTTAGGCCAGCCAGGCTGAGTCAAGTCCTCCGTGAGCATCCCTTGCTTTCATAACTTTCTATTCTAGAATAGAGACCTACAGCCAGGCATGCTTTTTCAGATCATTTGTTCTCTTGGGCTGATACATTAACACTCATAAAAGGCAGAAAGTAACGAAGTGAAAAAATAAGTCAGGTACAAGCAACTAAGCCAGGCTGTTTCCAAGGGCTTCTCTTGGAATATTTATCTGGCTTTCAAAAGTCTTCATGCATGTCTTCAATGCCAAATACTGCTCAAAAACTTCCACCACTACACTACCGAGGCACAAAGATCTTAGGTGGGCATTACCTAGTATATCCTTAGGGAACACACAGCTTTAAATAGGCAGGTTTACATAACAGTTCAATAAAGTTTGCGTGGCTTATGTTCCCATATACAAATACCCATTCTGCTTGTGTTAGCTTTGACTTTTACCAAATTGTTTCCATCTCTATTTATACAGGTGACTCAATTTGTTTTATAAACCAGAGAATTCTCCCCCAAGTTATCCCCTCGATTCAAAAGCCGGGCCTTTAGATTCCACATACAGTGATCATAGCATCTCTTCACTAGTCCTGAAACTCCAATTTAGGCTTTCAAAGTTATTTAGTGCCTTTTTTACCATAACCAAGAAAGCTGACTAGTTGGTTTCACCCGCATTTGAGCTATTTCTAGCTATACTCTCTGCTCCTTCACTGGAATGTAACATCCCAATTTTTGAATCACTAAGAATGCAAGTCAATGCCCAAGCTAAAAACTTCAGTGAAACAATCAAATTCATGGTCCATAAACCGATCATGCCAGTGATTTAAAAAAAAAAATAATTACATAAGTATGTAGGTGACAGTTCTTGAAACTTCCCGTGACATGCAGCGTACAAAAAGTGAATAAGCAATCCTCAAAACATTAACTTTATATTTACTATTAAAGAAGGTATGTTGCTTGAATTACTAATTTCGAATTAACTACTTAAGAGTTCTACTCTGTAAAGAGTTCTACTCTGTAAATTGCTGGATGAAAGAAAGAAGTTTTCTAGCACAAAGATGACACAAGGCAGGATTGTTTTTCTGAGCAGTATAAACACACATCTGTTTACAAAACAAAGTGTAAATTACTTCCCTAATAAAAAACAAGAAATTTACCATGACCTTGTTCTTCCTCAGCCAAGAAAATAAAACCCAGTAACTAATATTATCTGCCTACAAGAGAAATCTCATTTACACAGGTGGCAGTTCCTCACTGGATTTGCAAAATTCTTTCTGCTCACATAACCGAGAATTATTACTAGAGCAGAGGGGAAGTTGGGGAGGATGAGGGGGGGCAATATTCCCCTAGAAATGTCGTCTCAAGTTATCACATCAAACCCATCTAACCCAAGCAGGAAAAAAAAAAAGCAGGAAGCCATTCCCTGTAAGGTTCAGCAGCCTAGGACTCTGCCTTTCCGAACCATGCGTACACCAGCCCGAGAGAACAGACAGATGACTGCACGGTACGCGCACGCGATTCCTGCTGGCTATGCTGGCACAGACCTCAAGGCGTATCAAACTGCTAGATTTTGCAAACACTGCTGGCACGTGTTCACGGAGAGGAATAAAATAGCCCAAAAGTTTCCATTGACCTAAACACAGAATAATCTACTGGCATCAACACAAGTCTGAAAGCGGAGAAGCCTATCATTGATCAGCTTCGCTCTCATCTGTAAGAGCTGACACCTGGAAAAAACGTAACCTCAGCAATACAAGCTAGGTGTGCTTACAGCAAATCCCGAGTGGCAGTCATCTGTGTCTGCTGGAAACTCAGAATGCCATGTTCTTATTTTAACCACATTTACATACGTGCTCTCCATTTAATTGCCATGTAAGTCAGAAACTCAACAGCCAGATTTAGCGGCATGTTACTACTCTTCCCTGATGGGTAAGGCGATTTACAGTAACTGTATCTTCTACCTCGGCTCTGAACAGGTCTAGACAAGGTAATAAACTACTTGCAGCTGATCTAGTTCAGGTATTGCCTGAAACATAAAAGCTTACCATACTGCTTAACATTACTAATAGTGCTACTAAAACCCTGTTACTACAATATGCTTCACTTTTACAGTTTCCTTCCGCTTGCTTAGTTACTTCCTCTTAAGACCGTCCTCATATCCCGCGGGGGTAAGGACTGCCTTCTTCAGTGTGTAAGGCTCTCCTTCGGACTACGCAAGACTGCACATACACAGCAAGACATTCTGGCTGTAAAGTCAAAAGAATTTATCCTTCAAATGGCAGGAGCTTAAGAGAGTCTTTAGAAGCCTTAATGTGTCCTTACAGAAGCACGCAGTATAGCAAGAACTGTTGACTTTTCAAGATCTTCTGAAAATTACAAAATACAACTGGAAAGTGTCAAAGCAGCACACTCCTTTGGGAGGAAAACCAGAAGGAGAGAAAATGCACCCATATTGACTTACTCCCAGTGATGCCCAGGTAAAAGTACCTCTATGAATAAACCTGGTTTGGATGCTCTTTTAGGCCCCCATCTGAACAAGATGAGATTCTAGAATCTGCTGGCAACTCACAAGCACCTACGGCTTCTGGATAACAAAGGAAGACTAAAGGACAGAAGAGTGAAAACCCACGCACAAATGCAAGACGTCCAAGCCTCAGTTTGGGCTACACGCCTGTGAGGAAGGCTGGAAGAGCCAAAGTGTCAGTAATGCTTGTACCCTTCCAACATAAAGACTCCCAGCATCTATATTAGGAGACAAAAGGCTTACTTTACATTTTTAGGAGTTCTTGAGATCATATGGAAGGATTCATCTGGGATACCTTGTGCAGAGAACAGGCAGTTAAACAACAAAACTATTACAAGTGCATAAAACCCAAGACAGAGTAATGCTAAGGGTTAAAATAATATGGGAAAACACTGAACCTTGAACTTGGCAGTTCACAGTTTTAGCACTCAAGGGAAAAGATAAAAGACATGCTTATGTTGGGCTTTTTGACCAAATGGAGTTGTCCTTTAAAGATTCCCCAGAAGAAAAAAGAAAAAAAGCAACAAAACACCATAATATTGAAGGCCTCAAAGCACTTCGCAATACAAGAGCGGCACGTAAGCTAAAGCAAAACGACAGCAGGAGAGAAACATGCCACAGTGAAGGACAACATAGACTCCCTGTTACAGATTGATGTTTTCCTTGATCCAATGACAGCACAGCCAGGGCACAGTTGTGGAATTTAAACCCTCATCCCAAAGCAATTCCTAGGATGTTATCATGACTCAAACTCTAACAGACAGCACAATCACTCTTACTTGCTATCTTACGTCCAGGACATGAGACATTCTTGTCCTCCTACCTCAAACTCCAACCCTAGGAACTTGCCCATCCTCTCATCATAATAACATGAAAGTCTGACTTCTGGAAACACGCTATCCACATCACTCACACAGAAATTAGTCTACTGCATGTGTTCCAAAGATGCTACAAAACACTTGAAAATGGAACACAAGAATAGTAAAGACATCCCGTGTCAGGGCTGCCGTTAGTGACAACATCTGAGGTTCACAATGTTACAGCTAACTCAATCCAACAGCCGGCCGCTACCAAAAATAAGCTGCACATCAGCATTTATCTGATCCCACTGCAACTATGATTCAGGAAAGGAAACCAAGAGAGAGTTAAATCTCTTCTAGAAGAGCAATTTATCTTATAACCCATCTTGGGGTCACACCAACACAAGGTGGGGAGAAGACACACACGTAACCCATGCTAGGGGATGAGGACGGTCACCTTCTTCAGCACCGGCTGAGCTAAGAATAACCCCACAGCTGCTTTTCCCCACCTCAGGTTGGGGTTGCCCATCTCCCCCATCAGAAGACTTGGGGGGGGGGANGGCAATCTGATTAAGCGCATCGTCCTCCGCCGTCAAGCGCTCCCGGTTCGGCAACCGCTTTCGCCCGGCACCCTGCGTCCCCATGGCGGACTCGCTCCGGCACTACCGCTACCCGCCGGCCCCGACCCTCCCGCCGCCGCCTCCTCCTCCTCTGCCGTTCGCCGGCGTGAAGAGACCGGCCGTCGCCGCCCCCCACACCGCGCATGCGCCGCCGCCCCCCCTCCTCCTCCACGGCCTGAGGGGCCGGGCCGGGCCGTGCACCGCCTCACGCCCCTCACAGCGGGGAGCGGGCCGCTGGCTTGGGCGGAGGTGATTAATTGTGGTGTCAAAGTCATCCGTGTTTAATGAGTTCACGCGGACAAGGAGCATGTATCGTCTGGGATGCCTGCCGCAGCCCTTGTACTTCAATTTTCGCAATAATTCCTTCAATATAAGTCTCTCAAGCTCAGGACTCCAAGCGCGCTACACAGTTGGGTGACAAAAAAAAAAAAAAAAAAAGAGCGAAAAAACACA